>CM032451.1:2535445-2610445 GCA_019049505.1 Pachyrhynchus sulphureomaculatus | reverse complement strand
AACAATTAAATCAACGCCTTAAATTTATTTGCCATATAATAAATATACAAACCCTACAGCCTAAAATTACTTATTTTAATTGTTCTAACAAGTTTGCCAATATACAAAATACTAAAAAAGTTTATCATTTTTTTACAATCGATTTGGTACCTAAACTGAATTTTTACCTAACATTAATAGCAATATTTCATATTTTTGTATAAATTTCGCTATAGACTTGCTATTATCTCGGTTTTGTACGTATATGCACATAAGTTTTTAGTCCTGGCTACAGTCCTGTAACATAAATGTGACCTCCATAATAGCAAAGTTCCATTATTAAAAATTCTGCACAGATATTTTTAATAACATTTATAAATACCATTATTAACTAAGTTGGGAATGTGCAATTTTTGGCATAATGACACTACTCAGTATATATCATCACTACGCCAAACATTTTATTTTTGCATTCAACGCGCGTTTCGCTAACCATCGATCACGCTAACCTAAGATCACGCGAAGAAAATAACACCAAGTATGTCTCCATACCATATAATCCGAAATATAGCAAGGGACTCAATAACGTATTTAATAAGGTAGGCCTCACCTTAGTCTATAAGTCATCAGACAATCTGAGGAATATCTTAGGAAATCCCAAAGATAAGATTCCTAATTGTGAAAAAAGTGGAATTTATGAAATTAGTTGTAATGATTGTGACAAAAAGTATGTTGGGCAAACTAAAAGGTCAATTAAAACACGATTTAAAGAACATTTAGCACACCTAAAATACAGTAGAACAGAAAACTCTAGCATTGCGGAACATGCCCCTGCAGCTGATCATATTGTACCATTAGATAATCTAAGATTAATTAAAAATGTATCTGATAGGAGATTGTTGAACGCATACGAAAGTATGAAAATTATAAAATGTAAAAGTAGTTTAAATAAAGACAGAGGGCCTATTCCTTATAGTCCCCTCTACTGGTTACTTGACTGGAACTGATGGCCTTGCCTATGCCATTAGTTCCACCTGAGTAATTCAAGGGTTAGGCTAAGTATAAATAGGGTAGATTTGTAGTTTAGCTTTAGGCAATCGTCGCTCCTGATGAAGCTAACATGGTTAGCGAAACGCGCGTCGAATGCAAAAATAAAGTATTTGGTGTAGTGGTGATATGTACTGAGTAGGACCAATTATTAAAATTGAACAAAGTCCATATTTCATAAATTATTACTGTTCTTTCATCTGTCAGTTTTGGGACGCGTTTTGTGGTATCAGGATTGATCAGGCGAGCTAGAATTAATACAGAAGAGAATAAGGCTCAAAGTACTTATCACAGTACTAGTCCAAAGAAATTGAGATACAAGTCGCATCTCACCTATAGGCATTATACCTACGTTGTACTCTAGGTGTATCAAATTTAAAATCGACATATCACTTTGTTCGGGAGATATCGTGCCAACAAAGCGACAGAAAGGCAGAACAAAAGACGGACAGACTGAATAAATAAGGGTTTTTCATGATTTAGAAACCGTAAAACGTGAAGAAATTGAAAAATCTCCACGTGCGATATATCCACGAATACTATTTAAAAATCGTAAAAACTACAAATGGCGACAAACTCTAACAAAATTAAGTCAAAATATGCACGGCAATTTGATAACCAAGCAATTTGTTTATGATGTCAGTTTCATGACTAGGTAGTTTAAAAAAATTACTAAAATGATTTACCCAGTACTTTTCTTGCAAATATGCTGATCTAAAATAAACACTAAATTTATTATTATTACAAATTATCGCACACTTAAGAATAACCTAATACATTCCACTGAAATTATAATAAAGAAAATTAGAAATTTACCTAGTTGAAAGGATGAAAAAAAGTATTTAATAATTAAAAAACTATGATACAAACAAACAGATGGAGCGCTCATCGGATCCTCCCATTCACCGGTAATAGCCAGTCTCTATATGAAGTATTTTGAAACAGAGGCCCTTGCAAACTCACGACTCAAACCCAAACTCTGGAAACAATATGTTGATGACATCTTTATAATTTTGCCCCAAGGATGAAAGTAATAAACAACTTTCTGACCTATTTAAATAGAATTCACTACCGGATACAGTTCACTTTGGAAGTAGAAGAAGGAAAAAGCCTCCCCTTCCTTGATGTGCTCATAACTCGAAAAAAAAAACAGTCAACTGCAATATTCACTCTACCGGAAGCCCACTCATATCAACTGATATGTAAACGCTGGCTCACACCACCTTCCATCCCAAATCTTAGTCGATAGCCAACACTCTCGTATCGACATCATACCGACTCACCGAATCAGACACGAGACGGCAAGAAATTACACAAATTACTAGGGCACTCAAGCAAAACGGACATAAAGATCTCTCCATACGGAAAGCATTAGAAAGGCAGCGCCATCCACAGACAAGGGCAGAAGAACAGGACCTCAACCAAAGTAGAGTCTTATTACCGTATGTAAAAGGAGTTACAGATAGGATTGGAAGAGTTCTAAGAAAACACAACATAGGCACAGCATACAAACCACAAGACACTTTGGCAGGCATTCTGGGTAACCCCAAGCACAAGAGAAAACTGGAAAACCATGGAGTTTACAGCATCCCATTCGGAGACTGCCACAAATTGTACATAAGGCAAACAAACAGAAGAATCTTCACCCGGATCCAAGAACATAAAATAAGTATCAAAAATAAACAAACAACTTCAGCTCTTTTTCAGCACCCTCATGATACTGGTCACAACATTCATTTTGAGGTATCTAAACAAATAACCTCGATTTCACATTATAAAGCACACATAGTCAGAGAAGCCTTTGAAATCGAAAATAATGGACAACTAAATAAGCGGAATGAAGAACTGAATATCTCCACTACATGGAAGGGTCTACTAGCTAAACCAAGGAATAACCAACACATCGAGAAGGCAACAGTCAGCATAGCGCCGGAACTTGTAATTACCACTGATACGGGCACACATCCGGCAAACACCGATACCCGGACGAATACTCCCGACTCTCCCACCTACAATCTGCGTAGATACCGTTCTGTAAAAGACGGTGACCGCACTTCGGTCTCTCAGTTAGTTTTGAGAGGCAGCAGACGTTTTTATGTTACATAACAGTCGGTATTGTTATCGATATTTGGTGGTCACAATTATGTTATTGTGATGTAGATTCCAGTACTTAAAACAGACGTTGATTTCTAGGCTCGTTGGGCAATTTGTAGTTTTGGCCGCACTTTCTAGCATACAAACTACTGCTTAATCACATAGTAAATTATTAGATATAATGCAGGATTATATACAAATTTATCCTAACGTGCACTTGGGACTATAGAGAGAGAGTGTCGAAATAATGAAGAGACAAACGGAAACTATACATATGTATGCATAATTCATAATTATTATCATTATGTATCTGTTTCTATTGAAATTAGTTATTAGGAATATCGGAGAGTGTATGCATGTGTATAGTTGCCGCGTTTCAAATGAAAAATTAGATGTTTTTTATACGTGGTGCGATCCAACGTTCTCTGCCTAACGCTATAGAATCTGAGGGTACTTATAGGCTTCACGACTCCTATCACCTTCAAAGTAGTTTCATTACTGCTGGTCGAAATTTTTTGTCAAATCAGACGAATAACGAGGATGGGTGATGACAGTTTTTTGGAACTCGTCGCCCAAAACTGTTGCGTACCGAATGAATTGTGCATTGTCATCTTGCAGGAGGAAATTCATCTCGCTTCAAAACTTCGGAAGTTTTTTAGATAATAGGACATTTATCAGAGACTAACCGTGCCCGCGGCTCCGCTCACGTGGACTTGATTCACTATTATCGTCACTGGTTATTCCTTATGTTACCTAACGTAATAAAATATATAGCCAGAGGACATATGCATTTTATAAAAAAACACGTAAATCGGATAAGTTGTTCTCGAGTGATAAGCGCACTAACGGAGAGACAGACAGACAGAGAGACGTTGCATTTGATACACGTATATGTTATAAACGATCATCCTTCTTTAACTAAGGTCTTCACGAATAAGTTGTTGAAAATTGGTGTACGGCTCAAGGTTTCCATCATAATTACTTTCCAAATCATTTTATATGTTCCAGCAGAACTTTTCCCTAATTTAAAACCAAATTTCACGGACACGTGTTGCCCTTTTTTTCGTTGCCATTGTGACACAATTAGATTTTTACTCAAACGTGCATACAGAACCAACTCGAGTTACCAAACTGCAGTGTTGATAGGAATGGACCTATTTCCACCTAACGGTGCGAGTCGATATTATTCCGCGTTCTTCCTATGTAGCATTATATCGGCAACTTTTGAATCGCACCCCGTATATTAATGCCTGTTGCACTAAATCGTTTTTTCCTAAATTATATTATAATGTTATCCAAACTTAATGATACAGAATTATTGTTTTTTTTTTGTTGTAAATGTAACATCCAGTTCATAACATTCCTTTTTTTCGGAATGTGTAATTATTTATCGATCTATAATATTTATTTACATTAAAAATTCATGCACACATCACATATATTTACTTACGAGGCTGGTTTGAAAAGTCCGTGCAAAGTCCGAGAGATGGCACCACCGGCGCGTATCGAGGTCATGTTTAGTTAGTAGCATCTCTTGAGTGAACGCACACCAAGTTTCAGCCATATTGGTCTATTTCTTTGTGTTTGGCATTCGTGTGAATCAAGGAAGTCGAGTGATTTTCAAGAAATGGACGAAAAAGAATTTCGTGTGGTGATTAAACATTACTTTATGAAAGGCAAAACGCCTTAGGAGACTAAAGAGAAGCTTGATAAACATTATGGTGACTCTGCACCTTCGATTAGAACAGTTTATAAATGGTTTCAAAATTTTCGGACTGGCCATATGGGCACAAGTAACGCTGAACGTTCTGGACGGCCTGGGGAGGTTATGACTCCAGAAATCATTGATCAAATCCATGATATGGTAATGGATGACAGAAGAGTTAAGGTGCGTGAGATTGCTAGTGCTGTGGGCATCTCGACTGAACGGGTACATAATATTTTGCATAAACATTTGGACATGAGAAAGCTATCCGCAAGATGGGTGCCGCGATTGCTCACGCTTGACCAAAAACGGAATCATGTGAAGTGTTGCAAGGATGGTTTGCAGCTGGTCCAGAAGAATCCGGAGGACTTTAAGCATCGTTTCGTCACTGTGGATGAAACATGGATACATTACTATACTCCTGAGACCAAACAACAATCTAAACAATGGGTTACCAAGGGGGAATCTGCACCAAAAAAGGCGAAGACCGTTCCTTCGGCCGGAAAGGTTATGGCGACTGTCTTTTGGGATTCGCAAGGGATAATCCGCATCGACTATCTGGAAAAGGGTAAAACTATTATAGGTGAATATTATTCATCGTTATTGGACCGTTTGAAAACCGAGCTGCAAGAAAAACGCCCGCGATTGGCCCACAAGAAAGTCCTTTTCCATCACGACAACGCACCAGCACACACCTCAGCAGTTGTGGTCGCAAAATTAATGGAAATAGGATTCCAACTCGTTTCACATCCCCCCTATTCTCCAGACTTGGCTCCCTCGGACTACTATTTGTTCCCCAATTTGAAGAAATGGCTGGCGGGACAAAGATTTTATTCAAACGAGGAGGTGATTGCAGACACTAATGGATATTTTGCAGACTTGGACAAATCCTATTATTCGGAAGGGATCAACAAACTAGAACATCGTTGGACGAAGTGTATAAGCCTAAAAGGAGACTATGTCGAAAAATAAAAAAGGTTTACCCCAAACACATAAGTAGTTTTTATTTTTGCACGGACTTTTCAAAACAGCCTCGTATATAGCACCTTTATTCAAAAAATAAAGGTGTATCTTCTTCTCGACCACACCTTTTTATGTTTTAAAAATTTTATATGTTTTTGGCTATATTTAGGCCACAGGGAAACAACTTTCGATAAAATATATACAAGACTATGAAAAATTAAATAAAGCCGAATTGAAATTTATTTAAGCCACTTGGAAGATTAAAACGTTCTCTGAAGATGTTACCGTGGTTCGCGAAACACGTGTCGAGTGTTAACAATTTTTTTTAGAAATTAGTATAATTTTACTATTTCAATTAATATTGGTTTTAATCTACAATTGTACTTAAAGGGAGTGACCCAAGATTTTTTTAATACTGTGCTTTAAATTATAATATAAAAAAGGCGTGTAACATATACTAATAAAACTGAAATACAGTGAAGTCTGCTTATAACGAACCCGTTTATAGCGAATTTCCGGTTAAAACGAACTATTTTACAATGCACGAAAAACTTTTTTTTTCCTTGTTCCATAAGACCAATGCAAATTTTTATCGGTTATACTGAACCCGGTTATAACGAACTTCCGGATAAAGCGAACCCAATTTGGATGTTTGTGTCCGTTTATAACGAACTTGTCACTCCCTGTGCTCGATGTTGCGCGACTTGATCTAGGGAATTCACAGAAACTCGCTGGGAACCCCTGTTTTACTTGTTTCCGCTGCGTCGCTAGTTCGAGCTGGATTATTTTCAATTGACTTCTAGTGAATATTTAAGTTTTTATTTTAAAATAGGTATACAAAAACGTAAAGCGTTTACTTTAAACGACAAACACGATATTATAAGGACTATAGAAAATGGAGTTAAACAAGATGATGTTTGCAAACAGCTGAATTTCACTGAATCTACGGTTTCTACTATATGGAAGAAGAGGCAAGAAATCTTATCAATCTATGATAAAAGAAGCTTTAGTTGTAAAAAAATAAGAAAATCTACACATGATCAAGTCGATAAAGGACTTCTTAAATGGTTTAGTCAAAAACGACATGAACATGTTCCTATTACCGGCTATACTTTACAAGAGAAAGCTAATGAATTAGGAAAGAACATAGAGAACACCGACTATAACTGTTCTAGAAGTTGGATTGAAGGATTTAAAAAGTGACATAATATTAGTTGGGGTAAGATAGTAGGAGAAACTGCAGGAGTGGATATGATTGTTGTTGATCAGTGGTTGGCCAATATATGGCCGGAAATTCGCGAAAGTTATGAATATGTGGACATTTTTAACGTGAAACGGGTTTGTTTTACAAGATAACGCCTGATAAGACATTAAAGTTTCTCAGAGAGAATTGTGCTGGTGGAAAATTATCAAAAGTAAGGATTACTGTATTGGTAATTGCAAATATGTCTGGAACAGAGACAAGAAAATTGTTGGTGATAGGAAAGTCCGCCAATCCCAGGTGTTTTAAAAACAAACGTTAAGAACAACGTGAATCGTTTTGTCCGCACACATGCTGCTCCTGGAATGCTTTAGGGATTTCCCTATATATATATATATATATATATATATATATATATATATATATATATATATATATATATATATATATATGTATATATGTATATATACAAGAGGAAGGTCAGTAAAAAGGCTTACTGGTAACAAGTAAGTTTTTTTTCACTTAGGGATAGCCCTTAGGATTACAGAGTGAACAAAAAGATCTTAAAGTTCTTAATAACTGTAGTTTTATTCTAAAATCGAGCTTTCGATGCCAATTCGTTCATCTTCTTCAGGACTTAGGAGACACAGAAAGAATCCTCATCAGGCAAAGGGCCAATTGAAAGAATATATAATATTTCAGCAAGAAAAACTGAAGGGGATACTTATTAAAATATAGTTACTGAATCAGAAGGGTTACTTACTGAATAATCACAGTTGGCCCTCTGTCAAAAGAGAAAACAATCTCTGCCATAGAGGGAAATTGAGATGTTGACATATGCACATGTGCTAGACCCATAAAAAGAATTTAAAAAAAAAGTACAAATCGAACAGTAAAGCCTGGATGATACCAGAAATTTTTAAAAACGAACTGATTGAATGGGACAAAGAATTAAAATTCACAAACAGAAAAATATTACTTTTGATTGACAACTGTCCAGCTCACCCGGAAATTGATCTACAGCAAATGAAATTGGTTCTTATGCCTCAAAACACACAAGTGCAGAGCTCCAGCTTATGGATCAAGGTGTGATACATTCTTTAAAATGTCATAGAAAGATTTTACTCATGAAAATGTTAGAGAGAAACCATTGCAAACTGTTTGAAGCATGGCGGATTTTTAAGGAAGAAATGTAGATATGACTCAGATGATGAGCTATCGTTGACTCAATGGACTGAAAAATATCGAGAAGATCCTGCTGATTATCTAGAATTTGTTTACGATGCTAACATTCAACAAAGTACAGTGGAAATTTAGATTAAAAAGATATTTATTCACTTTAATTTTAAAAAATATGTATGTGCTGATAATGAATTAATGACGAGAGAAATACAGTAGACACTCGGTAGTGTGAACATCGCATAACGGAAACCTCGCATAACGTGAACATGTTATTAATTAACCCAAGCCACCGTATACCATGAACAAGCAAACCTTCGCTAATGGAAACAAACAAATCCATTCTGAAAAATTGATACAGTTGCGGTTGCGCACTGTTGTAAATCCCCGATACTGTCGGTACTACCCAGTCGTATAAGCTAAAAATATATTCGTTTCGTGAGATCGTTCGTTGTTAATAGGTGGTGTCTGCATATTTGGCTACGTAATTTCTGTTTATTTCGATGAAATGTCTCTTAAAAAACCAAAGTGTCTTACTCTTTACGAGAAATCGCTAGTGATTCAAGGATTAAATGATGGACAAGGTGTTACTTATTTAGCCAAAAAATATGATGTAAAATCTACAATTTCTAAGATAAAACAAAAAAAAGAACTAATTTCTAGAGCTGTGAAAGATACATATGTCGGACCAGCTAAAAGACAAACATTAAAGAGTTCCGGGTTTCCCAGAATGGAAAAAAAAAAATTGTATAAGTGGTTTTTGGATCAACGAAATAAAAATTATATTGTGAGTGGAGAAATGATTAAGCAAAAAGCAAAGCTAATTCATTCACAAATTAAAATAAATGATAAGCCATTTACAGCTAGTGAAGGATGGCTACAACACTATAAAAAGTGATTTGGGACTCGCTTCTTGAAAATTTCTGGGGAAAAATTATCCTCTCAACCAGAACTCGTCGATCCATTTAAAATTCAGTTAAAAAATAAAATGGAGGAACTTGGTCGTACTTTGGAACAACTTTACAATGCTGATGAAACAGGATTTTATTGGAAATTGCTACCAGACAAAACATTTGTCTCGGCGGCAGAAAGAACTGCAGCTGGTAGAAAAACCGAAAAGGGTGATTTTGACGAATCTCATGTCTTGCAGTGGAATCAGTGTGACAATGATTTTAAAGATGATGTAAGTGAAGACCATCAAAGTGATGTGATTGAGAAGGTCGAAGAAAATCCTGAATTATCGACTACATCAATACCGTTAGATAGAGTCATAGAGGTTTTAAGTGTAGTAAACCAGTGGACAGAAGCAAGTGACATTGACGTTAATGATCTTATAGTTATAAAAAGACTAAGAGTTAAAGTCATTTTGCAGAAGACTAAAAGTCCCCATAAACAAACAAAAATATTTGATTTTTTTTTACCAAAAAAACGACTTTTATCAGCTTGTTTTTATTTTTTCGTATTTGTTTTGATGAGAATGATCATTTTTTCATGTTTATTTTGTTAATTATAGATTTTTATTAAATATTTAATATAACCTTCGTTAACGTGAATAAATCGATAACGTGAACAGACGTTGTTTTTTTGGGTTCACACTATCGAGTGTCTACTGTATTAACTGATGATCAAATTGTGACATCAATGCCTTCTGTAAAGATTTTAAGCGTTAATAACGACGAAGACGAGCTTGGAGAAGAAAATAATATTTATGTTCCATCCATTTCAGAAATGACCAAGAAAATGACTGAAACTCGCAATTTTTTGGAATCTCGTGAAGTTCCTGAATATATATGAAGTTTGTGACCTTGACTACATCATTTCTTTTGCAAGTAAAATTGTACAAATGAAAATTACTGATTTTATTGTTTAAACTACGTGTTCTAATGTTTTGGTTTATACTCAAATACTCATATATGTACCAACATAACATAATAATAACTTTAGTGTGACTGGTTTTATTTTCCTTTGAATGTTTTCTTTTGATTCAATAATTATTATTATTCATTTTTCTAAGCATTAGCGCCTAATCTAAATAAAAAAGTAGTGAAAAATAATATTAGATTTTGTTTACAGTTTGTAACGAACTTCGGATATAGCGAACCATTTTTAGTGATTTTTTGGAATTCGATACAAACGGACTTCACTGTATTATAAATTTCATTAGAGCACAATATTTAAAACAATTCTGACAGCTTAAATAGAGCCGTTATACATTAAGAAAGCAATAAATCTATTTTATTTTATTAAATATCTATCATGACTATTTTTTTTTACTCACTATGAATAAAAGATATTTTTGTATTCTGAACAGCCTAAAATAAAAGCAAATATAGGATAGCTCAAGAAAATTCTACTTTCTCTTGTTGCAACTTTCTTGTGCTATATAAAGTAGTTCGGCAAAGGCACAAAGCTTAGGGGACACGCAGACAATAAGTTAGAGATTTTTTAAAACAAAACTGGCCACTTTTTTCATTTTGAAAGTTTATAAGTATGAAATAATTGGCTAAAACATATTTTTTATGATTATTTCGAAACAACTTGAGCTGCAGTGAAAGTGTATCGGACGTATAATTGTTCAAGACCGACCTACATTCAGTTAGCTTATTTAGAACAGGCAATGGATGTCAAATTAGTTATACATTTAAAAGCCATCCACACTGGATATTTTTAGCCAAACCTCATAAATAAGAAAGGTCAGCCAAGCAAAATAATAAAATAAATAATTGATCTGGTAGAGTAATATTTTAAATTAAATTGATAAAAATAATGAATCCTCGCATTTTACAGTGTGAAATTGGAATAGTTTTCCAACGTTTTGTTTATTAGTTAACGAGACATTTTCAGTGGTCTTTTTCGAGACCAGAACGGTGAATACCTCCCAATCGATATTAATACCTAAAGTGTATTTATTTGGAGTTGATAGCAGAATTTTCTCAATATAGATGCAAATACAAGTTGGGGTGCGCCCAAAAAAAAAGAAATTTATTAGGCATTTTACTGCATTTTGCTACCTGTTTTAAATTATTTTTAAAGGTTCACCCTATTTTAGGCAGAAAACCTCTGCTATACCATAGAGTCATAAAATGTAAATGAAGTTTATCGGTAGCATAGCCGTCCGAACGGAACCTACTTTTACTGTTTAATAAATAAAATTAACTTCAAAATAAAGTTATAGAAATATAAGTTCTGTTACCAAAAATTTTTTAATTTATAGATCTATGTATATATATATAAATTCACAATTCACGATATACATATAAGTACTTTAATTACAATCAAAAACAATCTTCTCTTAAACTGATAATTAAGGGTTCTATTTCCACAGTTTCTTCGATATATTCGTCAAGTTTCCACATTTTATTTTCTTCTATAATATGTCGAATAGCATTTTTCCAATTATCCTCTCTGATCCTCTCTATTCCGGCGAGTAATAATTGCCTTACGTCTTGAAGTTTGAACGTGGTGTTTTCCCTTGCAACTTTTCATTTGTGCCTAAATTAGCTCTATGGGATTCAATTCGCGAAGATATGGAGGTAATCTAAGCACTGTGATATTCCGTTCCTTTGCCATCTCATCGACTGCGTATTTCTTGAACTGTGCCGTATTTTGTTTCGCGATTTTGAGAAATTCCGCTTTTAAATAAATAGGTAATGATCCAACTTCCGTCATGTTGGCAGAGGTTTCCACGATTTCACGGACTTGGCTTGTTGGCTGGCACTAGGGCAGGGGTGGGCAGCCTTTTAACTAAGGGGTGCCAGTTTTCATCCATACAACATTTTGCGTGCCGACATAGGTACTTACTACAACTTAAATTAACAAAAATTAACTTAAAATATTGCTTTTAGAAGGTTTAATTACAAAAATTTTTTAACATTTAACAAATAATTTTATTATACTAGTCCTAAGACCTAGTGTGAACCCTGTGCTTGAAGTTCTTTGAAAAGTTTTCTTATATCCGGTTCATGTCTGGTTATTTTCAGTGTCACACATGCTTCCGAGTTGTCTGTTGTCAGCCTGCTTCGGTACAGGTTTAAAATCACTCTCATATGGGAAAAAAGTTGTTCACAGATATAGGATGATCCGAAAGCTGTAAGCATGGCAAACGCTACTTTCGTAAGACAAATAAATTTCTCTGGTAAACTCATCCAACAACTGAGTATCTCGTTTAAATGGTTCTGGCAGTCACCTTCTAATACCCTTCTTAATTCTACAAATTTCGTATTCCATAACTCGGAGCTTTTAAATTCAATGTATTGAAGATCAAAATCATTAATGTCCATCCATGAGAAAAGATATATGTCAAAGTAACTGCTGGAAAAATCCATTAAATCTGGTTTGATTAAAAAAGCGAACATAGGACCATGTTTATTAAAATCCTGACCCCTCTCGAAAAACTCCTCTTTTAAATTAGTCATATATTTAAGAATTTCGTCTATTAGTGCACCATCGTCGACACTGGATATATAAGTTTTTAAATTTGAAAAATATTTATATGTGTTTGTAGTAATATCGCTGATAAATAAATCTATTTTTAATTGAAATGATTTCCAGGATTCGTATAAATCCAGAACTGTTTTTCCTGAACCTTGTAACTTTAAGTTGAGTTCACTGAGATGGTTTGTAATATCAGTAAGAAACATTAACATACAGATCCAGTTCTTATCTTCCAGTTCAGGATAAGCATCCACTTGATTTTTTTCCAACAAGAACGATTTAATTTCGCCCAGACATTGCACAAATCTAGAGAGCACTTTACGACGGCTGAGCCAGCGCACATTATTGTGCAATGGTATATCTGAATATGCAGTTTCTAATTCCTTCAGAAACGCCTTAAATTGTCTATGGATCCGTGAAGAACGACCGACAATGTAGTTAACTATTTTAACCACCCTATCCATCACAGATTTTAAACTTCCAGCGGAGATTTTAGCGCACAAACTCTCTTGGTGAATTATGCAATGAAAATTCAAAACTGATCGACCCATGCGTTCAATAAGAAGGGAAACAAATCCTTTATGTCTCCCAATCATAGCAGGAGCGCCATCTGTCGTTACGCAAAAAATTTTATTTAAATCAATTTTCCGCTTTTCAAAATGTTTCACAAATTCTGAAAATATATCCTCTCCTCTTGTAGTTCCCTGCAATGGGAGCAGACAAATCAGCTCTTCACACACACTGCCATCATCGAAGTATCGCGCAACGATTGCCAGACGGGCAACGTCATTAATATCGACACTTTCATCCAATGCTACACTAAATACAAAACGCCGTTTGATAGCGTCTCTCTGCTGTTTTTGGACATTTAGTGTCATTTCGGTAATTCGTCTCTCGATGGTCCGCGCTG
This sequence comes from Pachyrhynchus sulphureomaculatus, assembly GCA_019049505.1. Classification (NCBI taxonomy): domain Eukaryota; kingdom Metazoa; phylum Arthropoda; class Insecta; order Coleoptera; family Curculionidae; genus Pachyrhynchus; species Pachyrhynchus sulphureomaculatus. The sequence goes on along the minus strand of CM032451.1, from coordinate 2,596,933 downwards.
ATGCCGGTATATCCCTAATCCTGGCCAATATTGTATCCTTATTGGGCAAGTCGTCGAATAAAATCTCGCCAGTACTCAAAAACGTTTGCTTCATAAATTCTCCGTCAGCGAACAGCCTACCCTTTTGTGCCAACAATTGTGCAATTAACTGCATTCAGTTACCTGATTTTTTCCTTGGAAAACTTTGCTAAAGAATGTTGACTGTTTCTCGTATTGTTTACTTGCTCTTTGTATTGCCTCCCTTTTATCAGCGTTATCTTTAAATGACGATTCATGTTTTATAGCCGCTTGCTATATATAGAAAAATAAGGTTTCCAGAAAATTTCAATATAATTACGTTTATTAAATTTCTTAGAACAAAAATTATTATTAATCTACAACGCGCCCATTGCAATCAAAGGGCCGCCTAGAAGTTAAATCTAACAAAAACTAAAGTTCGGCAATATAAAAAGAGTTGCGGCGCGCGTCGGAACGATTGAAGTCAAGTCAAACAGAAACCGCCTTATAGCGGCTCTTTTGATCTGAATTGAGGACGTTTATTTGTGTTTTTGCCTAGGCTTATATTTTGAGGCTTGCCGTCTTTAATACTTGCCGAAATTAAAACCAAACCAATGCATTCAGTAAAATTACAAATTACAAAATATATATTTTGTAGTTTTTGGTAATAATACCTAGTAACCTATATAATATATCGTTTTTTGTGTGTATCGTTAAAGTAATACTGCCTTTGATTATTTACTTAATTTCAAAACATGTCACAGATTACAGAATTAATGTGTAAACTTTGAATAGGTACGCGTGCCATTCAAAATTGCTTGGCGTGCCAGAGATGGTACGCTTGCCATAAGTTGCCGACCCCTGCACTAGGGCATCGTGGACGTTAAGTATCATTGTTTTTCTCGCAGGGAAAATGCAGATTTACAGACTCCGCAAAGTTTGACCGGGGCAAAACTGAAAGTTGAAGCCATCGCTGTTGCGTATTATAGGTTTTTGCTTTATTTTTATATTTACAAAGAATATTTTTATTGCATACTTAGGTACTTAGACACCTACCTACCGATTATAGTAGGCTCCTACTTACCGAGAAATATTTTGGTTGATTATATTCCAATAACAAACAGCTAAAATACGAAATAATTTTCTTGTACCTATTATTATTAAGCTTTTATAACACTGTAGATGTATAGTTCTTAAGAATTGTTAATTGTACTAGTTTTTTTTTTTTTTTTTTTTTTTTTTTTTTTATTGGTCTAGCACACGTGCTGCAGGGAAGTCCCTAAAGCGCTCCAGGAGCGGCACGAGTGCGGAAAAAAAACGATTCACGTTGTTCTTGAATCGCTGCAAATTGTACTCGGTGGGAAACACAGCGCTGGGCAAATTATTCCAAAGGGATGACGTTCTCCATATAAAAGATTGCTTGAAAAGCGTTGTACGCGGAGTAACAAGTCGTTTAGGCGTTTATCACACAAATAAGATTTTTAGTTTCATCATGCATTGATTTATATAGCTTATTGTAACGTTTAGAAGGCATGTAATAAAATATTTTTTAGAAAAGGGTCGCACTGTTGTATAGAGATAGAAAGTAAAGGTGATTAAGACTAAAAATGCAAATAATTGGTAGAGAAATTTCGGGTCGCTTATGGTTTATGACATTTTAATGTTTATAACCAATGTTGTGCGCTATCAACTCCAAACAAACGGACTTTAAGTACTAATCATTACATCGTAATACATTATATTTATCAATTCCCCCATGTGGTATAAAGCAAAATCCATAAAACTATTACCGTTATTAGTGTTTGAATTTCTCCGCTCACGTCCCTTAAAGTTAATGAAAAGTTGTTTTTTTAGGTTGTCTATCTATCTATCTAGCTATGAAGATAAACTCGCAGCTTAAACAAATACATATTTTTTGAAATATCTACCCTCTACACTAATACACATAGTCTAGTGTTTCTTGAATTGTTTTAATTCGTCCAAAAAAAACTACGTTACAGCTTCTAATTCATCACTTCATCACATGAAGAAAATCTTCGACCTGTGAGGTCTTTCTTGAGACGTTTAAACGAAGAAACTTCTGAGCCCTATATTAGAGCCATAGGGTGGATGTAGTAACTTGGCGAATCGACAGCTTTCGGTAATAGCTTGTAGACCTCGTGTTTCTCGTTAGTCAAATTTTGGTTCTTAATAAATCCGAACTTTCTCCAAAATGGCCCATTCCAGATTTTGGATCATCTTGCCGTAAACTTCTCTGTTAATTATAGACCCTTGTTCCCTATACTCAATAAGTAAAATTCCTTCACGGTCCCAAAAAAAGTCACTATCAACGTTCGCCTTCTTTGAAGGTGAAGAATCCAACTAGAATGCCCAACCGGTAGGTGAGGTTATTGTGAAATGAGCCGCGGTCCCATCAAAACTATTAATACCAAAATTTTACTTGAAAATAAGACGGATGGACCGTCATTGCCATTCACTTGGAACATTAATTCTTTCGTGGTATTTGCTCCATTTTTCTCTTTAGAAACTGTACGCCGCTCCACCTTAAGACTACAACTACAAACTCAACAAGCTCGTACAAAATTTCGTCGAATTACTTAAAACGGCCACACTAATATGATAAACAAGCAATTTTTCGCATGTTACCCCCATACCTCTCTCTTCATTACGGGAGATGTTTGCACGACGAGGGTTACAACGAAGCTTGTAAGTAAATTTCGATTATTCCTTTCACGTTTCGTTTATAAACTAAAGAAAATGTCACAAATTCATTAATTAACAGATTGATTTGTATGTTTTGTTTAGAGTAGGTAATTTAGCTGTTTTGTCTTTAGTTTTCTTGTATTAAAATATTCCAGAAAAAATGAGATGTTAGCTTCATATTGATAGAGCTCTAGATACAAATGAATGAAAGTGGCCAATTTTGTCTCATCAACAAATAATATTACTTAATTTACGAGATCATTTATGTTCTAGCAATTTTAACAAATTCCCTAATTTTCGATAATTATTGTCATAACAATTAAATAAATTTACCTTGAGGGTTTGTCAGTGCATATTCGGCTTATAACCTAAATTTTTTCTCTGAAGAAACAAGTGAATTTCACGGAAAGTTGGGCGATCCGACTCGTTTCGATTCCAACACTCCAACATTAGGTCGAATATTTCTTTTGGACAGTTGTAGGGTATATTCAGATATGTCTGTAAATAAACATTCTTTAAGTGACAAATTTATTGGAAGTCTTATCATAGACCTACGATCATGGTAAGATACCAGGTGTACAAGTATGAAGTGCGGATTTTTTAAAAACATTCGGAAGAATGATAAAAAGTGCTTTATTCAAAGTATGCTCCATCGCTTGTTATACATGTCCCCATCTTTCGGGCAATTTGTGAATACCACGCCAGTAAAAATCTTCACCTTTTGTTGCGAACCGTTCATCGAGCTATTTTTTCACATCTTCGTACGAACCAAAGCGAGGCTCAGCAAGTGCATCGATGCAAACAAGTGGTAATCGGAAGGAGCCAAGCCTGGTGAGTAAGCCGCATGGGATAGAACTTCCCAGCTGAGTGCTTCCAACTTTGTGTTGCCTCTTTCGGTATTCTGGCCTTTTTTCAAGCAGTGAACGGTTCAAATCGGTCAATTGTTGTCGGTAACGTTTAGTATTAACCGTTTCCCCAGGTTTTAATAGCTCATCATAGACCACGCCCCTCTGGTCCCACCAAACACAGAGCATCGTCTTTCTGCCAAAGCGATTCGGTCTTGCGGTCGATGTGGATGATGCGCCTGGGCCTACCCATGATTTTTTGCACTTGGGATTCTCAAAATAAATCTGCTTTCATCCCCTGTAACTATACGATGCAAAAACGACTTCCTTTTGTACCGAGCGAGCAAAATGTCATACGTGTTTATGCGCTTTTCCATTTGCCTGTCATTCAACTCATGTGGTACCCATCTACCGGTCTTCTGAATCTTTCCCATCTCTCGTAGCTGATTGGAAACAGCTTATTGACTAACGCCCAATTACTCAGCGAGTTGTTTTTGTGTTTGCGAATCATCTTCATCCAACAATGCTTGCAATTCCACATCTTCGTATCTTTTTGGCGGTTTTCCACGTTCCTTGTCTGCAACATCGAAGACACCACTTTTGAAACGCCGAAACCATCGTTCACACGTATCTTGCGATGGAGCATGTTCACCAAAAGCTTCTCGAAATAATCGGTATGATTCAATAGCAGTTTTCTTCAACTGAAAACAAAAAATTATTGCTGTCCGCGAATGCTCTTTGTTCGGTATAAATTTCGACATATTGAACACAACAACACGACACTATGCACACACTTTTCCAATTTATCACTTGTGCGCGTTTGACACTTGTTGATGACACAACAAAATGACGCAGTGTCAAATCTTTATAGCACAAACTGCATTGGTGCACCATCTGTTATCTGAAATCCGCATTTCATACTTGTACACCTGGTATAAGCGGGATTTGTGTTCATTTGTCGATCAGAAAAAATAAGTTCTTAAGGGAACAAAGAAATAGTAGATCCAAAATATAAGGACTATAATCAAATGCAAGTTTACAGAAATGTGCGTATATATTCAGAAAGATAACCGCCTCTCTTTGGCTATCTTTAATACATTTCGCTAATTTTTTTGTGTAAAGATCTTTTTTACAAGACAAGCGTACTAAATATGAAACAAAGATAGAAGAACCATATTTTATTACATTAGGAAAATATACTTCCAAGTTTAAACTTCGAAAGTTACAAACTCTGGAAGTGTTTTATGGATTTATTTTCGATAAAAAATCAAATTATTATTCTTTCCAAGTTTTATGAAGTTTTTTTTCTCTGAGGTGACAAAATAAAAATTATAAATTTATCAATGAAAAATCGCCTAGCGAAAAATATATTAACAAATACAAGGTGTATCGGAAAATCTTTACCTGTTTTCCATCGTTCTTGTAAAAATGAGCTAAATTTTCTAAAACTTTTTCATCACTTAAAAATTCAAAGGGTTGTTCCCTGGCAAATGTCAAAATTTCCCATAAAAGTACTGCAAATGACCATACGTCGCTTTTACTGGAAAAGTTACCCTAAAAAAGCAAAAATTATATTTTAACAAATTTGTTTCGAGGTAAATGATGATGTATTTCGTAGCTTAAAACTTGACACACAGACATACAGTTTATATATATATATATATATATATATATATATATATATATATATATATATAAACTTGATTGTTTTTTTCTAGGGTACTTAGGTTCTTTTGGAAAACACAAACTAGTTTATTTGACGTTTCGCCTTATTTTTTTTTAGGCATTTTCAAAAATTCTTTATTTTTTAATATTCATTCTAAAATTAGAAAACGCAAGGTTAAAATCTTTTAAGTCAAATTACACTTTTAAAAACATATAGCATTTTTACGCACACTCGGACATTTAAAATATTTACACCATAACAAAAATATAAAACAATTTACTAACGCGTATATACCCTGAAAGTCAACTATTTGTGTGTTTGTGAATTTCAAATTCTGTATTTCTTTCAGCATATCGTGTCTCGTATTTTTTACTGATTTTTTCAAAAATTTTATTATCTATAATGGGTGTCTTAACGAAAAAATTATTATTGATGTTAAGTATATATACCATTTTGTATTATTAAGAGGATATGCATGCCAGCATGTTTATTTTTTAATTAAATTTGTGTAGATATGACTGATTCTTTTATGTCAGTCCTATCATTCACAGTGTTTTCATCTTTTTTTATTTCAATCATCTCTTTGATCTGTAGTTTGGCATAATTCTGCTCTTTGCAGAGGACCTTGGTTTCATTGAATTTAAAGTCATGTGTTTCTTCTGCTTCGTGTTTACTAAGGGCAGTGGAAGCATTCCTAATATATTTGTGTCCATTTAGTCTGTTTTTTAGTAACTGAGAAATCATGCCAATATATTTCTTCGGATAATTCGCTCACGGTATTGCATACACAACATTAGATTCATTCATTGTGGGGATATGGCTTTTTTAAGTTTGTAAATAATGAACTTAGTTTATTTTGAGTTTTATGGCAAACTATAATGTTATATTTTTTCAAGACCCATTTCAGCTTCTCAGAAAGTTCTTTTGTATAAGGAAGTGGTAAAAATTTATCACAGTTTTGTTTACTATTTTTGGTGTTGTTTTTTAGTTATTATAAAACTTGTATATTCTATTTTTTATTGTTCGATTGATGACATTCTCTTTAAAATTGTTTTGTATTAAGACAGTTTTTACTTTTTTTAGCGCGTCTGGTCTTAGTTCAGGGGAAGTCAATTTTATTGCTCGGTCTGTTAGGCCCACTATAACGCTGATTTTCTGGGACATTGCATGACTAGAGTGAAAATTCAAATATCTCCCTGACCAAGAAGGTTTTGTGTACCACTCTGTAAGGATTTTATCTTGCTTTCTGATAAGAGTCAGGTCTAGAAAATTTATTTTACCATCCTTTTCAATTTCTGATGTAAATTGTAATTTTTTGTGGAAGCTATTAAATTTATATAGAATTTCGGTAATTTTATCATTTTGGGCTGCTAATAAACAATCATCTACGAATCTCTTAAAAAACAAAATGTTACCTTTTATTTTTTTATTGAATTGTTCTTCCAGGTATTCCATTACTAGTTGAGCAATGACTGATGAAATGGGGGAACCCATGGCACAACCGTCGATTTGTTTATAAAATCTATTTTTAAATTGAAAATAGTTGGTGTTCAATGTGAGATCTATGGCGTCCAGAAAATTTCTTTTTGAAATTGTTGTGTGTTCTTGTAGTAGATCCCATTTTTCATTAATAACGGTTTTAACTAGTTCATTTGGAATGTTCGTGTATAAAGATGTTACATCAAACGATAAAAGTTTATAATTCGATGGGATTCTCACTGTGTCGATGAAAGTTTTAAAGTTGAACGAATCTTTAATAAAATGTTCATTTTTACCGGATATGTTGGATAGACAGTTGGCTAAGTATTTAGATAAATTGTATAATGGCGATTGTATACATGAAACAATGGGTCTTAATGGGGTACCTTGTTTGTGTAGTTTGGGTAAGCCATAAATTTTAGGTGTCACAGCATTGTTTATCATTAGATTTTTAGCTTTTCTTTCGTCTAGTTCTTTTTTATTCAGTAATGTCTTTATTAAAGTGTTATTTTTCTTCTGATATACATTTGTTGGGTCACTATTTATTTTTTTATAAGTATCTGTATCATTTAATATATATATTCTTATACAAAAGAAATTGCTGAGAAGCTGAAATGGGTCTTGAAAAAATATAACATTATAGTTTGCCATAAAACTCAAAATAAACTAAGTTCATTATTTACAAACTTAAAAAGCCATATCCCCAGAATGAATGAATCTAATGTTGTGTATGCAATACCGTGTGCGAATTGTCCGAAGAAATATATTGGCATGACTTCTCAGTTACTAAAAAACAGACTAAATGGACACAACTATACTAGGAATGCTTCCACTGCCCTTAGTAAACACGAAGCAGAAGAAAAACATGACTTTAAATTCAATGAAACCAGGGTCCTCTGCAAAGAGCAGAATTATGCCAAACTACAGATCAAAGAGATGATTGAAATAAAAAAAGATGAAAACACTGTGAATGATAGGACTGACATAAAAGGAATCAGTCATATCTACACAAATTTAATTAAAAAATAAACATGCTGGCATGCATATCCTCTTAATAATACAAAATGGTATATATACTTAACATCAATAATAGTTTTTTTTCGTTAAGACACCCATTATAGATAATAAATGTTTAAAAAAAATCAGTAAAACATACGAGACACGATATGCTGAAAGAAATACAGAATTTGAAATTCACAAACACACAAATAGTTGACTTTCAGGGTATATACACGTTAGTAAATTGTTTTATATTGTTGTTATGGTGTAAATATTTTTAAATGTTCGAGTGTGCGTAAAAATGCTATATGTTTTTAAAAGTGTAATTTGACTTAAAAGATTTTAACCTTGTGTTTTCTAATTTTAGAATGAATATTAAAAAATAAAGAATTTTTGAAAATGCCTAAAAAAAATAAGGCGAAACGTCAAATAAACTAGTTTGTGTTTTCCAAAAGAACCTAAGTACCCAAGAAAAACCAATCAAGTTTATGTAAACAAAAGGTTCAACAGAAAAATTATTATATATATATATATATATATATATATATATATATATATATATATATATACAGGGTGCCCCATATGTATGGAATAATGATTCCTCGGCACAGTGTATCAAAAAAATTTTTAAATTAAAATTATAGGATGTTATACGGCGCGTGTGCTTACGTTGACAATAAAATGTTTTAAACTGTCAGTTTGAAGAAATTACGCCATCTCGATTTTTTTTTTAAATGGAAAGCCCTGTATATTATTTCATTTTTGAGTCCTACTAAAAATTCTAGATATTACTTGTCTAACATACCATATGTCTAAATTGAACTATTTTGGAATTATTGTCATTGAAATTTAAAATAAAAAAAAGATAAAAAAAACTATTAATAAATACTCTAGGTTTAAAACAAGCCATGATAAAAAGTTAGAGGTTTTATTGGAAATTACAGAAAATCCTCATACAGCCACTCGTCAACTTTGCGTAGACCATAACGTAAGCAAAGGTACCTTAAGTCGCATACTGAATGAAGAAAAATTGCATCCATACAAACCCATTCTATTACAAGAATTATCTGAAGATGACTTCGATTGACGCGTTGAATTTTGCGAGGTCAAGATGGAACGAATCAATAATGATCCTAACCTAATTTATAATATTGTTTTTTTCTGACGAGGCCACATTTTGTCTTAATGGAAGAGTTAACAGGCATAACTGCCGGTACTGGATTACTGAGAATCCTCACTAGATTATCGACAGTCATTCTGAAAGATCATAAAAGATAAACGTGTGGGCAGGGATTTGTGAACGTCATATCATTGGTATTTACAGTTACTCCAAGAGTAAATTGTTCCAACTTGTGCAGGTCTATTTCCCGACGAAAATAATTTGGATACTCCTAGTAGAAATCTGTGGTTTTAACAGGATGGAGCATTTCCTCACTATGCAATCAATCTTCGTAGATATTTGGATGCGTTTTTTCCTAATCGATGGCTAGGCAGAAGAGGTGCTGTAGAATGGCCTCCAAGGAGTCCCGACCTTACACCACTCGATTTTTTTATGGGGTGATTTGAAAACCAAAGTTTACTGAAGTCGACCTGAAATTGTAGAAGATTTACAATAAAGAATTCAGAATGAAGTAGCACAGATCATCCTGGTTTCTCTACAAAACTCTGTTCAGGCTGTTTATGACAGATCGGATTATTGCCTCTCTGTTAACGGTAGATATTTTGAGCAATTATTACCTTAAAAATAAATCTAACATATTTATTAATAGTTTTTTTGCCTCTTTATTTTAAATTTCAAATGATAATAATTCCAAAACAGTTCAGTTTAGACATATGGTGTGTTAGACAAATAATATCTAGAATTTTTAGTAAGATTCGAAAATAAAATAATACACAGGGCTTTTTATTTTAAAAAAATCAAGATGACGTAATTTCTTCGAGCCGGCAGTCCAAAACATTTCATTGTCACACACCCTATAACTTTTATTTAAACATTTTTTGGAATCATTATTCTATACATATGGTGCACCCTGTATATACAGTCCCTGGCCAAATTATTAGACGCATTGTATTTTTTTAGTAATTTTATGTTTCTTATGAGTTTTTATGCAATAATGGTATATTTAAACTACAATATTATTGATTTTTATTTAAAAGAATTGTTGTAGACTACATATTTGTATTTATTTTTAACATATGGTAACACTGTGTTGACAAAGTGATACATGAACGTAAATAAGTACAAACCTGTATCAGTCGCGATCGGAATCGAGTCAGGTACGGACGTGTTTCTGTGGCTTTATGGACTGTGATTGTTTGTTTAACAGTTTTATACTACTCAGTTATTAGTTTATTTTGTATGCAGTGTTTTAAAAAAGTAATTGGACTATTTTCATTATGGGTAGAAAAAGGCGATCTTTCACCACGTAAAAAAGCTGAAGTGAAGGCCCTTGTGATTGCGAAAACATTTACAAACCGAGAAATATCACGAAGATTGGAGGTTTCTGAAGCTAGTGTAACATACGACGCATAAAAAAGAAAATTGAGTCAGGGAAGGAATTAAGCCCGAAAAGAAAGAAAAGATGCCCTAGAAAACCAATTTTCACTCCACGGTCAGAGAGATGTTTGAAGAAAATTTGTGTAGAAAACAGATTTGCTACCACAAAGGTAATAAAATCACAACTCCAGGATGCTAGCGTAAATGCTTCTGAGCGCACTGTTCGAAGAAAATTGAAAGAATTAGATTTTAAGGCCTGTCGCCCCGCCAGGAAGCCCAAGTTAACAGCTGCAATGAAAGCAAAGCGCCTGAAGTGGGCCAAACAATGGCAAGACAAAGATGTGGACTTCTGGAGATCGGTAAGATACAGCAATTTAATCAATAATTGATACATTATTATCATTTTCAGTTAAATAAAGCAAATAAACATGGAAGTTCATATATTTTTCCTATTTTTTGACAGGTCTGCTTCAGTGACGAAAGCACATTCGAAATTTTGCAGAATAAAGCTCAGTATGTGCGTCGTCGTCATGGAGAAAAGTTTCATCCTGATTGTGTCGTCCCGACGGTTAAACATCCCACCAAAGTGATGATTTGGTCAGTCATCAGCGGCAAGGGCACTGGACGTCTATACGTCGTCAAAGGAATAATGAGGCAAGATCAGTACAAAGAAGTATTACAAAATCGGTTGATTCCGCAGCTCAGAGAATGGTTTCCAAATGGGGAACCATTCACTTTCATGCAAGATGGAGATCCCTGCCACACTGCTAGGTCTGTTAAAGCTTTTTTGGCAGAAAAAAATATCCCTCTGTTGGATTGGCCGGGTAATAGCCCTGATATGAACCCCGTGGGAGCTGATGAAAAGAGAAGTGGCTAAAGATGTGATTACCAACAAAACCCAGCTCCTAGAAAAGATTATTCATGTGTGGAATCATCATCCTCAAATGCAGGAGACAGTACAATCTTGCACTAATAGCATACCGCGCAGAATTAAAGCTTTGATAGCGGCTAAAGGTGGCTCAACTGAATATTGACTTTTACTAACATTAATTTCACTTTTCTTTAAAACTTAATAAACTTATGCTTTTCTAAATTAATGCTGTTTTTATTTATGTCAAATAAATAGGTAATTGATTGGATAATATAAAAATAAAAAACAAATTAATTTAAAATAATAAAACGGTACAATATCACTCGGTAATTAATATTTTACATGAAATCTTGCAGTGCGTCTAATAATTTGGCCAGGGACTGTATATATATATATATATATATATATATATATATATATATATATATATATATATATATATATATATATGTATATATGTATATATATATATATATATATATATATATATATATATATATATATATATATATTATAGTACTCACTAATAGGGCACTTTCCCATGCCATCCATCTAAGAGGAATCAAATTCAAACCAGCAATATTACAGTAGTCTTGGGAGTACATTTCTCGATGAGCTCCTAGGTCGGAAATTTTTATTTCATAGTCCTGATCAACTAAACAATTTCTGAAACAATAGAGAAAAAAGGATATTATATTTCTAATGACATTTCTTGTTGCATATCTAAATTTTGCGTAATTCTTTTTGTATAATCCCTTGATACCTTAAAAAAAAGAGATACTTTTATGATGATTACACAGCCCCACAAAAAAAAAAAAAGTGGGATATATCAGATCCGTAGTATTTTTGCCCGCTGATCACGAATCTGACGTCAGAATATCGCCATCACATCTCAATTTTTTTCTAACCTCAAAAAATAGGTAAAAATTAATAAAAATTAAGAAAAATATACTCCTAAAAAATTGATTCAAGCTTTTTCATGAATCCAAAGATGTATTAATATGTATTCAGACACGCTAAGCTAATATTCATCGGCTGGATGGCAGATGTTTTCGTGCCATTTTGAACGCCGAGAAAATTCATCGGTCGATTTTTATTCTTCTACCTGCATCCAGGGCACCTCCACGTGGTGACGGTGGGCAACGGTGTTACTCCACTAGCCGGCAGAGTCCCTGGATAACGGCTTAGATGCCGTCATGGCAGGTAGAAGAAAAAGAGAATTACGATGCAGGGACTCGGAAAACCCAGTATCGGCGGTTGATCAGGGTGGGAAAGCGGGCCCGCAGCCGTCGTCATCCAGCAACCGTAGCTCTTCATGTGTGGGCGACTTGGGTCATGTAGAGTATAATGCTACAAGAAAACGGTCTCACGGTACAAGGACTTTTCATAAGTGCGATAAAAACAGTGATTCATTTTGTTATATTTGCTGTCAACACGTATTGAGTAAAATGGGGTCACCGATAACGGATAAGATTAAAACCTTATATAAAGATTGTTTTAACATTGAAATACAGCACCAGGATACAGATTGGGTTCCCCACATCATTTGCAGTTCTTGCAAAATAATGTTGTACATCAATAAGAAGGCGATTAAATATTCCAGACCAGCAATATGGAATAGACCATACAGTGAAAATGATTGCTACTTTTGTATGAATGTTGTATCTAGGTATAACTGAAAAAATAAAAGCACTATTACTTATAACGATGTTTCGACAGTAACAAGACCAACTAAGCTAATCCGCCTCCTGAACCACTTGATGCTGATGTTATGGAAACAAATGATTTCACCTTATCAGTTCATGCCAAAAACATTGAAACTGTCGAAAAAGATTGAAACACTGTTACTAATGAATGTTCTAGTGACAACCTATCATATACTAGTGACACAGATAAAGAATTTCTGCCATACAACCGTAAACCAGAACCAATACTATAATATCACAGTCAGAACTTAGTGATCTAGTCAGAGATTTAGGCTTATCCAAAGATGGTTCAGAGCATCTTGCTTCCTTTTTAAAGAAAAGACATTTACTTAAGCCAGAAGCTACAATTTCTTATTATAGAAACAGAGATGAAGAATTTCGAAAATATTTCACAATGGACGAGGAATTGTCACTTTCATATTGTACCGATGTAAAAGGTCTAATGGATGAATTTCAAAATAACTCATACGATCCTGAAGAATGGAGACTATTTTTTAAGGTCTATTTTTTGAGGTTACAGGGTGTGGGAGTCTAAGGTTTCAGGGTTTAGGGTTTAAGAGTATCAAGTTTGAGGATTCCCCAATTGTATACCAAATTTGGTAGGAATCGGTTGGTTTTCAAAAATTTTGTCCGCCATCTTGGATCCGCCATTTTGAATTTTGCAAATCCGACCTCAGATTCAAGATCAGCAACCCAAAAAACCCCCGTGTACCAAATTTGGTAAGAATCGGTTGAATTTTAATTTGAATTCGTATTTTTGCATTCCAGAAGCACTATATCTGTCTGATTTATTGAGGTTAGAAAGAAAACAGAACTGTATATGACTTAATCCAACCGATGAATATTAGCTTAGCGTGTCCGAATACATATTAATACATCTTTGGATTCATGAAAAAGCTTGAATCAATTTTTTAGGAGTATATTTTTCTTAATTTTTACTAATTTTTACCTATTTTTTGAGGTGAGAAAAAAATTGAGATGTGATGGCGATATTCTGACGTCAGATTTCGTGATCAGCGGGCAAAAATACTACGGATCTGATATATCGCATCAAAAGTATACCCCACTTTTTTTTTGTGGGGCTGTGTTATCAACTTATTTGTACTCTTTATATAATCAATTTTAACAAAGGCCCCCATAGACGAAGCCATTTTTAAAATAACTAACATTAAATTAGTTACAGGGAAGGTTGAACTGATTAGTCACATCTGAGATTAACTAGTGTATTCCAACTATCAGCATACTTTAATAATGAGCTTTGGTAGCTAATCCTTCAGAAATTTTAATTATGGTCCAACTTTAATCTATTGTTACTTCAAAGTTAATATGTCATGCTTAATTTGGGTTGTGTTTAGTACAGCAGGACAAAATGATGCAGCAGAGATAATCAGAATGTCCGTGGTACAATTTTAGAGTGCTAGCCCAGTTCTCTTGTGGCGTGCAACGTAGGAATTTTTACATGAAGAAAATTAAGGTGTATTTTTTACATTAGTAACTTCTCTTTCAGTAAAGCTGGGTACATAAAGATTGCATAGATTGTTATGATGTATCTCATCACATTTTTAATTTTTGGGACACTTTAAGCAAAGTAGAGATAAAATATATTATTTATATTAAGTGTAATAATGCGAGTTTCTGAAGCCAAGTGACGCCAATGAATTGTAAGAGAATGTACTAGCAACGTATCTAATCATTGTTGAAGCAGACCGCTATTGGGACGCTCTAACGACCACATTCGAGATTAACTGACATATCTGTGTCCTGTGTGGCTTTGGAGTTTATTAATGAACTTTAGTGCCTGACCTGGGAGAATACGTTATTATTGAGTTACTTGAATATGTCTATTGTCAATCGAAACGTCGTCTCGTTAATGTCAAATTTGTGTCTATTAAGAACGTTTGTTGTGTATAAGAGTTAGAAAATGAGATGAATTATCAAATTGCACGAAATAATATTTTCAGTTTCTAGATGTAAGTTTACATACATCGAAAAAGATACATGGATAAATTATTTAAAGCAATTGTATAAAACAACAGAAAATTTGGCACCCGAACCACCAGAAATAGTAATCAACAAAACATCAGAAATAGATTAAACAGGTGGAAGACGCCCCCAAAAAATTTAAGAACAGAAAATCGGCTCGTAAGGACGAAATACAAAATGAACTATTAACAGGTTGACTGCCGATCTATATTTTTGAGTTTGTGGTTGACGCCGGTAAGATTTTTTTCCAAATATTTTTATTTTATTGTGGTAAATATGAATTAAAATGAGTCTTGGATGTGTTTTTTTTTATGTGCCATTCAAAATATTAGAAAAAAAAATTTCACTCCGATCGGAGTAATCGGCATTGCAAGTGAAAATTTTTACTAGATGCCGAACACTCCGATCGGAGTGTCCAATTAAATAAGTAAAGAAATAATAAATCGAACTCATGAACTCAAAACATTTATTTCTAAATCATTTTTTTTTGTACATTTTTATGGTAATCCTCAAAGCAATTAAGGCAAAAACCTGGTTGTCCAGGGCACATTTTGCATTCATACACTGTTTGCTTTCTTATTTTATTTTTCCTGCATTCTTTGCATTCCTTTCTGCTTACCCGTTTTGTTTCTTTAGTTCCTTTTTTTTCACTAACAATTTTTTCTACTTTGCTAATGCTGTAGACATTTATTTGGCCTGGAGGAATTTGCGGCAAATTAGTAATTTGTCGTCTGGCTAGTAAATTTCTTATGATATCCAATCGGAAGTCATATAATCGTAACTGGTCAGACCGCGAATATTTATTGTACAAAAAATAGGCGTTTATCATGCTCATTTGCAGCACATGCATGAATAACTTTTTGTACCACCGAATGGTTTTACGGCTGCAAGGATAGTATGCCATCATTTGATCCTGTCTATCTATACCGGACATAAAAGCATTATATCCAATGATTGCGGAAGGTTTTTCAGATTCTTGATTTCTTTTGTTTTTAAAAATGCCCATTTCGCTTCCAAATTCTGTTGAAATGTATTGAACATTGCGTTTATCGCGCCATTTTCCGACATGCACTCCATTGCAAAACATAGATTTATTCTCACCACGTTTTAAGTTTGCACTCATTACCTCTTTCGGATTATCTTTCCTCTCAGCTCTCAGCGTACCAGTGCAGTATGTATTTTGTTGAAGTAATTTCCTAGCTAAATTAACACTATTGTAAAAATTGTCTAGATAAACAACATATCCCACACCCAATTTTTCCTCCAATAAATGTAAAACAATCTTTTCAGTATGTCCGCTTCCACCATAAACATCTGTCGCACCTTCGTAGACACGAAATTTCAAAATAAGTCCATTAGGCTCTGTCAGCATGTATAACTTCATACCATACTTATGACGCCTATTCTTGATATACTGTTTAAACTGGAGACGACCCCGATAAAGTACCATAGCTTCATCCAAAGACAACTCTCTTCCAGGATAGTAAATTTCTCCCATCTTGTTGTTAAAAATATCTGCCACAAATCTAATCTTTCCTAGCCGATCTGCCGGATCCATATCTGGAGATGTAAAATGCAAACACCTCAAGATAAGCAAAAATCTATTCCTTGACATATATTTTCTAAAATCAGGTAGATTAAATAGCGGATCAGTTTTCCAATAATCGTTAAGACGGCTCAAGGATATTGTGCCAGTGTGAAGTAACAGGGCCAAAAAAATTTTTAGTTCGTCAAGAGTAAGATCTTTAAAATTAGTAATACGTGATTTTGTACTTGTTTCTGGGCGCAGCAAAACCTCGACTGCGTAAGAGTTCGTTCGTTCTACAATAGTTTGTAAAAAATCATCAATGATCATTTCGAAAAAATCGATAGGTGCACCCTGTCCTGGAATTTGCACCAATAATTCCTGGATTTTCTAGAACAAAATTTGTTTTAACGCACCTCTGTCGTTCCATTTTATCTCATCAAGGCTAGGAAGTGTTTGATGTGGCCGAATAGGGTCTATAAAATTCTCTTCTTCGGACTCGGAGCTTGAATTTACATCACTATCGTCTGTGTCTGGCACGTAATGTTCGTCACTACTACCTCCGCTTTCTTCCAATAGCTGCAATAATTCAGTGTCAGTTAGCTTCTTTTTCTTATCATATATCTTTTTTTTCATCACTATAATGTCTTTTTTAATACCAGAAGGCCCAGGTTGATTGTCCATATTGTACGGCAGATTACAACCAAACCAAAAGCAAATCCGCGGAACCACTTAAGCACCTGTTAGAACTTGCGTTTTTAAGCAACGCCACCACTAGAAAAACACGTTTCATATACAACGCCGATGGTATACTAAAACGTTTCGTAAGAACGCATGTCGAACTCCGATCGGAGTAGACGGCGTTGGCGAAGAGACCCGACGCACTCCGATCGGAGTCGTCGGCAGTCAACCTGTTAAAGTACGGAGGAGTGAAACTGACTAAAGAATTGACAAAGCTCATAAATAAAATAATACAAGGATCGCGAATACCAGAAGAATGAAGAACAAGCGTAATGATACCACTTTTTAAAAAAGGAGAAAAAACTGATATGAATAATTATCGAGGAATTAACCTTTTGACAGACGAACCGAAAGTCATGGTTGCTGCGTGTTATCAAAATGGCTATTATTATTGTTAACTTTATGTCAAAAATAATTTTTCGTTAACAAAAATGTATTCAACGCATGAAAAAATAGACATGTTATTAATTTATGGAGAGTGCAGAAAGAATAGCCGACAAGCCGCCGAGTTGTACATGGTAAGATATCCCGGTAGGAGACACCCACCCAACAATTATTTTTTAAGGGTAGAGCAGCAGTTTAGAAGGCAACCGAATGAACCTACTGAGGTGTTTATTGGTGACGAAGAGTCAGAAATCAATGTATTGGCCATTGTTCAGTTACAACTACAATTTCTATAAGACATATTGAAGAACAAACCGGTGTAAATCGTAAAACCGCCGCCGCATTTTAAGAAAATATAAATTCAGGTCCTACAAATATCAAATTTTATTTCCAGCAGATTACCAAAGAAGAGTGGATTGATTGATAACTAATTTCATTACAACATTCTATTTTCGGATGAATCTAGATTTACCAATTTGGGTCTATTTATTCGTAACAATACTTGATATTGGGCCCAAGAAAATCCTAGAATTATGCGAGAAAGTGCCTATGAAGAAAGGTTCGGCTTTAACGTGTAGTTGGGCATCCTTGGCACAAGAATTATTGGTCCTATTATATTTGATCGTGCGTTAAATGGAGAAAGATATTTGAAGTTCATTGAAAATGATGATTTTTTAGAAACTTTACCTTTAAATCGTGGAGATATTATTTTCCAGAAGGATGGCGCTCCAACCCACAATGTAGAAATGTAGTAAACTACTTGAATCAAAGATTTGGTGCAAATTGGTTAAATACCAATGGACCTAATAAGTGGCCAGCAAGATCGCCAGATCTTACGCCTCTTGATTTTTTTATATGGAGCCATATAAAAGAAAAAGTTTACAAAAATCCACCAACAGACAGAAATGATTTAGAAATGCGCTTAAGAAGAGCAGTAAATCAAATTACTGAAATTCAGTTGGAGAACGTTATGAGAGCCACGGGGAGAAAAACAAGATTGTGTAGGATTAACAACGGACAGCATTTTGAACATTTGGAGTAAATACCTATCAAATTTATATCTAGTATGAAATAGTTTTACCTATTTATTTTTATTGTGTTTCTTAGTTAAAATATTACTTCTTTCTAATATTAATTAATTACAATTATCGGTTTTGTTATGTTATTCTTATTATTAAATGTTTTGGTTTTATTATTTGCATTTAATTATTTATTTAATAAATAGATTTCTTATTTTCTGAAAATAATAATATATCCAATTGGCGTTAGATAGTTCTGTTCGGTATATGTATGTTGACAAAAAACCTGTAATGTGTAACTAGGTTAAATAAAAAATATATGTTCCTATCTTAATTACGGTGAGATTGATCATTATTTAAAGAGAACATTCTGTAACTGAATGCGAAGCATAAAATTTTGTAGGAGCCACTTAGGCTCGCGAAAATGGTACGATAAATGCATAGTTTTAAATTATTTCCAAAGTGAGATAAAATGAACAAAAACAATTGCTAATATATGCGCCATAGCCTCTAAGAGTTTAAATTAGTTTTTGCCGGTCACCTGTCAAACAAATGTCAACTTGGGATACGTCGTTGGAAAGAGAATTTCAAAGCGAATTGAAATTGATAAAAAAATATACAGGATTCCATTAAAAATAAGAAAGTTGCAGTCACTTCCGGTCAAACCGGAAGTAGTTAAAAATATTTCTTAAGTGATAAAAAAGCCTAATAATGTTCCATTCTGGTATCTAAAAATGCAATTATGTAACTTTCAAAATAAAAAAATTACAGGGTGTTACATGTTGGCTGTGTTACTTGGTATATATATATGAAGCAACCCCTTTAAATTGAGTAATTTTTAAATTCACAAACAACTCCTAAATAAGAAAAAAAATGTGTCGTTCTACCTTGACTATTTTGATATTTTATTATTTAAACCGCAAATTTTTAAAATATCGGCTGCTTATTCGACGTGTTCTATGAATTCATACGTATAATTATAAATGTATGCACTGTATAGTTTTATATATATATATATATATATATATATATATATATATATATATATATATATATATATATATATATATATATCAATCGGTTTTATAACGTCTTCCGTCTTCCGATGCCTAATTTTCCACTCCTCCGGTTTCTCCATCCCTCCTCCTCCAGATCTCTCTCTAGTACTTCCTTGTTGATTCCTGCTCTCCAGCTTTGGCGTGGTCTTCCTCGCTTTCTTTTTCCATGAGGATTCCAATTTAAAATCTTTTTAGGCAGTCGGTCTTGTGACATTCTCTGTACTTGTCCGTACCATACCAACTGTTGGGTTCTGATTTCGTCCACTATATCGTGCTTTATTTCTAAAGCTCGCCTTATCGTGTCATTTGGTATGCGGTCTTTTCTGGATTTTCTGGCTGCTCGTCTCCAAAAATCCATTTCTGTAGCTGTTAGTATTTTTTCTGTTCTTTCCTTTAATGGCCACACCTGGGAGCTGTAAGTTATTATACTTTTCACTATTGAGTTGTAAATTCTCTTCTTATTTTCAATGGTTATGTTTTTGTCCCATAGTATACTATTAAGCATTGCAATCGCTTTTCTTCCTTGGATATTCCTCTCGAATATAGCTTATTCCAGTGTTCCGTCCCTAGATATTCTCGTTCCCAAATACTTATAACTGGCACAGTGTTTGATGGTGTGTCCTGTGGCCAGTTTCAAGTCCTGCTGTTGTCCTCCGATGCACATGTACTCGGTCTTTTTAATATTGACTTCTAGCCCCATTTTTCATATTCATCCATAAGTTTTCGTGTCATGTATTCCATATCATCGATGTCCTGAGCGACTACTACCTGGTCATCTGCGAATGATAGCGTGTACAATGTAGTATCGTCATCCAGTGGTAATCCCATACTGCTGTATTTCCTTTTCCAGTTCTTCAGTGCACTCTCCAAATAGATTTTAAATAGCGTTGGGGATATACAGCAGCCCTGTTTGAGACCCTTTGTGACCGGGAACCCTGTTGTTATACCATATTTGGTTTTCACACTACTTCTTGCGTCTTGGTATAAGGATTTTACGGCTTTAATTATTTCGGTGTTTACATTACTCTGTTGTAGTGTTTCCCACAATCTCATTAGGGGCACGCTGTCGTAGGCCTTTTTTAGATCAACAAACAAGACATGGACTTCCTGATCAAATGCGGTTTTCTTTTCTAGGATTTGTGTCGGTGAGAAGAGATGGTCTATTGTGGATCTTCCTGCTCTAAAGCCTGCCTGTTCTTCAGCTTCTACGTCCGCGTATTCCGTTTCTATTCTATTTTTAAGTATTTTTCCGTATATTCTGCTAATAGATCCTGTAACCGTTATTCCCCTATAGTTATCGCAATTATTTTTGTCTCCTTTCTTATGAATTGTTGATATATATGATATTTTCCATTCCTCGGATACTTCTGATGTGTTAATGCATCTTTGGAATAAGTTCCTCAAAGCGCTAAATAGCTTTTCAATTCCGTATTTTACTATCTCTCCTGGGATGTTTCCTGGTCCTGGAGCTCTACCATTTTTTAGCGTTTTACATACTTCTTTAACTTCTGATGTTGTTATCCTTATTGGGGATCCTCGTATAACTATATTTGGGTTTCCACTGTACAGTTTTAACAACATCTAAATCATTAATAACTCAACTGATTACCAATTTAATCTGACACCTCAAGAGAAGTTTCGATGGTTAATCGACCGGCCACATCAGAGATTTAACTGACGCATTTCTGTTGCAACTGGGACTAAACTTTATTAATGAAGTCTATAGTTTGACCTGCGAGAGTTCTGAATTTAACGGATTGATGTATATTGTCATACCCAATGTCACATTAAAGTGTTACATGGGTTTCTTTTTATAGTCATTACACCGCAAACTTTTATATAAATCTGCGTGTGTAAGTCAGATGTTAAATTGCTGTTGTTTGTGACTGCAGTGATCAGTTTTGAAGTTAATTTATTTGGGAATTTTGGGTATATGATTTGTCGGTTAGATAGTTTGTGAATTGGTTACCGAAAGCGCTAACGGTGCTTTGTATGGCGTGGAGGACTGGTAGGTACTTCAGAGCGTATGATTTGGACATTCTATTCTCCTGTAGCAAGAAAAAGATACGAGAAAAAAATACCTCAGGTTATCTTGGAATTTTGGAGTAATTCATCCGTAAAGAAGATAATTTTTCAGTATCTTTTATCTTGGTTTCTCTTTAGTGTTATTGCAGTAAACAGAACTGAGATCGGTATGTTGGGAAGAAAAAAAGTTATAAAGATGGATTTAATATTCGCATTTGAGAATTATGGTGCCAACAGACGACAGACCGATAGGCCGAGAATCAGATAGATACCGTGACAGAACTGTTTCCCCTGATTTAAGAACCCTTAAACGTAAAGAAAAGCAAAAATCGCAGGGGATATTTTTTCACGAATATAAGACTTCTCCTAACAAGGTTAGTAAAAACAATAATTTAACTACTGTGTCGGAGATAAGTAACTTTCGGCCAAGTTAACTGTCTGTATTTCTGAAACTTTTCCTATAATCAACTTAACATTCCGTAAGGTCAGTCTGTAACCCCTTCTACGTAATATTTCTCTTAAAATTGACAATATTAAAAAAGCACACTAAAATAGAAGTATTTTATGATATATACGCAACCATCCTTCTAAGCCTCTACCCAATTCCTTTCACTTCATTTATCTTTTACTGTAAATAAGTAGCTAAAATTTAATAAAACATTCCAACCAAAATCCAGGAAAAATTCTCATATTATAATGGTATTGAAACGATACAATATTTAATTATCCCTACTCCTTGCATCCCCTTCCCCTGTTAACATTAAAAACAACGAAAAATAATGTAATTTTTCGTTGTTGTATTCGTTAGTTATTCGATTTTATTAAATTCACAATTTTTTCAAAAATTTAATTTAAATTGCATAATAAAGTCTGGATCATCAAACTTTATGTATATATTTGCTAAACCTCAAAAGAAAGAACAAAGAGTTTTATTGTCCAGTAAGGAATAGGAAAAATAAGTATTTTGACTATTTCCAATTTTCCCCTAATTTAAAATGAGCGATCCCCTTGCGACAAGGAACTGTATTGAAAGTTGCACATGTTTCCAATTGTGTTATTAAATAGTATTAGTAATAACTTTAGTCATTATAAAGAATAAATTAGATTTGACATTGACATTGGCTTCTAAGTACACTAATAACAGTACGTAAATCTGTAAAATGTTAGCTAAACAAACATAATTATTTCGAACCATAAAGCTTTACACTCCACAACAACTGTTAATTCTTTACAAAGCGCAAATTCGACCAACTATGGAATACTGCTCCCATGTTTGGGGTTCCGCTCCCAAACATGCACTGCATTTGTTGGATTCTATTCAGAGAAGAGCTGTTCGTCTGATTGGAGACCCGGAACTGACCGGCGGCCTTGATTCACTGGAACATCGAAGAACGGTTGGCGACTTGAGTCTGTTCTACAAGTATTTTCATGGAAAATGTTCGAAGGATGTAGCCCGCCTAATTCCCCACAAAGCGGTGCATGTTAGAATTACACGTCGCGCTGGTGCTTCACATCCGTATGAGGTTCAGCTTGGTACTCTGCGTACAACGCTTTTCAAGCAGTGTTTTATATGGAGAACGTCATCCCTTTGGAATAATTTGCCCAGCGCTGTGTTTCCCACCGAGTACAATTTACAGCGATTCAAGAAAAACGTGAATCGCTTTTTTCCGCACACATGCCGCTCCTGGAGCGCTTTAGGGACTTCCCTGCAGCACGTGTGCTAGACCCATAAAAAAAAATAAATTAATGATTTGTATTAATGCTTTGTACAAGTTCAATAAAACTAGCTCAATTAGCTCATGTTATTAATATATATATATATATATATATATATATATATATATATATATATATATATATATATATATATATATATATATATATATATATATATATATATATATATATATATATATATATACGAGGCTGGTTTGAAAAGTCCGTGTAAAGTCCGAGAGATGGCACCACCGGCGCGTATCGAGGTCATGTTTAGTTAGTAGCATCTCTTGAATGAACGCACACCAAGTTTCAGCCATATTGGTCTATTTCTTTGTGTTTGGCATTCGTGTGAATCAAGGAAGTCGAGTGATTTTCAAGAAATGGACGAAAAGGAATTTCGTGTGGTGATTAAACATTACTTTATGAAAGGCAAAACGCCTCAGGAGACTAAAGAGAAGCTTGATAAACATTATGGTGACTCTGCATCTTCGATTAGAACAGTTTATAAGTGGTTTCAAATTTTTCGGATTGGCCATATGGACACAAGTGACGCTGAACGTTCTGGACGGCCTGTGGAGGTTACGACTCCAGAAATCATTGATCAAATCCATGATATGGTGATGGATGACAGAAGAGTTAAGGTTCGTGAGATTGCTAGTGCTGTGGGCATCTCGACTGAACGGGTACATAATATTTTGCATAAACATTTGGACATGAGAAAGCTATCCGCAAGATGGGTGCCGCGATTGCTCACGCTTGACCAAAAACGGAATCGTGTGAAGTGTTGCAAGGATGGTTTGCAGCTGTTCCAGAAGAATCCGGAGGACTTTAAGCGTCGTTTCGTCACTGTGGATGAAACATGGAGACATTACTATACTCCTGAGACCAAACAACAATCTAAACAATGGGTTACCAAGGGGGAATCTGCACCAAAAAAGGCGAAGACCGTTCCTTCGGCCGGAAAGGTTATGGCGATTGTCTTTTGGGATTCGCAAGGGATAATCCTCATCGACTATCTGGAAAAGGGTAAAACTATTATAGGTGAATATTATTCATCGTTATTGGACCGTTTGAAAACCGAGCTGAAAGAAAAACGCCCACGATTGGCTCACAAGAAAGTCCTTTTCCATCACGACAACGCACCAGCACACACCTCAGCAGTTGTGGTCGCAAAATTAATGGAAATAGGATTCCAACTCGTTTCACATCCCCCCTATTCTCCAGACTTGGCTCCCTCGGACTACTATTTGTTTCCCCAATTTGAAGAAATGGCTGGCGGGACAAAGATTTTATTCAAACGAGGAGGTGATTACCGACACTAATGGATATTTTTGCAGACTTGGACAAATTCTATTATTCGGAAGGGATCAACAAACTAGAACATCGTTAGACGAAGTGAATAAGCCTAAAAGGAGACTATGTCGAAAAATAAAAAAGGTTTACCCCAAACACATAAGTAGTTTTTATTTTTGCACGGACTTTTCAAACCAGCCTCGTATATATATATATATATATATATATATATATATATATATATATATATATATATATATATATATATATATATATATATATATATATATATATAATATATATATATATATATATATAATTAGTTGTAAACACGTTTAATTTAGGTTGTAATTTTCGTAACAGTGCAGTGCTTTAAAGCATTTTCTGTTTATTTCCAAAGAGATTGTACTGCAGATTGTACTGACAATGTATAATGATTGACTCAAAGGACCCTGAAAAGGATCCATAACACAATGAACACGAAATCACCCTTCTAACTCCCTTCCCCGCCCCTTATACGTTGCATAATTATTTACAGTAAATAAATAATTATGCAAAATTCTACGAAAAACTACAAGAGACAATTGATGCAGTCCCAAAAAAAGAAGTGATTATCATAGTGGGGGGGGGGACTTTAATGCACAAGTAGGGAACATGATAGTACCGGGAGTGAAAAAGAGGTTCAATGATTATCTGATGAATCAGAATAGCGAATTTTTGATAAACTTCTCCTCACAAAATGAGTTCCGAATAAATAACACCTTCTTTAAGCATAAAGAACAACATAAATATACATTTCAAAATACGAGAGGAGGTCAATCATAAATTACATTCTATATATGTTCTGCAAATGTAAAAAGTGATCACAGTCTTGTATTGGGAAAAATCAGAATGACAGTAAAGAAACCTAAAAAAAAACAAGCCTAACAGTTTACGAAACAAAGACAAAAGTAGAAAACCTACAAGACGAATCAATAAAAAATCTCTACAAGACAAGATTGGAGAACGAAATAAATAAAAACCCAGTGGTAGAGGAAGAAGACATAGTAGACAGCTGGAGAACGATCAAGGATAGCATTATAAACGCAGTAAAGGAAGCACTCAGGGAACGTAAAATAAACAGAACATCAAGAAGGCCGAATAATAAACCTTGGTTCTGCGAAGAAGTGTAATTAAAATACCAAGAAAAAATAAAAGCCTATCTTAAATATAGATCAAGAAAAACCAGAGAAACATATGAAGAATATAAGAAAGTCTGCAATGAAACAAAACGCACTAGTGAGAAAAAAGAAAATGGAACACTGGACAAAATTCTCTAAAGAAATGAAACATGACGTTTATGGTATGCAAAAGGAGATTTAGAGAATGATACGTGGACAGCGAAAGGAAATGAACGAATTAATAGAAGTAAGATACATTGAAAAAGATACATGGGTAAATTATATAAAGCAATTGTATAATATAACAAAAAATTTAGCACTCGAAACACCAGAAATAGTAATCAACGAAACATCAGAAATAGATGATAAACAGGTGGAAGAAACTCTCAAAGGATTAAAAAACCGAAAATCATCTGGTAAGGACGAAATACAAAATGAACTGTTAAAGTACAAACGGGTGAAACTGACTAAAGAATAGACAAAGCTCTTAAATAAAATAATACAGGGATCGCGAATACCAGAAAAATGAAGAACAAGCATAATGATACCACTTTTTAAAAAAAGGGAAAAAACCGATCCGAATAATTATCGAGGAATTAACCTTTTGTGCACAATTTTAAAACTGACGAAAAAAATTGTTACCAATAAAATAACTCCACTTATACAGCTTTCCGAAGAACGACAAGGAGCGGAAGGTCGTCTAACGACGCAGTATTTGTAATCAGACATACGAGGCTGGTTTGAAAAGTCCGTGCAAAAATAAAAACTACTTATGTGTTTGGGGTAAACCTTTTTTTATTTTTCGACATAGTCTCCTTTTAGGCTTATACACTTCGTCCAACGATGTTCTAGTTTGTTGATCCCTTCTGAATAATAGGATTTGTCCAAGTCTGCAAAATATCCATTAGTGTCTACAATCACCTCCTCGTTTGAATAAAATCTTTGTCCCGCCAGCCATTTCTTCAAATTGGGGAACAAATAGTAGTCCGAGGGAGCCAAGTCTGGAGAATAGGGGGGATGTGAAACGAGTTGGAATCCTATTTCCATTAATTTTGCGACCACAACTGCTGAGGTGTGTGCTGGTGCGTTGTCATGATGGAAAAGGACTTACTTGTGGACCAATCGCGGGCGTTTTTCTTGCAGCTCGGTTTTCAAACGGTCCAATAACGATGAATAATATTCACCTGTAATAGTTTTAACCCTTTTCCAGATAGTCGATGAGGATTATCCCTTGCGAATCCCAAAAGACAGTCGCCATAACCTTTCCGGCCGAAGGAACGGTCTTCGCCTTTTTTGGTGCAGATTCCCCCTTGGTAACCCATTGTTTAGATTGTTGTTTGGTTTCAGGAGTATAGTAATGTATCCATGTTTCATCCACAGTGACGAAACGACGCTTAAAGTCCTCCGGATTCTTCTGCAACAGCTGCAAACCATCCTTGCAACACTTCACACGATTCCGTTTTTGGTCAAGCGTGAGCAATCGCGGCACCCATCTTGCGGATAGCTTTCTCATGTCCAAATGTTTATGCAAAATATTATGTACCCGTTCAGTCTAGATGCCTACAGCACTAGCAATCTCACGCACCTTAACTCTTCTGTCATCCATCACCATATCATGGATTTGATCAATGATTTCTGGAGTCGTAACCTCCACAGGCCATCCAGAACGTTCAGCGTCACTTGTGCCCACATGGCCAGTCCGAAAATTTTGAAACCACTTATAAACTGTTCTAATCGAAGGTGCAGAGTCACCATAATGTTTATCAAGCTTCTCTTTAGTCTCCTGAGGCGTTTTGCCTTTCATAAAGTAATGTTTAATCTCCACACGAAATTCTTTTTTGTTCATTTCTTGAAAATCACTCGACTTCCTTGATTCACACGAATGCCAAACACAAAGAAATAGACCAATATGGCTGAAACTTGGTGTGCGTTCATTCAAGAGATGCTACTAACTAAACATAACCTCGATACGCGCCGGTGGTGCCATCTCTCGGACTTTGCACGGACTTTTCAAACCAGCCTCGTATTACTAAAAAATCGATTGAGTATAACAGACCAGCGTTCTTATGCTTTATAGATTTGATAAAAGCATTTGATAGAGTACAGTTGCAAGACGTAGCGCACATACTTTATGACAAGAATATTCCATTGTATATAGTAAAACCAATTGCGAACATTTACAAAAGAAATAAAATAGAAGCGAGAGTAAATTCGGAGTTAACTGAACCCATAGAAGTAACAACTGGTATTAGACAAGGAGACTCACTGAGTCCCATACTGTTTAACATTATATTAGATGAAATAATTAAACAGGTAAAAACAAAAAAAAGACTATAAAATGGGCAATAAAGAGATACAAGCATTGTGTTATGACGACTATACTGTCCTGGTCGCTGAGAATAAAGATGAAATTTAATATAAAAATATTGACTGAAAAAACTGAATCAGTAGTTATGTCAAAAGGCAATCGATAATCAGATAATAGAGCAAGTAATGACAATTAAATATTTAGGAATTAAATTTTCATGTAACAACAACATAGAAGAAGAAATAAAAGAACAAATAGTAAAAGCCAATAGAATAGCAGGATGCTTGAATGAGACTATTTGGACAAATAAATAGTTGAGAACAGAAGTAAAATCTCGTATCTAATTCTTTCTCTAAATTTTGTTTATTAAAAGGGATGGAGAATGCTCTGAGAATCATGGATCTATAGGCTGCGAGTTTATGTGAATTGGGGTGGCATGAATTATTGAGAGTACTGGTGTCTGTAAAAGTGGGCTTTCTAAAAATGTCGAATGAGAGTTTATTGCTATCTTTGGTGATGGAGAGGTCTAGGAAAGAAAAATAATAAAATAAACTTCCTAGACCTTTAGACTCACTTTTACAGACACCACTATTCCCAATAATTCCTCCCTCTTTTTCAATGTAAAAGACAAAACTCATAAATACAGAGACTCTGGAGTTAATAAACTGTCATGTAATGAATGTAATAGCTGCTATATAAGCCAAACAGGGAAAAATTTCGATACTAGATTTAAAGAACACCAAACATTTTTAGATTAAACAAAGAAAACTCCAACTTTGCTAACCACTTTCATCAAAAAAATCATATTTTTCCAGATATAAATAATCTACAAATATTACATAAAGCACAAAAAGGAAGAAAACTAAATATTTTAGAAGCTATAGAGATCTATAAACACAATAAAAATAAAGATACAATCCTATTAAATAATCAAACAGATGTTCAGAATTCAACCCTGTTTGGCGTATTTTACAAGTTTTTTTAGATATATCTTTGAAGAAGGAATTTTTGTAAAAAGTTTTAAGAAAATATTGAAAAGTATTTCTTGAAATTTTAAACAATAATGTCATTGAACCCTTTGTAATAAAATAATTTAATTTAAGTTCATTGTAATTTAATGATGGGTAATTTCAAATTGAACCTGGAAATTTGTTAAAGAACACCAAACATTTTTTTAGATTAAACAGAGAAAACTCCAACTTTGCTAACCACTTCCATCAAAAAAATCACATTTTTCCAGATATAAATAATCTACAAATATTATATAAAGCACAAAAAGGAAGAAAATTAAATATTTTAGAAGCTACAGAGATCTACAAGTACAATAAAAATAAAGATACAATCCTATTAAATAATCAAACAGATGTTCAGAATTCAACCCTGTTTGGCGTATTTTACAAGTTTTTTTAGATATATCTTTGAAGAAGGAATTTTTGTAAAAAGTTTTAAGAAGATATTGAAAAGTATTTCTTGAAATTTTAAACAATAATGTCATTGAACCGTTTGTAATAAAATAATTTAATTTAAGTTCATTGTAATTTAATGATGGGTAATTTTAAATTGTACCTGGAAATTTATTAAAGAACACCAAACATTTTTTAGATTAAACAAAGAAAACTCCAACTTTGCTAACCACTTCCATCAAAAAAATCACATTTTTCCAGATATAAATAATCTACAAATATTACATAAAGCACAAAAAAGAAGAAAATTAAATATTTTATAAGCTACAGAGATCTACAAACACAATAAAAATAAAGATACAATCCTATTAAATAATCAAACAGATGTTCAGAATTCAACCCTGTTTTGGCGTATTTTACAAGTTTTTTTAGATATATCTTTCAAGAAGGAATTTTTGTAAAAAGTTAAGAAAATATTGAAAAGTATTTCTTGAAATTTTAAACAATAATATCATTGAACCCTTTGTAATAAAATAATTTAATTTAAGTTCATTGTAATTTAATGATGGGTAATTTCAAATTGTACCTGGAAATTTGTTAAAGAACACCAAACATTTTTTAGATTAAACAAAGAAAACTCCAACTCTGCTAACCACTTTCATCAAATAAATCATATTTTTCCAGATATAAATAATCTACAAATATTACATAAAGCACAAAAAGGAAGAAAATTAAATATTTTAGAAGCTACAGAGATCTACAAACACAATAAAAATAAAGATACAATCTTATTAAATAATCAAACAGATGTTCAGAATTCAACCCTGTTTGGCGTATTTTACAAGTTTTTTTAGATATATCTTTGAAGAAGGAATTGTTGTAAAAAGTTTTAAGAAAATATTGAAAAGTATTTCTTCAAATTTTAAATAATAATGTCATTGAACCCTTTGTAATAAAATAATTTAAGTTCATTGTAATTTAATGATGGGTAATTTCAAATTGTACCTGGAAATTTGTTATAAATCATAAATAAACCACAGCAGTTTAATCAGCTAGGTGCCAAAATTTAAAAGGAGTATATTGGTAAATATAATAGTTTGAAGTAGAATTAAGTGTAATATTTTTAAACGATGTGTCACCATCAGTAAAATCAAAAATCAGTAAAATCAATATATTGGGAAATTGGAGGAAAGGTGAAAAAGATCATAAAACGTTTTCTAAAAGAGTACTGAATAATTGTTTAAATATTGAAAGATTTATTTCCTCTTTTAAAGCTTACTGGCTAATCGAGCTTCACACGTCGGTTATTATTTGGCGATATAGAAATAAACTAGTGACGCTCCGTGATTTTATCTTAATTTAGAACCTACTTACGGCAACGGGGTTTTTCGGACACATTATTGTGGCTTTCTTTAGGTCAGACACTGTGGTTAAGGGCTAAACTAAAACAATTTCGAAATATTTTTTTTACTTAAAATGATTTTTTTTCATTCAACAAGGCGTAGGATAAAATACAGTAGTTTCCACTTGCAAGGAACCATCCTTGGGAAAACTCCGGACTCATAAACAAAACAGTTAATTCTCAAATACACATATATTTCGTAATAAATGAATATAAGTAATGGTATATTATTTCTCTGTTTTCTCCAACAGACCCTTATTAATGACTCAATTTTACGGTAAGTTCAATCTCTTAACGTCAATTTGGAGTTTATAACTCAATTCTGACACATAAACAGCTCAACAGATGCGTGAAGGAGCATTATATTCCTCTCTTTGTTGCTTAAATGAAAAGGGGTAATTATTTTCAATGAATATACAACGCTAGATGTTGGAGGGCCGAAACCTAGAGATCAGTAATTTTCAAAAACTTTTCTTGGTCAATCATCGCACCTGATGAAGCTAGCATGGTTGGCGAAACGCGCGTCGAGTACAAAAATAAAGTGTTTGGTGTAGTGGTGATATATACTAAGTAGTGTAATTGTGCCCAAGATTCCACTTTCCCAACTTAGTTAAACTTTTCTTGGCCTAGCCTTACTTTTTTCTTTACCTTTGCTAAAGGGAAGTCTCGTATTCGTGGAAATTGTCCTCCGATATGTGTACCCTTTTTAGGTTTTAGAATCTCTAGATTACAAAGAATACTCTTTCTGTCAGTCTGTCTGTTTATTGACATAACGATTTAAACTTTTGTACATATAGGTGTATGCTACTTAAAGTAGAAATGAAACCTATAGGGGAAAGGGATGAAAAGAGTAGGAGTCAATAATTTTTGTATATTTTTAACACTATTATCAGAGTTTTTAGTTTTTTTTTTGTTAAGATAATAAAGAAATATCTATTACTAAAAAATATAAGAGGTTAAAAGTTCTACAATAGATAGCACGATTTCACTTTTTAGGTACTTTTGGTTTTTTGCCAATATGTTTTACCATGAGATATCGTTTCCTTTTAGAAAATACTAGTTAGTTGTAATGACTCTTTAGTAATAAATATAAATTTCGTATTTATTTTTCAATTTTTAGAAGTAGATTAGGTTACTAAGATATAATATATTTCCAAATGGTTTATAATTAAAAAAAAAATACTATAATAATTGGATTTTTATTCATTCCTTTGTTCTTGTTCGTGCCAAATGCTTCTCTATACATTTTAATCTACTAGGTGGCAATTATTCTCCCTTGCAATTTAATTAATTTACTGAGATTTGCAGGGCAAATCACTGAAGTTAATCGTCGGTAATTAGTAATCCAATTATTTTTGTAATTGAATTATAAATAAACAATATGGCGCTAATCGCAGTTATTTTTTAAGATAAAATGAAGATTAAACGGGCCGATTTAAGCAGAAAAATGCCAACATTATTTAGTGAAATAATTTTTCAATTTCATATTTATCGTGGTTCTATAATCGTAATAGAGTAGATGTGAGATAGTTTGAATATTGTCGTTTGCAGCCGTGGCATATACAGTACGTTTCATATTTCATTGCTATACTGGTGCAGTTTACTTCCTGGGTAAAAGTTAAGTAACTTACACAGTAAAAGCAGTATCAGTTCATTGGTGTTATTTCAAATGATCAGCGGAAGTAACACGGTGAATAGTTTTTAGTCTGAAACATAGATGTCGCTCTTTTCAAAAAGTCCATATGCTTTTTAGGAAGTACCAACCTTCAAAAGATACGTATCAAAATTCCATGACATTTTGACGATTAGTTTACAAGTTACAGTGGTTTTAGTGACGCTACTTTTGATATTTTCAAAACAATAGTAAAAAATTTATTTAATGGGACAAAATACCGTTCAAGCAAAGCAATGGCGTAATAAGTGTTACGAGGAGTTTGCCCCTGTGAAAAAATCACTGATCATTTACTGGTATACTGAAATACAAATGATGCTGAACGCTTTGGGCGCCCAAATGAGGTGGCCACACCGGAAAACATCAAAAAAATTCATAAATTTGTTTTGGATGGCCGTAAAGGGAAATTGCGTGAGATAGCTGACACCCTAAAGATATCAAAAGAACGTGTTGGTCATATTTTGCATGAACATTTGGGCATGAGCTAGCTCTGCTCGAAATGGGTACCGCATTAGGTCACAGTAGACCAAAAACAACAACGTCTTGATGATTCTGAGCGCTGTTTGGACCTGTTTAAGCGCAATAAAAAGAATTTTTTCATGTGATATGTGACAATGGATAAAACGTGGATCCACCACTACACACCGGCATCAAATCGGCAGTCAGCTAAGTGGACTGCAGCAAGTGAAAACCGCCCGAAACGAGTGGGTAGGTTTTGGCCTCTGTATTTTAGGATGCGTCCGGAATAATTTTCATCGACTATGCTGAGAAGAGAAAAACCATTAATAGCGAATATTATATAAAGTTATTGGGGCGTTTAAAGGCAGAAATCACAAGGAAACAGCCCCAAATGAACAAGAAAAAAAGTGCTCTTTCATCAAGACAATGCACCGTATCATAAATCAATGGTTACGATGGCAAAATTGCATGAAATGAAGTTCGAATTGCTTCCTCATCCACCGTATTGATGAATAAAGTCGAGTTTTGCAAAGAAAATGTGTTTTAAGTAGCTAGACCAGAAACTTTTCAGCCTACGTGCTATGTATTCAATGTTATATTTGAAAATAAGCCAACAAAGTCGTAAAAATATACAGATTACATAAGTACTGAAAACACAGTTATACAAAATTAAAATAGTACCGATAATTTTATTCAAACAACAAATATATTTTATTTATTTATTTATTTATTTATTTACCTGCAGACCCATTTTTCTACATAGTTTCTATATAAATTATAATAATACGACAACAATTATAACAATACAGTAACAATAAATATTCTCATAGAACTCAATGCACTGTCAACAGTTCTTTTTTTAAAAGTTCCTATTTATACTTAGCCTAACCCTTGAATTACTCAAGCCGAACTAATGACATAGGCAAGGCTATCAGTTCCGGTCAAGTAACCAGTAGAGGGGACTATAAGGAATAGGCCCTCTGTCTTTGTTTAAACTATTTTTACATTTTATGATTTCCATACTTTCGTATGCGTTCAACAATCTCCTATCAGATACATTTTTTATTAATCTTCTCTGAATAGAGTAAACTTTAATAAAGAAAGGAATCGTATTAGAAATATAACTAGAGTTAATGGTTATGACGATGACTTAGTAAATAAGCTAATAAATAGGCATAAGTTTAGGTTTAATATTCAGAATTCCACCTTTTTTACACGCGAAGAAAATAACACCAAGTATGTCTCCATACCATATAATCCGAAATATAGCAAGGGACTCAATAAAGTATTTAATAAGGTAGGCCTCACCTTAGTCTATAAGTCATCAGACAATCTGAGGAATATCTTAGGAAATCCCAAAGATAAGATTCCTAATTGTGAGAAAAGTGGAATTTATGAAATTAGTTGTAATGATTGTCACAAAAAGTATGTTGGGCAAACTAAAAGGTCAATTAGAACACGATTTAAAGAACATTTAGCACACTTAAAATACAACAGAACAGAAAAGTCTAGCATTGCCGAACATGCTCTTGAAGCTGATCATACTGTAACATTAGAAAATCTAAGATTAATAAAAAATGTATCTGATAGGAGATTGTTGAACGCATACGAAAGTATGGAAATCATAAAATGTAAAAATAGTTTAAACAAAGACAGAGGGCCTATTCCTTATAGTCCCCTCTACTGGTTACTTGACCGGAACTGATAGCCTTGCCTATGTCATTAGTTCCGCTTGAGTAATTCAAGGGTTAGGCTAAGTATAAATAGGGTAGATTTGGTAGTTTAGCTTTAGTGAATCATCGCTCCTGATGAAGCTAACATGGTTAGCGAAACGCGCGTCGAGTGCAAAAATAAAGTGTTTGGTGTAGTGGTGATATATACTGAGTAGTATCATTGTGCCAAAGATTCCACATTCCCAACTTAGTTAAGATCAAGTCTGTGGCTGTCGATCGGCCCCCCCAACGAAACCGTGCTGTTCCTGACCTAAAAGAGGTTTTATGAAGTGTTTTAATTTATCACAAACAATTTTTTCGAACAATTTTGGGATAGAACTTGGAATAGAAATACGTCTATAATTTTGAGCGTCTGACTAGTCGCCGGATTTGAATACTGGAGTAATAAAACTATATTTCCACTGGTCAGGAAAAACACCGCTCCCCAGGGACAATTTAAAAAGCATATACAGCGGTTTGGTCAAAGCATAAGCACAATTAACTAAAAATCTGGGAAATATACCATCAGGTCCTGGCCCCTTATTTATGTCAAGTTTGGATATATGGTCAAATACTTTCCCCAGGGAGACCTCAATAGAGAAGAATAATTCACCACCATCCCCAGCATCCCCCAGCCCAGACTCACCACCGTCAGCATCAGACCTATAATTACCCCAAAAATGAGACTTAAAAATTTCCACAATATTTTGTTCATCCGTCCCTGTTTGTTCGTCTGGATCTATTAAGGTAGGGGTGGACTTACTCCCCTTTTTACTGATAGTGAAGTTCCAAAATTGTTTGGTGTCATAACTTATGTTTGTCTCAATATTTTTAACGTACTGCAAATAGCAGTAGCTCCTCAGAATACTGAACGGGTTCTTTTGAATTCTTTGTGACATCTTCTTTTTCAGAATAAGATTTTTAAGTTCATTAGAAAATAATCTTGGGAACTTCGGATTCTTTGAACGAACCACAGGAACATACAGACTAATACCAGTATACAAAACTTCATCGAAGTCAGACTTTGCAGTATTTACATCTTTAACACCACCCGGGACATATTCTCAGACCACTGAGTGAATACAATTATTTATTATATCATGGTCCGCACGCTTAAAGTCATAGAAACTGAAATCATAGTGCAAACTCCCAGGACAGTCATTTTGAACAGATACACTTTTAGTCTGACAAGCAGAGTATATTCTCATCAAAAAGATTCATTAAAAGTAAAAACGCACTTGATATCAACACTCTGTTTCTAGTTTGCATGCATCATCTATAATATATATAAAATGCAACGTATCTGTGTCTGTCTGTCTGTCCGTTAGTGCGCTTATCACTGGAGAACCACTTATCCGATTTACGTACTTTTTTTTAAAAAACATACATACATTCTCTGGCCAGGTTATAGGCTATATTTTATTACGATAGGTAACATAACGAATGAGCAGTGACGATAATAGTGAATGGAGTCGGAAAAAAGTTTGCCGCTAGCGCGTTCCTTTGCAATACACAGCCTAAACCATTAAATATGGAACAATATTAAGTAACAGAGAATATATATAATCTAGAATATATATAAAATGCAATGTCTCTCTGTCTGTCTGTCTGTCCATTAGTGCGTTTATTACGCGAGAACCACTTATCCGATTTACGGGTATTTTTTTAAATTTAAACATATATTCTTCGGCCAGTTTATATAATAATAATAATCTATATCTATAATATATATAAAATGCAACGTCTGTCTGTCTGTCTGTCCGTTAGTGCGCTTATCCCTCGAGAACCACTTATCCCATATTCGTAATTTTTTTAAATTCATTCATATGTTCTCTGACCAGGTTATAGATATATATTTTATTACATCTACGAGATATATATATATATATATATATATATATATATATATATATATATATATATATATATATATATATATATATATATAATGCAACGTATCTCTGTCTGTCTGTCTGTCCGTTAGTGTGCTTATCACTGGAGAACCACTTATCCAATTTACGCACTTTTTTTTAAAACATACATATGTTCTCTGGCCAGGTTATCTATCTATAATATATATAAAATGCAACGTCTCTCTGGCTGTTTATCTGTCTCTTTGTCCGTTAGTGCCTTACGTGCTTTTTTTTAAAACACACATATGTTCTCTGGCCAAGTTATAGGATATATTTTATTGCATTAGTAACATAAAGAATAAGCAGTGACGATAATAGTAAATCAAGTCGGAAAAAAGGTTACCGTTAGCGCGTTCTCTTGCAATACACTGCCTAAACCATTAAATATGGAACAATATCATGTTGCAAAGAATATAATGAATATAATTTAATACAAATTTATACATATGTTCTATATAATTCGATATAAGCCTAGATAAAGGGAGATAAGGTGAGATAATGGGAGATAAGTATAAATAATGGGAGATAAGTCTAGATAATGGGAGTTATGGTGAGATAATGGGAGGTAAGGAGAAATAATGGGAGATAAGAAGACATATTGCGAGATAAGTCGAGATAAGCTTAGATAATGGGAGATAAGGTGAGATAATAGGAGATAAGGTGAGATAATGGGAGATATGGAGAAATAATGGGAGATAAGGAGAAATAATAGGAGTTGAGCAGAGATAAGCCTAAATAATGGAAATTATGGAGAGATAATGGGAGATAAGGAGAAATAATGGGAGATAAGGGGAAATAATGGCAGAAATCTTATTACGTTAGGTAACATAAGGAATAAGCAGTGACGAGAGTAGTGAATCAAGTCCACGCGAGTGGAGCCGCGAGCACGGCTAGTGCAAATATAAAAACCAACATAGCCAGTGTGCTATCTTGGAATGTGACAATATTTGTCAAATACACTTTAGATTAACCTTTAGTTCAGACAACCAGGATAAATAAGGCAGATGCTATTTTGTTGACGTTGTTTACAATTTCTTGTAAAAAGTTTCTATTACTAACAATATACTTAGGCCTCTTAAAAAATTGCAATATAATAGCCTTTTTAAAATGAATTTTTTAGTATGAGTTTCTATTGTATTACTAATAAATTTATATTTACATTTTTAGTGTTCCGTACGGAACACTTATAAGATCACTTCGGTGTTTGTATGTCCGTCTGTCACACCCGATTTTCTCCGAAACTATTTGTCATAGAAAGTTGAAATTTGGTATGGGGGGGGGGGGCGGGGGGCGGATAATATAGGAATTGATGGCCTCATCAAAGCTATGTAGTTTTAAAAGTTAAATTTTGACTTCAGGGGTTAGTTTTGGGGGGTTAAATCGGAAGTGAAAAAAAAATTTTTTTACTGGGTAATCGAGTGTGGTGTCAAATGAAAGCTTGTACACGAGTAAAAAATATATATAATGTAATACTTGCGCGCACTTTTCTTTGTATTATTTTTAAAAAATCGCGAAAAATCGCTGTCCACCCGTCTTATCTCGAAAAGTATTTACCAAAAAATTTTGAAAAAATTCTGGAATATTCTCCACGAGGTGTAGATTGAACGAAAATTATCACGAGTGCATTACTTGTAAGAATTTATCTGGTATATAAAAAACAGAAATTTCAAGGTCATCAATTTTCAGTAAAGATTGGAAATAAACTTTGTTGAAAACTCATTTAGGGTGTGTGTGTGTGGGTTGTGAAGTCACTGATCATTTTATAATTCCGTTACAACATTTCTTATTTTAAAAGCAATCAACGTACGGAACACTAATTGCGCAAGTTCAACTTGCACTTGACCGGAAATTTTGTTACTTATGGCGCTTGTGTAACAATGTTGCCAGCTTTATAAAAATCTCAGAACTGGCCATAATTGGGACATTTTTGCATTCATGATAGAGATTAACTAATGAATTATTAAATTTTATATAAATTCATGGCGTTTTGTAGTGTTTACATTTTTTTTTTCGGAAAAATAAGTTTTTTGGAATATCAGGTAGTACTAAAGTTTCTTACGGAAGAGAAAAATGGCCCAAAACTAGTTTAGGTTATTTTTTAGTGTGATAAAGTCAAATTCAGTATTTCTTTTAAAACTGCCTGTTTTGCAAAGGAATGTAAATTTATGATTTTACTTACCTAGTAGATAGGTCCTTATGGACAAACTGGACTGATTCTAAATATTTCATGCCAGATGCTATTTGAGTAGCAATGTATATTAGGCAACCATAACTGAAAAAAGAAATTTTAAAACATTAACAACATTCAAAATATATTTGCAGGAGTTTTATTTCGACTGTAGACAAAAAGAGCGGCATTTGACACATCTGACAAAGAATACGTAATTTCGCCACTCAAATCTTTTAATTACCTTAATGTTCTTTAATAAATCAAGCAACTAATATCTCAAAGAAAACTACCAGAGTTGCAGGAGCTCCCCAATTATGAATATAAGTTTTCCAGTTGGCCCAATTTCGCGTAGTTTATTTTATTCCACTCTAAAAGCCAAATAAACTCGGCACATAATTTAAATAAGGCTCTTACTTGACTCTCTTGTGATCTTGGGGAGATTTAGTCATGGTAAGTTATTTACACCGCTAGTGTAATTGACGATAAGTGTTACATACACCTGGGCGCTGCAAAAGGTATGAATATTTAAAAAAATATATTTTAAAGATTATTAAGTGAATAATACAAAAGAATGGCGAATCGGACGCCAGGGCACATTTAATGCCGTAACTTTGTCATGAAATTGGAACTTTTTTAATAATTCTTAGAAGTATAGAGAATAAAAATCCGTAAAAAAACAAAATCGAATTTTTGAAAATTGCAGGTGTATGTAACCCCTTAGAAAATAGGTAAGTTACATCAGTGTCTTCCACTCTTGTTTTAATATATATATATATATATATAAATATATATATATATATATATATATATATATATATATATATATATATATATATATATATATATATATATATATACTAGCCGTGCCCGCGGCTCCGCTCGCGTGGACTTTATGGTCACTGCTTATTCGTTATGTTTATATTATTATATAGCTCAAGGGGCCTTAGGGGCTCATGGCTTGGTTGCATACTTGTCTCTTTTTGTCTCCTGTTAGCTTTTCCCAGTGCGGGATTCCCATCAACTCCGCATCTTGCTTTGCTGCCTGAATCCATGTAGATCGAGGTCTACCCTTGCCTCTTCTTCCAACCACTCCTCTTATTAGGGCTTGCTTTTCCTGTCTTTCTTCCTTCATCCTTGCCAAGTGTCCCAACCATCTTAATCGCTGGCTTATTATGATTTGGCTTATAAGGGGTTTCGTATATAGGCATTTTAATTCGTAGTTTGTTCTTCTTCTCCACAGTCCCTATTCTTTCCTTTCTCCGTAGATTCTTCTCAAAGCTTTCCTTTCCAACACCTCGAACGTCTTCTTTTTTCTTGCATTCACTTTTCACGTTTCGCATCCATATGTCACCGTGGGTCTGACAACTGTCGTATATATTCTTCCTTTTGCTTTTCTTGATACATTCTTTGATTTCAATATTGGATTCATTACCCCCAAACTTTTTTGTCCTTTCGCTATTCTTTCTTGTATCTTCGTCCTTTCTTATCCACTCTCTGTTATCGTTACTCCCAGATAATTAAATTTGTCTACTTTTTCAAACATATATCTTTTCCCTAAGTTGTTAATTATATTTAAACTTTTGTTGTTTTTATTATCCTTCTTCTTTGTAATTTCCGTGTATTTTGTTTTTTCCTCATTTATCTTTAGTCCTCTCATCCTTCCCCTTTCTTCTATTCTACTTACGGCTTTTTTGAGGTTCTTTTTGCTCTTGCAATTACTGCTACATGATCCGCATAGGCCAAGCATTGGCAGGTTTGTTGGTATATCGTTCCATTTGTTTTTATTTCTGACTCCCGGATTATCTTCTCTAGTACCAAATTAAATAGACATGTCGACACTGGTTCCCCTTGCCTTAATCCTCTCTTCACCTTAAACTTGTCTGATACTTTGCCCTCAACCAACATTCTATTTTCTGTGTCATTCAGGGTCATTCTCACCATGCGAATCAATTTACTTGGAATTTTTAGTTCTTCCATTATCTTGTAGAGTCCTTCTCTATTTACAGAGTCATATGCTTCTCTGAAATCCACAAAGATCAAGTGTAGTGCCAAATTTTGTTCTAAGCTATTATCTTAGATTTGCTTAATCGAAAATATCTGGTCTGCAACCGATCTATTTTTCCTGAATCCACAATGGTACTCTCCCAGAATAGACTCGGCTTTCTCTGCTAGTCTGCTTTGATAGTCAACACTACTATCTTGTACACGACATCCAGTAAGGCTATTGGTCTATAATTAGCACATATAGTTTTTTTTCCTTTTTTGTATATTGGACAAATCAGCGACTCTCTCCAATTCACTGGCATCTTTTTTGTTTCCCATATTTCTTGCACCAACCGGCATATTTCATTTTCCAGATCTACTTCTCCAGCTTTTATCAGTTCTACAATTTCCACCCGGGGCCTTATTTTTTTGGGTTCTGAGTATTTCTCTTATTTCTACTTTGCAGGGTTTATTTGTCCCCTCCTGCCCTTCAGTTAATTTTGCTTCCTATTTCTCATTCAACTCATTTTCAACTCCATTTAGTGTTTCTTTAAAGTATTCCCCCCATCTATTCAGTCTTTCTGCGAAGCTTACTGCTAAACTTTCATCTTTTTTCCTACATATTAGCATTTTGTCTCTGTTTATTCCCCTTGTAGTTTATAAAAAAAACACGTAAATCGGATAAGTGGTTCTTGAGTGCTAAGCGCAGTAATGGATATACAGACAGACAGAGAGACGTTACGTTTTATATATATTATAGATTTTATTTGACATATATTAAATTAAGAATTAAAAAAAAAAAATCACGTAAATCGGATGAGTGGTTCTCGAATGATAAGCACACTAATGGACAGACAGACAGAGAGACGTTGCGTTTTATATATATTATATAGCTTATTATTATTATTATATAACCTGGTCAGAGAACATATGTATGAATTTAAAAAATCAGGTAAATCAGATAAGTAGTTCTCGAGGGCTAAGCGCACTAACGGACAGACAGGCAGACAGAGAGACGTTGTATTTTACAGATATCATAGATATAGATTATTATTATTACTATATAACCTGGCCCAAGAATATATGTATGAATTTAAAAAAAGACACGTAATCGGATAAGTGGTTCTCGCCTGATAAACGCACTAATGGACAGACAGACAGACAGAGAGACATTGCATTTTATATATTATAGATTATAGATATTCTCTGCTACATAATATTGTTCCAAATTTAATGGTTTAGGCTGTGTACTGCAAGGGAACGCGCTACCGGCAAACTTTTCTCCGAGTTCATTCACTATTATCGTTACTGCTCATTCCCTATGCTACCTATCGTAATAAAATATAGCCTATAACCTGGCCAGAGAACATATGTATGTTTTTAAAAAAAAAAGTACGTAAATCGGATAAGTGGTTCTCCAGTGATAAGCGCCCTAACGGACAAACAGAGAGACGTTGCATTTTATGTATGTTATAGATAATAAGCCGAGACCTGGATGACATTTCGACGTACGTGTACTCTATGTACACTTCATTTAATATTAATTAAAAAAGAAAATCATGACCTGTCAGGATTGGCGCGGGTGCAGTATTACTCGCCATATTTTTTAAAATGTCAAATAATTGTGACAATTAATATGCTTCTACAAAGCTAGCCTTTAAATATGTTTCAATTTACACATTTTTAAATATGAAAAAAAATTGCCAGGTGATTCTGGTGGGTACAAATGCTTACCAGGTGAGCCTCAAGTTGTTAGGAAAAGTAGTGTTTCGCAGCATACTTTTACAAGGCTGCAATTTTAAGAAAATATTCTTCGAAATAGGATAAGAATAATTTTATTACTATAACATAATTTCGATACATTTATTCGAAATAAAATTTTATTATGATTTTTAATTATTAGTTATTCATCCGTCTCTTCGTCATATGAAATCTCATCTTCTGAATTCAAATGCTCTTTTTCGATCTTGTCTTCACTCACTGGGAAAGAAATAATAATTTATAGTAAAAAATTTATTCATAAACATGTGTATATATAGATGCCAAAGTCATATACTGAATAAAGAAAAATGCATCCATACAAACCCATTCTATTGCAGAAATTATCCGAAGATGACTACGATAGACGCGTTGAATTTTGCGAGGTCATGATGGAACGAATCAATAATTATCCTAACCTAATCCATAATATTGTTTTTTCTGATGGGGCAACATTTTGTCTTAAGGGAAAAGTTAACAGGCATAACTGCTGGTACTGGTCTACTGAGAATCCCCACTGGATAATCGACAGTCATTCTCAAAGACTACAAAAGATAAACGTGTGGGCCGGGATTTGTGGGCGTCATATCATTGGTCCCTTTTTTATCGATGGAAATATTACAGAACAGCGGTATTTACAGTTACTCCAAGAGCAAGTTATTCCCCTAACAGAAATTTGTGGTATCAATAGGACGGAGCAGCCTCTCACTATGAAATCAATGTCCGTAGATATTTGGATACGATTTTTCCTAATCGATGGATAGGCAGAAGAGGTACTGTAGAATGGCCTGCATGGAGCCCCGACTTTAACCACTCGATTTTTTTCGAACTGACCGTTCAAAACATTTTATTGTCAACGTCAGCATGTGCGCCGTATAACACCCTATCATTTTTTTTTAAACATTTTTTGATACACTGATTAATAAGTGCTGCGGTATCATTATTCCGTACATATGGGGCACACTAATTGCGCAAGTTCAACTTGCACTTGACCGGTTATTTTGTTTGAAAAATAGTGGCTTTGCGATAAATCAATAGAATAAAAATCGAATTAAAATGACAGAACCAGTAGAGCGTTACTAAGAGAACGATGTATGTGACGACATTTATGATTCAAATTCTGAAAAACCAGTTTTTTTATAGTTTGACGGAGCGGTTGTGTTGTAGCAAGGCCCGATAGCTTTAAAAATATTTATTTTGTGTGCTCATTACACTGTTCGACTTCGTTACTGAAATAACTCTAATTACCTTATAACACCATAACGAACACTTTGTTGTTACAAGACAATATCACAATGTGCTACATATGAAACCGATTCCA
Source organism: Pachyrhynchus sulphureomaculatus (assembly GCA_019049505.1). Classification (NCBI taxonomy): domain Eukaryota; kingdom Metazoa; phylum Arthropoda; class Insecta; order Coleoptera; family Curculionidae; genus Pachyrhynchus; species Pachyrhynchus sulphureomaculatus. The sequence continues at coordinate 2,553,162 of CM032451.1, read as the reverse complement.
GCAATCGGCTGGGTATGGTGTACGTATTTCTAAGTAGTAGTTAATGCGCAAATGTATTAACTCCTGTGGAAACACTACCGGGGCGACTTAAAAGTGCTGTGAAGGTATATTTCGACATCTGGACAACGTTGACATCCCCGTCAATATATCTCAACGGAGATATAGTAAGAAAAATAGGGTAAAATTCCCTATAGTAGCAAGACTATAAAAGAAAGACGAAATCTCGAATTAATAGGACCTACAATGCAGAGACAGCGGATTCTCACATAAAACATCAAAAAAACAACAAATACTCCAATTCAGAATGAATATAATGAGCAAAATAGCGAACAAAACCCCAGCTAATAGAGAGCAAAGTTCCAACATTAGACAAATAGGTAAAATAGGTAATATAATAGACGGACTCTTAACCAGAACGTTATTATGGAACAAACGTGTAGGTGAAAAGTTACAGGTCATCAATAGGAAGAATGAAGCTTCCCAAAATTTATTATGATCCTTTCCTTTTATTATTGACGTTTCGACATAGTTTGCCTTTTTCAAAATTCTGGTTTAGTTTGGCTTGGACGTGGATGTTTAGGTTAATATTTACCATTCAATGAATTACAATGTAACTCTTTATTCATTTTTTCGTTACAAAAACCACATTAATTGTCAGTGTCATATATTTTTATTTTAAAAATTGGGACGAATACGACATGTAAACTACTCACACATATATATATATATATATATATATATATATATATATATATATATATATATATATATATATATATATATATATATATATATATATATAATATATATATATATATATACATATATATATATATATATATATATATATATATATATATATATATATATACATATATGTATATAAATTTTATATATTTGCTAGATCTGAATTTAGAGATTCTGAAAATTGCAAGGAGCTGAATCTTTTATATTACCCGCGTTTTATCTGGCCATATTTGACGAAATAATTTATTTTAGTGAGCCTAACCTGTTAGAAATAATGCTCCAACTTGGAGAAAAAGTAAATATTAAAATTTTTTTATGAAAAACGGATATACAGTGGGTGCTTGATATTAGATACTATTATCCTTATAGAGCCAGAAAAATTAAACACTAAAACATCTTATTAGGTTTTATTTATGGGTATACACTATGATTGATCAGATTTGTAAGTTAAGTTACTGACGAAACATTTCTAATAAGCATGCTCTAAGAGTAATACCAGTGTGAATTTTGATGTAGGTTCTTAAAATAAAATAGATGGATCTGCGTTTTTTTTTTTTATTTAGAGAGTAGCGTGTTCAGTGTGAGTTTGTCGTTACAACAGTATTTTTTTAAGTCATCTACCTGACCATCGTTCTTTAGTGCCACTTTATATAACTTTGGCAGTCTGCGGCAGTACATGTAAAGAAAATACTTCGAGGGTCGAAAATTTGCTTGGTTTTTTGAGACACAGACAAAAGATTTCGACGGTAGTTGCGTGGAAAAATATTTCTTGTAAACCCTGATAATCGTCTTGCATACCTAGGTAGACACTACATTCTCGTAAATATTACCCAGCTCTCAAATTAACTATGCTTTATGAATTATATTATGTTGATATAAGGCTTTCGAGATTAAGTATAACCTTTTTATCTATTATTAATAACTTATTTAATATTTCTAAACATAATGTTTATGATTTACCGTTCATAAAGAAATAGAAACCAAACTTTTTTACTCATCAATCACATAATTTTACTGACAGTTTCTTTACTTGCAATATATTGTACATAAATACGTACGTAATGTAGGAAGTCACTGATTAATACATTATATTTATATCGTCTCATGAATAGCGTCTTACCTTCCGCGAAACCTCCCTATAGAAGTGAAACAATTCAAAATAGAGCTCGTAACTAATTGTAAATTTGGCTTGCTATGGTGCCTCTAGCTTTTAATTTACTTGGCATGAAGAGCGAAGTAATAATAGATTAAAAATATTTATAGTTCAGGTAAAATAAGTATAAGTGGCGAATTCGATATTTAGACTCTGTTAAAATTTATAACGTATTCATATCTAAACTGTCTTTATGCTCACTTTTTATTTTAAAGCATTATTTTTTTTAAAGTGATCGATCGTGTTTTATATAAAAAATAAATAAAATATTAGGTGGTTTTCCCAGACCTGACCTCACCTGGCTACTTCCTGAGCCGCTCGAGATGCAGTATGCTCTGAAAGACTTACAAATACACTTCGATAGTTATGAACAAGTCCTCTATCTTCGTGACACCCAGGTTCTTACCGAAAAGTGAGAAAACATCATTATTTACAAGGGAAATACTCTGACGAATATAGTACGTATTTTATTTTAGAAATAAATGTTGAAAAACACAAAAAAATGGCGGGTTTCAATGCAACCACCCAATAAAATGCATATATTTTCCCATTAGACAGTTATACACCAATCTGTAAGTGGTCAATTAGGAAACGTCTTTTTCTTCTTCTTTGTATTAGGCATTCCTGCCTGTTTTTCTTTAATGTATCGTCGCTACAGATTGACGTTGCATCTTTTTCGTGGGCGTTCTGTACTCCTTAGACCCACCGGTGATTTATCTCGAGCTATTTTCACTAATCGTCGTTCGGACATTCTTTTTTTTTTATGGGTCTTGCACACGCATGCACCGCTCTGGGAGGAATTAAGCGGGCCACATCTTTCGAACACTTTCCATGAAAATACTTGTAGAATAGGCTCAAGTCGCCAACCGTTCTTCGATGTTCCAGCGAATCAAGGCCACCGGTCAGTTCCGGGTCTCCAATCAGACGAACAGCTCTTCTCTGAATAGAATCCAACAAATGCAGTGTATGTTTGGGAGCGGAGCTCCAAACATTGGAGCAGTATTCTATAGTTTGTCGAATTTGAGCTTTGTAAAGAATTAACAGTTGTTGTGGAGTGTAAAGCTTTCTGATTCGAAATAATATTCCCAACTTTTGGGAAAACTCTCCTTGCTATGCCTGCAACATGTTCATGCCAGGACATATTTGCTCCCAAATTAACGCCCAACAAATTGAATGACGATGTTAGAGGAATGGAGTGCCCCAACATAACTATGTCGGGTTCAGCAACGTTAACTTTTTTAGAAAAAACTGCCGCCTGGGTTTTTGTAGAGTTAAAGAGTTACTGTCAGACCAAGATGGATTTCTTCCAGGTCTTTGTTAAGTTGAATGACTTCCTGCTGCCTGCGGATATTCGTCTGAGTAGCCGATGTCCGAGCGTTCAAAGTGAATGAAGCGATAAGTGTACTGTCATCTCCAAAACTGTAGATTGGATTTTCGGTCTTTTCCAGCAGATCGTTAAGCTATTTGGTATTGGTTCCATTCTTGTTTTCTGTTCCTTATCTACGTGTTAATGTCCTCTACTTCATATACGAAGCTGGTTTGAAAAGTCCGTGCAAAAATAAAAACTACTTATGTGTTTGGGGTAAACCTTTTTTATTTTTCGACATAGTCTCCTTTTAAGCTTATACACTTCATCCAACGATGTTCTAGTTTGTTGATCCCTTCCGAATAATAGGATTTGTCCAAGTCTGCAAAATATCCATTAGTGTCTGCAATCACCTCCTCGTTTGAATAAAATCTTTGTCCCGCCAGCCATTTCTTCAAATTGGGGAACAAATAGTAGTCCGAGGGAGCCAAGTCTGGAGAATAGGGGGGATGTGAAACGAGTTGAAATCCTATTTCCATTAACTTTGCGACCACAACTGCTGAGGTGTGTGCTGGTGCGTTGTCGTGATGGAAAAGGACTTTCTTGTGGGTCAATCGCGGGCGTTTTTCTTGCAGCTCGGTTCTCAAACGGTCCAATAACGATGAATAATATTCACCTGTAATAGTTTTACCCTTTTCCAGATAGTCGATGAGGATTATCCCTTGCGAATCCCAAAAGACAGTCGCCATAACCTTTCCGGCCGAAGGAACGGTCTTCGCCTTTTTTGGTGCAGATTCCCCCTTGGTAACCCATTGTTTACTATTGTTGTTTGGTCTCAGGAGTATAGTAATATATCCATGTTTCATCCACAGTGACGAAACGACGCTTAAAGTCCTCCGGATTCTTCTGGAACAGCTGCAAACCATCCTTGCAACACTTCACACGATTCCGTTTTTGGTCAAGCGTGAGCAATCGCGGCACCCATCTTGCGGATAGCTTTCTCATGTCCAAATGTTTATGCAAAATATTATGTACCCGTTCAGTCGAGATGCCCACAGCACTAGCAATCTCACGCACCTTAACTCTTCTGTCATCCATCACCATATCATGGATTTGATCAATGATTTCTGGAGTCGTAACCTCCACAGGCCGTCCAGAACGTTCAGCGTCACTTGTGCCCTTATGGCCAGTCCGAAAATTTTGAAACCACTTATAAAACTGTTCTGATCGAAGGTGCAGAGTCACCATAATGTTTATCAAGCTTGTCTTTAGTCTCCTGAGGCGTTTTGCCTTTCATAAAGTAATGTTTAATCACCACACGAAATTATTTTTCGTCCATTTCTTGAAAATCACTCGACTTCCTTGATTCACACGAATGCCAAACACAAAGAAATATACCAATATGGCTGCAACTTGGTGTGCGTTCATTCAAGAGATGCTACTAACTAAACATGACCTCGATACGCGCCGGTGGGGCCATCTCTCGGACTTTGCACGGACTTTTCAAACCAGCCTCGTATACGCGATTTTATTTCTGTTCTCAAGTAATTATTTTTCCAAATAGTGTCATTCAAGCATCTTGCTATTCTATTCTATCTATCTACAATTTACAGCGATTCAATAGCAACTTGAATCGTTTTTTTTGCATACGTTTCGCTCCTATATTGGTTTAAGAATTAAAATATATAAATATATCTCAAATAGTAAAGAGGGTATTACAAAAGTTTTTAAATAATGCCTTACAAGAAATTCTTGGAGAAACATCACAAATACAAGTATTTTTTTTTTTTTTTTGGGCTAAAACTAACTGAGAACTATAAGTTTTCGCCTAATAATGTGTCCATTTTAGCTCACTTTTGAAACAGGATGTCGTCACTTACCTTAGTATGCTTGCATTTGCGGCCACCGCAGTAGTAGACTCAGCTACATGATCCTGTAAAAACTGACACAGGTCTCCGAATTGTCCGTATTCTCTAATTGAGTAGTAGGGACTTTCGTCCAACGACGCTCCCAAAACTGTTGCTACATTTTGGTCTTTTAATTTTGAAAGGATATTTACTTCTCTGAAACAACGGAAACAAACTTCTTAAATTTCTTTCAGTTAATTGAGTTTTTATGGAGTTTTTAACGGTAGCCAGTTTCTGTTTGTGGATTGTTTCAGTTCAAATTTACAATAATATGAAGCTAAAACGACTTCAATTTCTATACCGAAAAACTCTACAAGAATATACAGTGTTAAAAGCTTGTAAGTAAAATATCACTTTATTTTAAACTAAAAATATTGAAAAATTAATACAAAATTCTATATTTTCGACCTCAAAACTTACAAAAAAAAGGGTTTATTTGACCTTATCTTTTTCGAGTTTTGCCCTTCATTCCTTACTTGATGGTAAAGACATACAAATACTAAATACTTTATCAACAAAAAAAAATCCAATAATGTTGGGAAAATACTAAAAAAGATATCTTAATTCGGATCATTTCATATTTTTTCCCAAAATGACATTGCTCATTAAACAATAACACAGGGGAACAGCTGTTTTGGTGTCGAGGTTTTTTGAGCTGATTCTATATCAATTTGATGTCCTGAATTCAAATAACGTATTCATTTGTACCTAAGAGCTCAAATTTTTAAGATATACAATTTTAGAGAAATATAAGTTACATTATTGTAACTCAAATCCGTAAGTGTAGTAAACAAAAGTAGATACGAAATTTTTATTTTAGTTATACAAAATACAATATTATGTCGTACTTACAAACAAAAAAAAAACATTGAAGAAATGAAATAGTCACTCAACACTTGGAAAGCTTCTTTTCCGCGACATTCTTGAATGTTTTTTTAAACAGTCCCTTTTTAAACTCCAGCAGTAATCTGCCATCATGTGCATGTCCCATCTTCCTTGGTAGCGGTCCTCCATAACTTTAATATCTTGGTGAAATCTTTCACCTTGTTCCTCACTCATGTCTCCTAAATTTTCTGGAAAACGGTCTAAATAGTGTATTTTAATACTCATATTGCACCCTAAGGATTTGAAACTATTAAGCATCTTGTTAACCATTTCAACATAGTTTTGAGCTTTATGTTTGCCTAGAAAATTTTCTACAACTGCAACAAATGATGTCCAAGCTTCTCGTTCAACTTGATTCATTGAATTTATGAAGGCAGGATCCTTAATTAATTGTCTTATTTGTGGGCCGTCGAATATCCCTGCTTTGAGTTTTTTCTGTGCTCAACTGATGCATTTTTACCCCTATATATGCAAAACAAGACCCATTCTTATCAAGAGCCTTTACAAATTGCTTCATTAAGCCCAACTTTATATGTAACAGAGGAAGTATGATTTTTTCTCTTTCAACCAAAGCGTCGTTAATGACATTCTTTTCCCCAACGTCCATGTTTTCTCTCTGAGGCCAATCTTTTCTAACCCAGTGGTGTGTTTTGTCCCTACTATCCCAGATGCACAAGAAACACGGATATTTCGTGTAACCACTTTGCTGCCCAAGAAGAAAGTTTACCATTTTTAAGTCTACACAAATCATCCATTGATGTTCGTAATACTTTATCCTCTGCAAGACCAAAGCTATGGTATTATATTCTTCTTTCAGTTTCGTTGAGTGAGCTAGTGGTATTGAACCATATTTATTCCCATTATGTAGAAGGACACATTTTAAACTTCGCTTTGAACTGTCAATAAATAGGCGCCAATCATCTGGAATATATTCAGAAAGTCCCATTTCTTTCATGAGTCCCCTAATTTCGTGACAAAATACAAGATTGTCTTCTTGAGAAAAGAATGGTAGCAGATCTTTTTCTCTTGTACGGTAAAAGGTAATTTTGGTTCCTTGTTCCAGTAAATTTTTGTCGTTCAACCTAGTCACTGTTAGTTTCATTAGCATCAGAACTTTTATTAGCATCAGAAGAGCGATCAGAGGGAAAATATTCGTCATCAGAGATATGTGGTAGCTGATGAAATGTTGGAATCGGTATTTCATCTGAGTGCGGGATAGGGCGTATTGCCGAGTCTAAATTGGGATAAGTCCACTTACTGCGGTTATTTCGATTGATTCCATTAGTATTTACTAAACAGAAATAACAATCATTGAAGTGGTTTTTTGGTTCTCTCCAAACCATTGGTACGCCGAATTTTAGACATTTTCTTTTCCCGGTAGTCCACTGCCGTAAATGCTCTGTACAAGTTTTACATACGAGATGCGGGGCCCACGTTTTGTCCTGATCACCAAGCTTAACTCCAAAGTATCCAAGATACGCTCGCTTTACAAAGTCAGTAATAGTTTGTCTGTTTTGTTGAAACATGTATTCTCCGCATATATAGCAAAACACATCAGGTTGATTTACACAACTTCTTCTTGAACTGGAACCTGAACTCATTTTAATTCTGTTCAATAACACAAAAACACTCTTTTCTTAACATAAAATAACACGCCGAATTCGATCTACTCTCATTAGTAAGAACGCACAAACTGACGAGACTTACCCGAGTTAGGTGATTAAAAGGGTCAGTTCAGGTACCTGATAGGCAATGGTTCCACTATTTATAGATTTACCTGGAATTTACTCAATTACAGACTGACAATAAAACCATTGTACCTACATTAATGAATATATATAATAATTTTAGAACTCTCATAAACGAATATACTGAATAAAAAACCACATTGGTAGATAAGTCGATGTATCTAAAAAAGTAGAGCTGATAGAGAAAAACGGATTGCATGTATAGATTTAGCGTCCCAAATATAGTTAAAATCAGCTCTTAAATCCTAGGCACCAAAACAAAAATTTTTTTTGTTGCCCTGTGTAATCAATATAAATTTCGCTTCTCTTGAAAGGTATTACGGCGACAGGCTTGAAAAAATGCAAATATCTTAGAGTAGAATTGGAAATACGTACTAAAATAACATGATTTTCGAATTGTTCGAGTCCTTCTCTCAGTCTTATGCAATTGAGTGATCATCCACACACACTATATTCTCTTCCCAAAAGCGATGTTGCCACTTTCCAAATTTCTCCTTCTTCTTTATATTATGCATTCCTGTCTGTTTTTCTTTAATGTATCGTCGCTACAGGTCGTCGTTCCATCTTTTTCGTGGGCGTCCTATATTCCTTCGGCCCACCGGTGATTTATCTCGAGCTTTTTTCACCAGTCGTCATTCGAACATTCTATTTATGTGTTGGTTTCATTCTTGTTTTCTGTTTCTTATCCACGTGTTAATGTCCTCTACCTCACATATGTGCCTTATGTTGTCATTTGTTTCTCTATCCTGAAATTCTTCTTAATGTTTTCATTTCACTTGTTTGTAAGTAAGTTTTGAGTGTTTCTGGTCTTGTCTCTGCTGTGTAGGTCATAACTGGTCGAACTATAGATTTATATATACGAGATTTTGCTTCTGTTCTCAAGTATTTATTTGTCCAAATAGTGTAATTCAAGCATCCTGCTATTCTATTGGCTTTTACTATTTGTTCTTTTATTTCTTCTTCTATGTTGTTATATTACTCAGTATATATCACCACTACACCAAACACTTTATTTTTGCACTCGACGCGCGTTTCGCTAACCATGTTAGCTTCATCAGGAGCGATGATTGACTAAAGCTACACTACAAATCTACTCTATTTATACTTAGCCTAACCCTTGAATTACTCAAGTGGAACTAATGACATAGGCAAGGCCATCAGTTCCGGTCAAGTAACCAGTAGAGAGGACTATAAGGAATAGGCCCTCTGTCTTTATTTAAACTACTTTTACATTTTATGATTTCCGTATTTTCGTATGCGTTCAACAATCTCCTATCAGATACATTTTTTATTAATCTTAGATTATCTAATGTTACAGTATGATCAGCTTCAAGGGCATGTTCGGCAATGCTAGATTTTTCTGTTCTATTGTATCTTAAGTGTGCTAAATGTTCTTTAAATCGTGTTTTAATTGACCTTTTAGTTTGCCCAACATACTTTTTGACACAATCATTACAACTAATTTCATAAATTCCACTTTTCTCACAATTAGGAATCTTATCTTTGGGATTTCCTAAGATATTCCTCAGATTGTCTGATGACTTATAGACTAAGGTGAGGCCTACCTTATTAAATACCTTATTGAGTCCCTTGCTATATTTCGGATTATATGTTATGGTATGGAGACATACTTGGTGTTATTTTCTTCGCGTGTAAAAAAGGTGGAATTCTGAATATTAAACCTAAATTTATGTCTATTTATTAGCTTATTTACTAAGTCATGGTCATAACCATTAACTCTAGTTATATTTCTAATACGATTCCTTTCTTTATTAAAGTTTACTCTATTCAGAGGGAAAGTGACCAAACGATGAACTAAAAAATGTAATGAGGCTAATTTATGTTGTTTGCAATGAAATGAATCATTAGGAATATAACTATCTGTTATTGTGTCCTTCCTATAGATATCAAATTCTAATCTATTATTATTTTTAATAATTAAAATATCTAGAAAAGGCAATTGTCCTTTGTTCTCAACTTCGTAAGTGAATTTAATGGAATCATACCGGCTATTTAATTTAGAAACAAAATCATCAATATTTGCTTTCTTTGTATCAAAAATCGCGAATATATCATCCACATACCTATACCATACCCTTGGGAAATATTCGACTTCTTGACTGGCTTCGATTTCAAACTTACTCATGAATAAATTGGCTATGAAGGTGACAAGCAATTACCCATAGCTGTTCCTTCTTTCTGAACATTAAATTGATTGTTATATTGGAAATAATTTTGTTCCATACAAAGTTTAGATAATGTTAAGTATTCACGAATAATTTCGTCTTCAAAGTCATTCATTCTAAGTAATTCTTCGAGATATTGTAAAGTTTGTGGAATTGGCACACTAAAAAAAAGATATCTTAATTCGGATCATTTCATATTTTTTCCCAAAATGACATTGCTCTTCGAGATATTGTAAAGTTTGTGGAATTGGCACACTCGAAGAATTACTTAGAATGAATGACTTTAAAGACGAAATTATTCGTGAATACTTAACATTGTCTAAACTTTGTATGGAACAAAATTATTTCCAATATAACAATCAATTTTATGTTCAGAAAGAAGGAACAGCTATGGGTAATTGCTTGTCACCTTTCATAGCCAATTTATTCATGAGTAAGTTTGAAATCGAAGCCAGTCAAAAATTCGACTATTTCCCAAGGGTATGGTATAGGTATGTGGATGATATTTTCGCGATTTTTGATACAAGGAAAACAAATATTGATGATTTTGTTTCTAAATTAAATAGCCGGTATGATTCCATTAAATTCACTTACGAAGTTGAGAACAAAGTACAATTGCCTTTTCTAGATATTTTAATTATTAAAAATAATAATAGATTATAAATACTAAATAGACATAAATTTAGGTTTAATATTCAGAATTCCACCTTTTTTACACGCGAAGAAAATAACACCAAGTATGTCTCCATACCATATAATCCGAAATATAGCAAGAGACTCAATAAGGTATTTAATAAGGTAGGCCTCACCTTAGTCTATAAGTCATCAGACAATCTGAGGAATATCTTAGGAAATCCCAAAGATAAGATTCCTAATTGTGAGAAAAGTGGAATTTATGAAATTAGTTGTATTGATTGTGACAAAAAGTATGTTGGGCAAACCAAAAGGTCAATTAAAACACGATTTAAAGAACATTTAGCACACTTAAGATACAATAGAACAGAAAAGTCTAGCATTGCCGAACATGCCCTTGAAGCTGATCATACTGTAACATTAGATAATCTAAGATTAATAAAAAATGTATCTGATAGGAGATTGTTGAACGCATACGAAAGTATGGAAATCATAAAATGTAAAAGTAGTTTAAATAAAGACAGAGGGCCTATTCCTTATAGTCCCCTCTACTGGTTACTTGACCGGAACTGATGGCCTTGCCTATGTCATTAGTTCCGCTTGAGTAATTCAAGGATTAGGCTAAGTATAAATAGGGTAGATTTGTAGTGTAGCTTTAGTCAATCATCGCTCCTGATGAAGCTAACATGGTTAGCGAAACGCGCGTCGAGTGCAAAAATAAAGTGTTTGGTGTAGTGGCGATATATACTGAGTAGTATCATTGTGCCAAAGATTCCACATTCCCAACTTAGTTATGTTGGTATATGATAATTTACTTCCTAAATATTTAATTGTCATCACCTGCTCTGTAATCGATTTCTAGCTTGCATCTAATTGTTTCTTTGGAGATAACTACTGATTTGGTTTTTTCAGCCGATATTTTCATATTGAATTTCTTTGCTGTTGTATTGAACTGTAATGTAATAATCTCTGCAAGCCATCTTCATTCTCAGCGACTAGGACAGTATCGTCGGCGTAACACAATGCTCGTATCTCTTTAGTGCCCATTTTATTGCCGTTAAACAGTAGGCGACTCAGTAAGTTTTCTTGTCTAATTATTTCATCTAATATAATGTTAAATAGTAGCAGACTCAGTGCGTCTCCTTGTCTGATACCAGTTGTTGTTACCTCTATGACTTCAGTTAACTCCGAATTTACCCTCGCTTCTATTTTATTTCTCTTGTAAATGTTCTCAATTAGTTTTATTATATCCAATGGAATATTCTTGTCATAAAGTGTGTGCACTACGTCTTGCAGCTGTACTCTATCAAATGCTTTTACCAAATCTGTAAGAACGCTGGTATGTTATACTCAATTGATTTTTCAGTAATCTGTCTGATTACAAATACTGCGTCGTTACAGGATCTTCCGCTCCTGAATCCTTGTTGTTCTTCGAAAAGCTGTATATGTTAAGTGGAGTTATTTTATTGGTAACAATTTTTGTCGTCAGTTTTAAAGTTGTGCACAAGAGGTCAATTCCTCGATAATTATTCGGATCGGTTTTTTCTCCTTTTTTAAAATGTGGTATCATTACACTGTGCAACATTTTCGAGGCCATCGAATGTAAACTAAATTCTGACTTCAGTTTCTGGAAGTACCCACCCAAACTAGCAAAACCCTATTTGAGTTTTGATAGTTTAGTTCGAATTTTTTTTTTTGCCATCAATTTTTTTGATTGAGCTTTGGTTTTGCACGGCTATATCTCGTAAATTATTGGGAATTTCTTAATGCAATCTTCAGACGAAATGTTCTTCATACTAAAATACACAATTTTTGTGAACATGTCGAGGCCAGATTTTCACTCTTTCGGGGTGTTTTTAGTGCAGAAAGCCCGAAAAAATAAAAAAAAAATGCCATTTTTTCACATTTTCGACTATAACTGACAAACCGTGCATATTTTAGCATAATTGTCTTCGACAAAAATGTTCTCTGCATAAACACGAGTAACTTTGCTGAACATTGCAATAACCTACAATCGTCCCTATTTTCCTTATAGTTCTTTTGGAAGTTGTAAGGAATTTCACACCAAAAATTTCAGCTTTTTTCAGGGTTTACGTTCAAAAAAACTGGTTTTTAGCTGACTTTTGAATGTTTACTAACCATTAGCATCTATTTTTGGAAAAGAAATTAAAAAAAAAGTTTCTTTGTAAACTGCTATGGTACACACTCACGCTGGAATAAATACACACACGTTTGAACGGGGAATCGCTTGTGTGTAGTATGGAATTGACACGTACTGTGCTAGTATTGGTACAGTACCATATATCTAACACGTGCGCATGTTAAGTATATGGCACTGTACCAATACTAGCACAGTGCGCGCCAATTCCATACTAGTGTTGCTATGGATTGTTGCACAGTAGGAACTTAGTACTTAAACGTTGTCAATTTTTCGTGTGTGTATACGTGTGTTTAAAATTGATTATACGTTTTTTTGCCTTTTTTTTAAATTTTGAATTTTCAATAGCTCTATAAAATGGATAAAAATTTGCGAAATAAACTTTAACACAAAAAAAGATATACGAGGCTGGTTTGAAAAGTCCGTGCAAAAATAAAAACTACTTATGTGTTTGAGGTAAACCTCTTTTATTTTTCGACATAGTCTCCTTTTAGGCTTATACACTTCGTCCAACGATGTTCTAGTTTGTTGATCCCTTCCGAATAATAGGATTTGTCCAAATCTGCAAAATATCCATTAGTGTCTGCAATCACCTCCTCGTTTGAATAAAATCTTTGTCCCGCCAGCTATTTCTTCAAATTGGGGAACAAATAGTAATCCGAGGGAGCCAAGTCTGGAGAATAGGGGGGATGTGAAACGAGTTGGAATCCTATTTCCATTAATTTTGCGACCACAACTGCTGAGGTGTGTGCTGGTGCGTTGTCGTGATGGAAAAGGACTTTCTTGTGGGCCAATCGCGGGCGTTTTTCTTGCAGCTCGGTTTTCAAACGGTCCAATAAGGATGAATAATATTCACCTGTAATAGTTTTACCCTTTTCCAGATAGTCGATGAGGATTATCCCTTGCGAATCCCAAAAGACAGTCGCCATAACCTTTCCGGCCGAAGGAACGGTCTTCGCCTTTTTTGGTGCAGATTCCCCCTTGGTAACCCATTGTTTAGATTGTTGTTTGGTCTCAGGAGTATAGTAATGTATCCATGTTTCATCCACAGTGACGAAACGACGCTTAAAGTCCTCCGGATTCTTCTGGAACAGCTGCAAACCATCCTTGCAACACTTCACACGATTCCGTTTTTGGTCAAGCGTGAGCAATCGCGGCACCCATCTTGCGGATAGCTTTCTCATGTCCAAATGTTTATGCAAAATATTATGTACCCATTCAGTCGAGATGCCCACAGCACTAGCAATCTCACGCACCTTAACTCTTCTGTCATCCATCACCATATCATGGATTTGATCAATAATTTCTGGAGTCGTAACCTCCACAGGCCGTTCAGAACGTTCAGCGTCACTTGTGCCCATATGGCCAGTCCGAAAATTTTGAAACCACTTATAAACTGTTCTAATCGAAGGTGCAGAGTCACCATAATGTTTATCAAGCTTCTCTTTAGTCTCCTGAGGCGTTTTGCCTTTCATAAAGTAATGTTTAATCACCACACGAAATTCTTTTTTCGTCCATTTCTTGAAAATCACTCGACTTCCTTGATTCACACGAATGCCAAACACAAAGAAATAAACCAATATGGCTGAAACTTGGTGTGCGTTCATTCAAGAGATGCTACTAACTAAACATGACCTCGATACGCGCCGGTGGTGCCATCTCTCGGACTTTGCACGAACTTTTCAAACCAGCTTCGTAATTTTGTAGTTTTTTGGGACTATCTCAAAAAATAAGTCTTGTCGTCAAATTTCGTTTTAGTATTCCTAATCTATGCTCCAAAAAGCGCATATCTTGAAAAAAATTATGAAAATCGGCGAAGCACAGGATAACTTTAAAATTACCGTTATTTTGTGCGAGCATTACCGGGCAACAAGCAGACTGAATGATGGAACTGTTTCTCTTAATTTTAGGGCCCTGAAACGTGAATAGTAAAGAATTCGAAGGCTGATTTTTGCTCGAATACACTACTTACTTTCCGTAGCAAAAGAAGTAAAAATATACCATTAAAACGGCCACTTAGCTTAACCTATATTCAATATCTGATAAAAATTTATCGGCTCCGTTTCAGGAATCGTTCAAAATTACTATGCATACTAAAATATAGATTATAGAAGAGCCCGTTTACGTAGATAAAGAGACTAAGTTAAATTTTATAACATCAACATAAAATTTAAGGATTATGATACTTCGTAACATAATATCAAATTGAATGTTCTTCCAAACGTTCCTATGAATATCGAAAGTAATACACACTAAACTAGGTTGGGCCGCGAAGGGCGCATAGAAATCGTTCTATTATGATTTTATTTGTTGTTTTTTTAAGAAAAGTTTAGGAAATTTTCTGATAAGAGTTCGTTTAAAAGATAAGGTCATGCAAGTAGACGTCTTTAAGCTGGTAGTAGGCCAGTGGGACTGTCTTGCTGCCCTATTTTGATACCATTATCCAAAGTTTTTCAGAACTTACCTCTTAAATTCATCCAAAATCTCCTCATTTCCTAACGTACACACTATGCACAATCTAAAATCACTACTTAATACACTAGTATTCGCACTGTCCCTTAACGGACTCCCTGAACTTATCTCGCATAAATGTAACTCTCCAAAATGTCCGTTTCCGATCTTTTCTATTATTCTCAATTTTTCACTGGAGATTTTATTAATGTGACAATTTTCTTCAGGTCCTTGGCGCGTGAAGTCGTTACAAGACATTTTGTTCGGACTCAAGGGGAGAATTAGATGGGAACGTGCGGTCGATCTGGAAAAGAAATTAAGTTTTGAAGAATATTTGTGTTTTTTTTGGTAATTTTATACGGTATGTCCCAAATTTAGGATTTTTTAAAACAAACAATATTATTAGACAAAAAAACTATCTTCATCTCATATTTTCCATATATTTATATATATATATATATATATATATATATATATATATATATATATATATATATATATATATATATATGAGGCTGGTTTGAAAAGTCCGTGCAAAAATAAAAAACTACTTATGCGTTTGGGGTAAACCTTTTTTATTTTTCGACATAGTCTCCTTTTAGGCTTATACACTTCGTCCAACGATGTTCTAGTTTGTTGATCCCTTCCGAATAATAGGATTTGTCCAAGTCTGCAAAATGTCCATTAGTGTCTGCAATCACCTCCTCGTTTGAATAAAATCTTTGTCCGCCAGCCATTTCTTCAAATTGGAGAACAAATAGTAGTCCGAGGGAGCCAAGTCTGGAGAATAGGGGGGATGTGAAACGAGTTGGAATCCTATTTCCATTAATTTTGCGACCACAACTGCTGAGGTGTGTGCTGGTGCGTTATCGTGATGGAAAAGGACTTTCTTGTGGGCCAATCGCACGCGTTTTTCTTGCAGCTCAGTTTTCAAACGGTCCAATAACGATGAATAATATTCATCTGTAATAGTTTTACCCATTTCCAGATAGTCGATGAGGATTATCCTTTGCGAATCCCAAAAGACAGTCGCCATAACCTTTCCGGCCGAAGGAACGGTCTTCGCCTTTTTTGGTGCAGATTCCCCTTGGTAACCCATTGTTTAGATTGTTGTTTGGTCTCAGGAGTATAGTAATGTGTCCATGTTTCATCCACAGTGACGAAATGACGCTTAAAGTCCTCCGGATTCTTCTGGAACAGCTGCAAACCATCCTTGCAACACTTCACACGATTCCGTTTTTGGTCAAGAGTGAGCAATCGCGGCACCCATCTTGCGGATAGCTTTCTTATGTCCAAATGTTTATGCAAAATATTATGTACCCGTTCAGTCGAGATGCCCACAGCACTAGCAATCTCACGCATCTTAACTCTTCTGTCATCCATCACCATATCACGGATTTGATCAATGATTTCTGGAGTCGTAACCTCCACAGGCCGTCCAGAACGTTCAGCGTCACTTGTGCCCATATGACCAGTCCGAAAATTTTGAAACCACTTATAAACTGTTCTAATCGAAGGTGCAGAGTCACCATAATGTTTATCAAGCTTCTCTTTAATCTCCTGAGGCGTTTTGCCTTTCATAAAGTAATGTTTAATAACCACACGAAACTCTTTTTCGTCCATTTCTTGAAAATCACTCGACATCCTTGATTCACACGAATGCCAAACACAAAGAAATAGACCAATATGGCTGAAACTTGGTGTGCGTTCATTCAAGAGATGCTACTATCTAAACATGACCTCGATACGCGCCCGTGGTGTCATCTCTCGGACTTTGCACGGACTTTTCAAACCAGCCTCGTGTATATATGTATATATATATATATATATATATATATATATATATATATATATATATATATATATATATATATTTATATAAACTCCTGAACAAAATTAACGCAACAATCTGAAAATTAATTTATCTTTTTTCTTATGTCAGTTTTAAAGTTTATAGAGTATTTGAATAGTAGGGTATGTATATATTTTGTTTCGTTGTTCATGACAGAAATCAAAACAATTCGTTTAGATTTACAGTTTTAAAGAATTTTTTAGAAGATAAACAATTTTCTGTAATATTGCGATAGATTTTCTTTAAAAGTAAGCTTATAAATTGTTCCCTTTTTCAAAGTAATACGTTGTTGTGGTAGATTGTTTTATTTTTGACCCCGAGGAATTAGAGAAATGAATCGAACAAGGAATTTAACTGAACACGAGGTAGTGAGAGCCTCAGTTTTATTGAACGAGGGATATTGTCAGAGTTATGTTGCCAATTTGTTAGGCAAACATCGTTCCACAATAAGTCGTATGGTAAGACGCTTGAATGAAGTAGGAACTTATTCTAGAAGGCTAGGGCAAGGGCGAAAACGATGCACTAGCGACCTAGATGAACGTTTGATAAGACAATATGCTTTAAGAAACAGGACTGTCACTAGTTCTATAATTAGAAACGAACTCGAAGCTGTTCGCAATGTCACAATTTCTTCTAAAACAGTTAGAAGACGGTTAAATGAAGCTGGATTAAACAGTAGGAGATCTGCCAC
>CM032451.1:2530445-2532945 GCA_019049505.1 Pachyrhynchus sulphureomaculatus | reverse complement strand
AGTTTTTCATAAATAATTTTTTTTAATTAATAATAATAATTGGTGCATTGTCACAATTTTCAGCTAAAGGGTTTTTTTTTGGGGTGAAAAATTGAAATCTGCATTCATTTTCATTTTAAAATTTAGAGGGCGCTACCTGCGGTACTTTGCACACATTTGAAACGAAATAACTTTTTTGAGCCACACTGCCTTTTACTTTTACGTAAAAATTTTTATTCTCCAACGTCTTTTACCTAAAAAAGGTATAACTGGTAAGAGTTGATTTGAGCAGCCGTTTTTGAGATATCTGGATTAAAACAATTCATTTCGTTTATGGCTAGGTCTAAATTATTGTAATAAATGAACACAATTTGAAGCGAAGGTGTTATAATAAATTAACTGTCACTAAAAGCTGACTGGTGTCAAATCGAATCTAAAACCATTCAAGCATTACATTTTGATCAGAATAGGTTGAATTACGGCCTATCTTTTAGTAGGTGAAATTCGTAAAATTCCTGAAAGACCCCTGATTGTGAGCAGTGTTGTTGTTGATGTTTTTGATACATTGTCGCTTTTTTTCCGGTGTTTATCTTTTAAATTGCGAGTAGTACTGGAATATCGTGAAAGAGAATTAGCAAGCACCGATGAATTGTGAAACAATTTACAAATTTAATTTTCGTCATGGCCGTACAGTATACCAATGAAGAAATGACCGATATGTTATTGGTTTTTGGATATTGCCCAGGAAATGGTTTAGAATCTTGCAGAGTATACAGTGAAAGATTTCCGAATCGTCGCTTACCGAACCATAAAACGTGCGCGGCAGTTGAAAGACGTCTTTGTGAAACGAGTAGGTTTGCGCCTGTTTATATTAATTATGGTCGTGCACGTACGGTAAGAACTCCAGGGGTTGAGGAAGATATTCTGAATCGGATTGAAGAAAATGCAAAACTCAGCAGCAGACGATTAGGCTTAGACCTAGGGGTAAGCAAAGATACTGTTAATAGGGTGACCAGAGAACAACTACTGCACCCATTTCATGTTCAACAGGTACAAGATCTTTACCCCATGATTCTGAACCACGCCTAGCTTTCTGCCTGTTTATCCAAGAACACAGAAATCAAGATAGGAATTTTACATGAAGAATTTTATTCACAGATGAAGCCTGTTTCACGCGAAGTGACATAACTAATTTTCACAATGAGCATGTCTGTGCAGAAGAAAATCATCATGCAACTAAAATAACCCATTATCAGCATGAGTTTAAGATCAATGTTTGGGTAGGAATCATAGACACTTTCATAATTGGTCCTGTCATTTTACCACTTCGACTAAATGGCGAAAATTATGTGGAACATCTGCAAAACGAACTACCAGACTTATTAGATCCCCTGCCCTTGGAACTTCGAAGAAGAATGTGGTTGATGCACGACGATGCTCCTCCACATTTTACGTTAAACGTAAGTAATTATTTAATCGAACAGTATCCAAATAGATGGATAGGTAGAGGCAATGATGCACCCGCAAATTGGCCAGCTCGATCCCCTGACATGACCCCGATGGATTACTTTTTATGAGGAACTTTGAAAACCCTTGTGTATTCTAGGCCAGTTGGTACAGAAGATGAATTAAGGAGACGTATTCAAGCTGGAAGTGAGGCTTTGAGAAATGATGCCCAAATGCTCCAGAGAGTCCAATTTAATTTTTTACGACGTATTAATTTTTGTACACACGAAAATGGAGGGCATTTTGAACATTTATTATAAGCATTTTAACTTTTAGTTGTTGATAAATCTTATTGACTGTTTTTACTAGAGAATAAAATTAACAACACATTTACTTGTTTTTTTTAATTTTTAGTGTTAATCTTGTAGCAATGCAATGCAGTGGTGAGTTTGGGTAAGAAATCAAAATTTTTCATCCAAATATCCCAAAAACTCAGCTCAAACCAGGTATATCTTTAAAAGCTGGAAAAGATAAATTTTTATTCAAAATTTAGACAGTTAATTTTCGCTTCAAATTATGTTCATTTATCACAATAATTTAGACCTAGCCATAAACGAAATGAATTGTTTTAATCCAAATATCTCAAAAACGGCTGCTCAAATCAACTCTTACGAGGTATATCTTTTTTTAGGTAAAAGACGTTGGAGAATAAGAAATTTTATGTAAAAGTAAAATACAGTGTGGCTCAAAAAAGTTATTTCGTTTTAAATGTGTGCAAAGTACCGCAGGTGGCGCCCTCTAAATTTTACAATGAAAATGAATGCAGATTTCAATTTTTCACCTCAAAAAACTTCCTTTAGCTGAAAATTGTGACAATACACAAATTATTAAAAAAAATATTTATGAAAAACTTAAACCAAATTGAACCCTTGACACTCTGTATCTCCGAAATTATCCACTTTTGGACTGAGGTAAGTTGAATTAAATCGTCATATTTTGACCTCAGGAATTTGTGGTAGCATTTTTTCCGCACCTTTTAGAGACACCCAGTATATGTATATATATATATATATAT
>CM032451.1:2430445-2527945 GCA_019049505.1 Pachyrhynchus sulphureomaculatus | reverse complement strand
AGACCTCAGGAGATGAAAATGACTAGATGTTTAGTGTAGATCGTATTTATGTAGAAAAATATTTTTTTTTCTATACAAATTGTTCATCGTAACTAGATAAAAATCCAAAAAGTCACCCTCATGTCACACTCTTATTGATTTAAAACTCTTTTTATTTCGAAAAATAACTATCTATCTAGGAGTTAATTCTTAAGGATTTAAAACTATTTTTATTCAGGAAAATAGCTTACCTATTTATTAACCTAGGACTTAAGGGAGGAGACACCCCAAAAGACACCGGTCTGCAGATATCTTCCCCTAAATAATAATTTTGCGGAGGTGGAGGTAAGGGGGGTGGTTTTTGACAGATACAGGTCTGTATTTGATGATTCTTGTATTGAAAAACCTTTTGATACTAGATCTGGTATATCTGCAAAAAAAAATATGATTTTAATACACAGAGCGTTTAAGAAAGTCATTTGAAAATGAGGAATAGATTCTACCACCAAGACTCGAAAAAAAAACTGTAAAATGTATTTTGTATACGATGTACCAGTCCCGCTAATTAGATGAATTGGAAGTTATTTGAAAAGTACCTCCTTTCTTCTCCATTTTAAATTAAACATTTGTTTTCTTTGATTAGCAGGCATTTATTTTCATATGATTGATATTACTCGACTTTCCCCTACATAAATTTGTTTTGTACGTGCCCTTACAACGTACTTAACGTACTAAATAAACATTTTTCACTGGCACTGGCATAACCTCGAGCACTAAATAACTCAAAACATTTATATTTAATCCCTAAAATTAACCAACAGCTAAGTTAACCCGATGATATATACACACTCGAGGATAATTAATTTCTTGTTTATGTGAACCTAAATGGGCCCAGTTGAGGCCACAACGTTAGTAAGCTTAATCTATATTTAAAAGTTATATATTTGTAACAGAAAGATAGAGAAATATATGGATGTGTACGCGAGTAGAGGAGGAGAAAGCGAGAAAACGAATTTTAAACTTATGAAAACAGTCTTGTTCGTATAAGAACATATAGTTTACATAGGCTGTCCCAATTAAAATGATGCAAGACACCCAGTGGGGTTTAGCTTGTCATTTTCAGTATATAGTATGTATATTTTATTTATTTATTTATTTATTATCAACGGTACCACCATTTCTACAAAAAACATCGACAATATGCAAGAGAAAAAACAATGTGAATGAACAATATAACACATGGGCTGAAAAGTCCCGGGCCTAACACATAGATGGCGCTAGTTTTATTGCAGTCACCTTTTTTTCAGTTAATACTAACCTTCAAAAGACAGCTGTTAAAATTTCATGATATTCTATTCATTAGTTTGTGAGTTATTGTGCTAAGAGTGACGCTACTTTTGTTATTTTCAAAACAATGGATCAAAAACAATTTCGTGTTTTAATTTTACACTGCTTCTTGATGGGAAAAAATACCGTTCAAGCGAAGCAATGGCTTGAAAAGTGTTTATGGGGACTCCGCTCCATCAGAAACAACAATAAAACGTTGGTTTGCTGACTTCAAACGTGGTCGCAGAGACACCGATGATGCAGAACGCAGTGGACGTCCAAATGAGGCGGTAACACCAGAAAACATCAAAAAAAATCCATAAAATCGTTTTGAATGATCGAAAAGTGAAGTTGCGTGAGGTAGCTGACATCGTAAAGATATCAAAAGAACGTGTTGGCTTTATATTGCATGAGCATTTGACTATGGTTTTTATCATATAAAAAAATTTCCTTAGCAGATAGCGACATCCCGTCTTGATAGGATTATAAAAAAGAGCATTCTTTACCACGTACAGTTCAGAGAATTTGATAGCTATCTTCGTTTTTGAATAGCAGTGATTCAATTTTAATTTATTATAAAATTTCGACGTTTTCGGCCATAATGCTATGGTTTTTATCGTATAAAAATATTTCCTTAGCAGATAGCGACATCCCGTCTTGATAGGATTATAAAAAAGAGCATTCTTTACCACGTACAGTTCAGAGAATTTGATAGCTATCTTCGTTTTTGAATAACAGTGATTCAATTTTTATTTATTATAAAATTTCGACGTTTTCGGCCATAATGCTATGGTTTTTATCATATAAAAAAATTTCCTTAGCAGATAGCGACATCCCGTCTTGATAGGATTATAAAAAAGAGCATTCTTTACCACGTACAGTTCAGAGAATTTGATAGCTATCTTCGTTTTTGAATAGCAGTGATTCAATTTTTATTTATTATAAAATTTCGACGTTTTCGGCCATAATGCTATGGTTTTTATCATATAAAAATATTTCCTTAGCAGATAGCGACATCCCGTCTTGACAGGACTATGATGACTGTTCAAAGTGGGTGCCGCGTTTGCTCACTGTTGATCAAAAACAAAAACGTGTTGATGATTCTGAGCAGTGTTTGGCCATATTTAAACGTAACAAACCGGAATTTTTGCGTCGATATGTGACAATGGATGAAACATGGATCCATCACTTCACTCCGGAATCAAAACGATCGTCATCTGAGTGGACAGCAACTGGTGAACCTCGTCCAAAGCGCCCGAAAGCACAACAATCGGCTGGAAAGGTTATGGCCTCGGTATTTTGGGATGTGCGTGGTGTAATATTCATCGACTATCTTGAGAAAGGAAATACCATCAACAGTGAATATTATATAGCGTTATTGGAGCGTTTTGAAGGCCGAAATTGCAAAGAAACGACCGCATATGGCAAAGAAAAAAAATTTTGTTTCATCAAGACAACGCACCGTGTCACAAGTCAATCAAAACAATGGCAAAACTACATGAATTGAACTTCGAATTGCTCCCACATCCACCGTATTTGCCAGATTGGCTCCCAGCGACTACTGGCTGTTCGCAGACCTGAAAAAAATGCTCGCCGGTAAGAAATTTCGCACGAATGAAGAGGTTATCGCTGAAACTGAGGCCTATTTTGAGGCAAAAGATAAATCGTTCTACAAAAGTGGTATTGAAATGTTAGAGCGGCGCTGGAATGATTGCGTTGCTCTTGATGGAGATTACGTTGATGAATAAAGCTAATTTTGAACAAAAAAAACCGTGTTTTCTTTGTTAGGCCCGGGACTTTTCAGCCCATGTGTTAATTAAACCTAAATCTAAACTAATAGGTCAGAATGCAGGGTATTACAATCTAAATAATCATTTTAAAGGTAAACAGTACCTGCCATATAATACCAATGGGAAACTACCCGAAAATTAAAGAAACTCTATAGCGAGGTCAGTTGCTTGACCATATTTTTGAATCGGTGTACTGGGCCATCAATTGGCAAATTGTTTTTATCAAATTACGCTGCATTCTAAAAATTGGATTATGCAAGCCATAGTTTCTAGTGACATTAGCTGGGTAAAATAACGACCTTGCGCGTGTACGATGTACGGTATGAAAAGATAATTTACTAAGTAAGTACTCACAGCAAATATACCCATTAAGTAGCTTAAATAAGAAATGTAGATCAGCTTGCACATATTTAACAATCTTTGTACCAGGTAATAGTTGGTATGTCCCTCAGTTAAAGGAATTTTCAGTTTAAAAGAACAGATACGTAAGAATTTTTTTTGGACACTCTCTAACTGATTAATATAGACATTATAAAAAGGAGACCACACCGGGCTTGCATACTCCAAAATCGGTCGAACGTACGAGCAATACAATAATTTAAACACATTACATGAAAAATCGGCACTAAATCTATCAATAAAACCCAAACACCTACCGGCTCGCTGCACCACACTCATTTGATGGCCGACGAAAGATAAAGAACAATTAAACATCACACCAAGATCCCTAATCTCATGTACCCGTTTAAAATGGTTGTATTTATACTCTAATCAAACTGCATAGGACTTTTTAATCTGGAAAATGATATACAGGAGCATTTCTTATCAGTATTCAGACTTAAGCCGTTTAAAGTTGCCCATTGAAAAAATATGCCAACATCTGCTTGCAAAACAAGACTGTCCACAGGATTAGAAATAATTCTGAATAATTTCAGATCATCGGCAAACATGAGAAAAGAAGTGTTGGTCAGGTCAAGTCATTTACAAATAAGAGAAACAAAAAGGGGCCGCAGTGAGAGCCTTGGGGAACGCCCGAGGGCACTATACTTAGGTTAGAGATATAATTATTTATTCTTACACTTTGCTGACGGCCCATTAAAAAACTCTCCAGCCAACGAAGAATGTGAATGCTGAACCCAAGCGACCCAAGTTTGCTCAACAATAACCGATGGTTCACTTTGTCGAACGCCTTGGAGAAGTCAGTATATATGGTATCAATCTGACAGCCCCTCTCAATGCACCCAACAGGTAATCCTCATATGTCAGAAGATTAGATACATAGGAGCGAGAACGCTGAAAGCCATACTGTTCATCCATGATCACCCGCCTACAGTGCCAAGAAAGACAAGAAGTGACCAATGAGTCAAAAAGCTTTGGTATGGTCGACTGTATGCAGATGCCCCTATCCAAAGAAAGATTGAACAGGAAGTGAAGTGGTTTCCTTAAGGTGCACACACATTTCTTTAATAATAGAGGCGTTACACCATCAGGCCCACGTGAGGTGAAGCAATAAGTGAAAATCTTTGGTGCATTATTATCAAGCTTAAAAATAATATTAAATTACAATTAGGTGTTCTTTATCATTCGCCAAACAGCAATCTCATGGAGTTTATACAATATGTGCACAATATAATTGAAGATAAATTTATGACTTACTCAAACAACATTATGGTTGGTGATTTTAATATAAATTTAAATAGAAACTCTATACATGGCAAAAAACTGGAAAATGTATTTAGCTCTGCAGCAATGAAACAAATTATAACATTTGATACAAGAGTGAGTGAAAATTCGAGTACGAAAATAGATCATCTATACATAGATATAAACAACGTAACAAGTACTAAACTAGAAAACGATCAAATATCAGATCATGAAACAATATTATTCAAAATACCAATTGTGAAAAAGTACAAAATGAGATTAACGAAAAAAAATTATTTCCTGGGAAAATTATGACTGTGATAAAATTATCGAAATGTTACGAATGATAAATTTCGGTGATATGTTAAACGGTGATATAGATTTTAAGGTGTTTTTCATAGGCCACGCATTGAAGGATATTATGTTATCGCTAACTGAAGAAAAAACCGTAAATATAAAGTTGATGAACAAATGGTATGATTGGGAACTGACAGAAATACATAGAATAAAGTACGAAAAATACCAAATAGCCAAAATAACTAATGATTGGGAAGATTACAAGACAGTGAAAAAATTATATAAAAATATGATTTTAAACAGAAGAAAGTGCAATATGTACAGAATAAAAATTGAAAATAATCAAAGAAACAGCAGAGAAATGTGGAGAGTTTTAAAAAAAGAAATTTGTATGTCAAAAAGTACCAGTGCAATAAACAGAATCGTTATGAATGGTAAAATAATTGAAAATGAAAAAGAAATTGTTGAACTTTTTTAAATAAATTCTTTGTTCAGAGTGTCATTGACATTAAAAATGATATAGACGTTGTGCAGAATACTATGGGAAATACAAATATAATTAATCACCAATTTAAATTTCAAACAGTAGATAGTAACGAAATAATTGAAATAGTTAAAAAATTTAAAAATAAAATTGGCGGTAAGAATATTTTATCTGAAGGTGTAATTAAACATTCTATAACGTACACGACTTTTTTTTACGCCAATATCATCAATAATAGCATGCTGCAAGGAAAAGTGCCTAACGAATGGAAAATTTCCAAAGTTGTGCCAATTGAAAAAATAAAATATATTATAAAACCTGAAGAGATGCGGCCAATAAATACGCTTCCAAGTGACGAAAAAATCCTTGAAACCGTGATAAAAAATCAGTTACTGCAATATTTGAACGATAACAATATTATTATTCCAGAGCAATCGATGCAATATTTGAACGATAACAATATTATTATTCCAGAGCAATCGGGTTTTAGAAACAAACACTCATGTGAAACTGCAATTAATTATGTTATAAGTGAATGGCGTGAAGATTTGATGAATAAAAAATACCTTGTATCAACTTTCATAGATTTAAAAAGAGCATTTGAAACTATAGACAGAAAATTATTGCGCCCAACAGGTAATCCGTATATGTCAGAAGATTAGATACATAGGAGCGAGAACGCTGAAAGCCATACTGTACATCCATGATCACCCGCCTACAGTGCCAAGAAAGACAGAAGTGACCAATGAGTCAAAAAGCTTTGGTATGGTCGACTGTATGCAGATGCCCCTATAATTAGTCGCGTCGCTACGATCACCAGATTTAAAAATTGGAGTTATATAGGAAGTTTTCCAATAATCAGCAAATACTTCCAAATCCAAAGAAAGATTGAACAGGAAATGAAGTGGTTTGCTTAAGGTGCACACACATTTCATTAATAATAGAGGCGGGACACCATCAGGCCCACTTGAGGTTTTAGCCCTGAGCGACATCAGTTCATTAAAAACATCAATCAAACTAATAATCACGTTATTTAATGTTGTCGATTCAGTAAGGCTCGAGTAGTATTCCGGTATTTCCAAAGGGGCATCCTCATACACACTCGAGAAATATTCAGCAAACAAATTGACCGTAAGATCACCACTACTGCTCGTCCTACCCCCTAAATGCATGGAGTTAGGATACCCATTCGATCTTTTGCAGTTATTTACATGTTTCCAAAATTTTGACGGACTTCTTTTGAGATTGAATTCTGTTCTATCCTGATAATAGGAGCGCTCAAGGGTTTTACACTCTTCCCTGAGGTGTGAGAATAACTCATAATCAGCAAACAGCATAGTGTGCTTGTAATGCCTATGGGCTATTTTCTTTTTGACAATAAGGCGTTTTAGACGAGGAGAAAACCATACTGGAAAATTCGAACTTTTAAACACTTTGATAGGCACAAACATCAACATACCTTGATATAAAACATTGTAAAATTGATTAATTGCCGCATTTATATCTTTACTAGCCGGGCCCGCGGCTCCGCTCGCGTGGACTTGATTCACTACTATCGTCACTGCTTATTCCTTATGTTACCCAACGTAATAAAATATCTCCCATTATTTCTCCTTATCTCCCAATATTTCTCCTTATTTCCCATTATCTCTACATAATTTCCATTATCTAGGCTTATCTCTGCTGATCTTCCATTATTTCTCCTTATCTCCCATTATTTCTCCTTATCTCCCATTATCTCACCTTATTTCCCATTATCTAGGCTTATCTCGACTTATCTCCCATTATTTCTCCTTATCTCCCATTATTTCTCCTTATCTCCCATTATCTCACCATAACTCCCATTATCTAGACTTATCTCTGCTTATCTCCCATTATCTCTTCTTATCTCCCATTATTTATACTTATCTCCCATTATCTCACCTTATCTCCCATTATTTCTCCTTATCTCTCATTATCTCACCTTATCTCCCATTATCTAGGCTTATGTCGAATTATATAGAACATATGTATAAATTTATAAAAATACGTAAATCGGATAAGTGGTTCTCGAGTGATAAGCGCACTAACGGACAGACAGACAGACAGAGAGACGTTGCATTTTATATATAATTGTATTCTTTGCTACATGATATTGTTCCATATTTAATGCTTTAGGGAGTGTATTGCCAGAGAACGCGCTAGCGGCAAACTTTTCTCCGACTTAATTCACTATTATCGTCACTGCTTATTCCTTATGTCACCTAATAAAATATATCCTATAACCTGGCCAGAGAACATACGTATGGTTAAAAAAAAAGCACGTAAATCGGATAAGTAGTTCTCCAGTGATAAGCACACTAACGGACGGACAGACAGACAGACAGACGGACAGAGAGACATTGCATTTTATATATATTATAGATATTCTCTGCTACATAATATTGTTCCATATTTAATGGTTTGGACTGTGTATTGCAAGAGAACGCGCTAGCGGCAAACTTTGTCCGACTTCACTTACTATTATTGTCACTGCTCATTCTTTATGCTACCTATCGTAATAAAATATAGCCTATAACCTGGCCGGAGAACATATGTATGTTTTAAAAAAAAAAGTACGAAAATGGGATAAATGGTTCTCCAGTGATAAGCGCACTAACGGACAGACAGAATACGTTGCATTTTATATATATTATAGATGTAATAAAATATATACCTATAACCTGGTCAGAGAACATATGTATGAATTTAAAAAATCACGTAAATCGGATAGGTGGTTCTCGAGGGATAAGCGCGTTAACGGACAGACAGACAGACAGACAACATTGCATTTTATATATATTATAGATTTAGATTATTATTATTATATAACCTGGCCGAAGAATATGTCCATGAATTTAAAAAAACCGGTCAAGTGCAAGTTGAACTTGCACAATTAGTGTTCCGTACGTTGATTGTTTTTAAAAAAAAAATTTTGTTAGGGTGGTATAAAATGATCAGTGACTTCACAAAACACACCTCAAAGGAGTTTTCAACAAAGGTTGTTTCCAATCTTTACTGAAAACTGGTGACCTTGAAATTTTGTTTTTTTTTTATATACCAAATAAATTATTAAAGGTAATGCACTCGTGATAATTTTCGTTCAATCTATACCCCGTGGAGAATATTCCAGAATTTTTTCAAAATTTTTTGATCAGTACTTTTCGAGATAAGGTAGGGGACAGGGGGTATATATATATATATATATATATATATATATATATATATATATATATATATATATATGCACATATATATATATATATATATATATATATATATATATATATATATATATATATATATATATATATTTATTTATATATGTATATATATATATATATATATATATATATATATATATATATATATATATATATATATATATAATATATATATATATACCCCCTGTCCCCTACCTTATCTCGAAAAGTACTGATCAAAAAATTTTGAAAAAATTCTGGAATATTCTCCACGGGGTATAGATTGAACGAAAATTATCACGAGTGCATTACCTTTAATAATTTATTTGGTATATAAAAAAAAAAAAAAAATTTGTTTTTTTTATATACCATATAAATTATTAAAGGTAATGCACTCGTGATAATTTTCGTTCAATCTACACCCCGTGGAGAATATTCCAGAATTTTTCGAAATTTTTTGATAAGTACTTTTCGAGATAAGGCCCGGGACAGCGATTTTTTTCTCGAATTTTTAAAAATAATACAAAGAAAAGTGCGTGCAAGTATAATATTATATATATATTTTTTACTCATGTTTTCACAAGCTTTCATTTGACACCACACTCGATGACCTAGTAAAAAAAATTTTTTTTTCGCTTCCGACTTCACCCCCCAAAACTAACCCCTTAAGTCAAAATTTAATTCTCAAAACTACATGGCTCTGATGAGGCCATCAATTCCTATATTATTACCAAATTTCACCTTTCTACGTCAAATAGTTTCGGAGAAAATCGGGTGTGACAGACAGACAGACAGACAGACAGACAGACAGACAGACAGACACCGAAGTGATCTTATAAGTGTTCCGTACGGAACACTAAAAAAAGACGGTAAATCGGATAAGTGGTTCCCGTGTGATAAACGCACTAATGGACAGACAGACAGACAGAGAGACATTTCATTTTATATATATTATAGATTATACATTACAGATATTCTTTGCTACATAATATTGTTCCATATTTAATGGTTTAGGCTGTGTATTGCAAAGGCACGCGCTAGCGGCAAACCTATTTCCGACATCATTCACTATTTTACGTCACTGCTCATTCCTTATACTACCTATCGTAATAAAATATAGCCTATAACCTGGCCAGAGAACATATGTATGTTTTAAAAAAAAGTACGTAAATCGGATAAGTGGTTTTTCAGTGATAGGCGCACTAACGGACGGACAGACAGACAGAAAGACGTTGCATTTTATATATATTATAGATTATCGAGAAGAGTATTCCAATCAATTGAGGTAAAAAATTCATTCATAGACAAAAAATTTGCAGTCCTAAAATCAAAGTATTCAACATTAAACTTTAGAGCATCGTTCACAGTGCGAAGAGGTACATCACAGGTATAAGCAGTATGGTGATTATTATTATCCAGCAGTGGATCTAAAGTGGCATAAACATTTACATCGTGGCAATGAGAGAAAAACACAAATCTAGAAACACGTTATTGTTGTTTGGAATGTGTATGGTTTAAACAGATTATATGGCCAGTAAGTGTCTTCATAAATGTTTTTATACGGAACGGATCGCCTAAGACTCTTTCTTTTCACAACCGGCAGTGATGCTATGCACCACGTGAGCTGTATCTGTAAAAAAAAGAAAGATACACCTGTTACAGTTTCTTTCGTTGAACGCGTCTAGAAGATTTTGAAAAAAATGAGGGGTAGGTTTCGAAGTGAGAGCGTGAAACAACAGTCGAAGTTATTATAGCAATAAATGTCCTTAGTTTATCTTTAGTCTTCTTCAAGACTCTCCCTAGTTACGTCTATGAATAAAACACATTGAATCACGTTATTGCAGAGGCAATTTCTTTGAAATTTCATCGTGCTGATATTTTAATTCTTGCAAATTGAAAATCGATACGCTCTAATCACTGCATGCTACTTTTAAATTAAAAGTTCTTAAGAGTTGAAAATCATGCAGATTTTCGTCGATATCTCCGATAATTATGATTATTAAAGTGGTTTGCTTAAAATGTAGGGTAGATTGGCGTAACTTGCGGGTTAGATTTCAACAAATTAATAGCTGTTCAGTTAAAGATATATTTAAATAAAAAAGGAACGATTAAGGTTTAAATTTTAAACTTTCTTAGAGGACATAACGAAGAATATGTCTTTTTTTATGGGCATAGCACACGTGTTGAAGCCGGTCCCTAAAGAGCCACAGAAGCGACGCGTGTGCGGAATACAACACTTTCCATGAAAATACTTGTAAAATAGACCCAAGTCGCCAAATGTTCTTCGTTCAGGGAATCAAGATTACTGGTGAGTTCAGGGTTTCCAATCAGGCGAACACCTCTCTTCTGGTCGCTAATAATATCGAATCCTAGATATTTTAGCAGATGCCGATTAGTAACACGTAGGCTAAAACGTTTTTGGTTTAGCTACTTAAACACATTTTTTTTTTGCAAAATTCGACTTTATTCATCAACATTTTCTCCTTCCAGAGCGATACAATCAGTCCAATGCTTTTCTAACATTTCTATACCTTTCTCGTAGAAGGATTTGTCTTTGCCTTCAAAAATAGGCCCCAGTTTCGGTGATAACTTCTTTATTGGAGCCAAACTCTTTTCCGCGAGCATGTCTGCGAATAGATAATAGTCGCTGGGGGCCAAATCTGGAGAATAAGGTGGATGAAGTAGCAATTCGGACTTCAATTCATGCAATTTTGTCATCGTAACCATTGTCTTGATGAAAGCACTTTTTTCTTGTTCATTTAGAGTCGTTTCTTTGCGATTTCTGCCTTCAAACGCTCCAATAACTTTATATAATATGATTGATGATTTGTTCCTTTTCAGCATAGTCGATGAAAATTATTCCATGCGCATCCCAAAATACAAAGGCCAAAATCTCCCCAGTCGACTGTTGTGCCTTTGGTCGCTTCGGACGGCTTTCACCGGCTGCAGTCCACTCAGCTGACTGCCGATTTGATTCTGGTGTGTAGTGGTGGATCCATGTTGCATCCTTTGTCACATATCGCATGAAGAAATCCTTTTTATTGCGCTTAAACAGGTCCAAACAGTGCTCAGAATCATCAACGCGTTGTTGTTTTTGGTCTACTGTAAGCAGACGCGGTACCCATTTCGAACAGAGCTTTCTCATGCCCAAATGTTCATGCAAAATATGACCAACATGTTCTTTTGATATCGTTAGAGTGTCAGTTATCTCATGCAATTTCACTTTACGGTCATCCAAAACAATTTTGTGGTTTTTTTTATGTTTTCCAGATTTGGACGTCCAGAGCGTTCAGCTTCATTTGTGTCTGTACCACCGCGTTTAAATTCAGCATACCGGCAAACGATGAACGATTTTCCAGGGGCAGAGTCCCCGTAACACTTATCAAGCCATTTCTTTGCTTGAGTGGTATTTTTTCCCATCAAAAACAGTGTTTAGTAAACACACGAAATTCGATTTTTTGTTTTAATTGACCTTTTAGTTTGCCCAACATACTTTTTGTCACAATCATTACAACTAATTTCATAAATTCCACTTTTCTCACAATTAGGAATCTTATCTTTGGGATTTCCTAAGATATTCCTCAGATTGTCTGATGACTTATAGACTAAGGTGAGGCCTACCTTATTAAATACCTTATTGAGTCCCTTGCTATATTTCGGATTATATGGTATGGAGACATACTTGGTGTTATTTTCTTCGCGTGTAAAAAAAGGTGGAATTCTGAATATTAAACCTAAACTTATGTCTAGTTTAGCTTATTTACTAAGTCATCGTCATAACCATTAACTCTAGTTATATTTCTAATACGATTCCTTTCTTTATTAAATTTTACTGTATTCAGAGGGAAAGTGACCAAACGATGAACTAAAAAAATGTAATGAGGCTAATTTATGTTGTTTGCAATGAAATGAATCATTAGGAATATATCTATCTGTTACTGTGTCCTTCCTATAGATATCAAATTCTAATCTATTATTATTTTTAATAATTAAAATATCTAGAAAAGGCAATTGTCCTTTGTTCTCAACTTCGTAAGTGAATTTAATGGAATCATACCGGCTATTTAATTTAGAAAACAAAATCATCAATATTTGCTTTCTTTGTATCAAAAATCGCGAAAATATCATCCACATACCTATACCATACCCTTGGGAAATATTCGAATTCTTGACTGGCTTCGATTTCAAACTTACTCATGAATAAATTGGCTATGAAAGGTGATAAGCAATTACCCATAGCTGTTCCTTCATTGTTTTGAAAATATCAAAAGTAGCATCACTAAAGCCACTGTAACTTGTAAACTAATCGTCGAAATGTTATGAAATTTTGACATGTATTGTTTGAGGGTTGGTACTTCCCAAAAATCATATGGATTTTTTTGAAAAGGGAGACATCGATGTGTCAGACCAAAAACTTTTCAGCCTACGTGTTAGTCTTTTTGATAACTGCCGATATTATTAAAAGCACTGCGTCATATATACACCAATAATCACTAGATTTTTAAATACTTAACTTTCAAGTAGTTAACGCCAACACACAATGGCTGGCTGTTTTAATAAGTAAAACGTTCCGGTATCGTTTTTAGGTGGTTTTCTTGTGATGTGTGAGCGCCAACTAATTTACATCCCACAATAGACTGCGCGACGCTCTGCGTGATATACTATGCGTTGATGTATTGGTGAATAAAATTTTAATTTAGAAAAGTACGCCAAAATGAACAAAATGAAGATTATATTTATGGCCTTCTGATAGCTGGCGATCGGCTAAACAACCTGAGATTCGCAGATGGCATTGTAATTATAGCAAACAATAAAAATGAAATGATCCAGATGATCACAGATCTCCACCACCAAGCAAGGAAAGTGGGACTTGACATAAATTTCTCCAAGACAAAGTACATGAGTAACGAAGACACCAATGATGAAAATATAGTGATTGAAAATTCAACAATAGAAAAAGTAAACACATACATCTATCTGGGCCAAATAATAACGATAGGAAAGGCAAACCAGCAGCTTGAAATAGAAAGAAGGATACTTATGGGACGGGCAGCATATGGAAAATTGAAATATGTACTAAATATGAACATTCCTCAAAGATCAAAAACCCAAATTTATAATCAATGTATCTTATCAGTTACAACGTATGGAGCCGAGACATGGGTTTTAACTAAAAGAACAATGGAAAAGCTACAAGTTCACCAACGAGCAATGAAAAGTAGGATGTTGAGTATTACTTTGAAGGACAAGAAAACTAATAAATAGATTAGACAACAAACAAAGGTGGATGATATCACCAAAACAGATAATATCTCTGAAATGGAGCTGGGCCGGCCATGTAGCGTATAAGTGGAGTGGCAAGATCACTAGGTGGAGACCATGGGGTGAAAAGCGAAGCATAGGAAGACCCCAACAGAGATGGAGGGACGATCTGAAGAGAATCGGAGGGCTTAACTGGTATCAACAAGCACAACATAGAGAAAAATGGAAATATTTGAGAGAGGCCTATACCCGACAGTGGGTAGAGAGCGGCTGAAGGAAGAAGAAAAAGGAAGAAAGATTATATTCAACGTTTGGCTCCGGTGTGTAGTGTTGGATCCATGTTTCATCCATTGTCACATATCGCATGAAAAAATCCTTTTTATTGCGCTTAAACAGGTCCAAAAACAGCACTCAGAATCATCAACACGTTGTTTTTGATCCACTGTGAGTAAACGCGCTACCCATTTCGAACAGAGCTTTCTCATGCCCAAATGTTCACCTAAAATATGATCAACACGTTCTTTTGATACCTTTAGGGTGTCAGCTATATCACGCAAATTCATTTTACGGTCATCCAAAACAATTTTATGGATTTTTTCGATGTTTTCCAGTGTAACCACCTAATTTAGGCGTCCAGAGCGTTCAGCATCATTTGTGTCTGTACGACCCTGTTTAAATTCAGCATACCAATAAAATTGCTTTGCTTGAACTGTATTTTTTCCAATCAAAAGACAGTGTTTAATCAACACACGAAATTTGATTTTTCCATTGTTTTGAAAGTATTAAAAGTAGCGCCACTAAAACCACTGTAACTTGTATTGCCATAAAATTTTGATACGTATCGTTAGAAGGTTGGTACTTCCTTAAAATCATATGGAATTTTTGAGAAGGACAACTATGCGTCAGAACAAAAACTTTTCAGCCTACATATTATTGCTTAAAAACTGGATTGCTTAAGGAAAATATTTTAATCAAAAGTTATGTAACTAGAGAAAAATTTAGCAACAGTGTTGGAACAGGCATTATAAATAAAATGGGATTTTTACCAAATTTAAAAAATGTCCGAATTGAGACAAAAAATAATCTGACCAAAAAAATCACCCACTTCAATATAATAAACTGTTTTGTAGCACCCTGTATATGGAAATGTTCATGTAGTTAACAATACCTGCATAGTTGGGACAAGTTGACAGAATGTGTTGGCTGTAGTATGATGATCCACTCTCTGTATACAGGTGTTCCTTGTTATCGTCGATACTATTCTGAAAAAAAAACACTAGATGTAGGAGGTTAATTTATAAACAGGATGTTGTCTAAAGTAATATTTTTTATTAACAGATTATAAAGGGTGTCCCAAAATTCACGCAAGAAGTAATTTTGACAGAAAAACACAGCGATCACCAATATGGCTTTCGTAAAAAATAGATCAACAGGAGATCTTCTGACTTATGTAACACATGTTTGGAACAAACGCAATTGAACACTTTGGAGAATCTCGAGCGGTTACTCTTGACATATCCAAGGCATTCGACCGTGTTTGGCACGATGGGCTGTTGGCTAAGCTACGTTCTTATGGTATGTCTGAAAAGTTCTGTTTGTGGCTCTCATGTTTCCTCAGAGAGCGTTCTTTACGAGTGGCAGTCGACGGATTTTTTTCTAACACCTTCAGTCTCAACGCCGGTGTACCCCAAGGCTCCATACTGTTTCCTACTCTCTGTCTTATTTATATTACCAATCTGCTGGAAAAGACCGAGAATCCAATCTACAGCTTTGCAGATGACAGTACACTTATCTCTTCATTTCATTTTGAATGCTCGGATATCAGCTACTCAGACGAATAACCGCAGAGAGCAGGAAGTCATTCAACTTAACAAAGACCTGGAAGAAATTCTATCTTGGGGTGACAGTAACCAAGTGGAATTTAACGCTACAAAAACCCAGGAGGCGGTTTTTTCTAAAAAAGTTAACGTTGCTTAACCCGACATAGTTTATGTCGGGGCACTCCATTCCTCTAACATCGTCACTTAATTTGTTGGGCGTTAATTTGGGAGCAAATATGTCCTGGCATGAACATGTTGCAGGCATAGCAAGGAGAGCTTCTCAAAAGTTGGAAATATTATTTCGAACCAGAAAGCTTTACAGTCCACAACAACTGTTAATTCTTTACAAAACTCAAATTTAACCAACTATGGAATACTGCTCCCATGTTTGGAACTCCGCTCCCAAACATACACTGCATTTGTTGGATTCTATTCACCATTAAGTGTTATTGCCTGGCCAAACGCATTTTCGAAGAAGAATGGTCCGATGAAGCCTCCAGCCCAAAATCCGCACCAAACAGTGACACGTTGTGGATGCACATGTTTCGCAACAGTCACGTGTGGATTGTCTGAACCTAAATGCGACAATTTTGTCGATTAATGAAGCCATCAAGATGGAAATGAGGCCTCATCGCTGAAGATGATTTTCTTCGAAAAATCAGTATCCACTTGTTATTGTTCCATAGTCCATTCAACGAACTCTCTTCGTTGTGCGTTGTTAGTGGGCTTCAGTTTTTGAGTCAATTGAACTTTGTAAGCATGAGAGAATACGCTATAGAGAGCTTCTCGAAATGTCCAATTCTTCACCACGGTGCCGAATTGATGATCCTGGAGTCTCAGTAACACTCTCACGAACTTCTTCAATGTTTTGTGTCGAACGACTTGTTAAGGACGGCCAGAGCGTTTAAAATCACTAATTTATCCAGTCTCCTGAATTTTTCAATTAATCTCTTCACAGTTGATGAGGTTAAATCACTATTCCGACCATATTTTGTACAAAAATTCCGAACTGTAACTGCCAAACTTTCATTATTTTTGAAATATTGCTCAACAATGAAAACACGTTGTTCTTTCGTGTAGCGCTCCATTTTTAATAACCCTGAACTGCGAGCTGTCACGCTGTGTTTTTTGTTTTGTTGGCAACACTTTACCATACAAATGGCGCCAAATTCAAAACTTACGTGAATTTTGGGACACCCTTTAGTATCGTTAACAATAAATCATTACCAAACATATTCGACTCGAAAATTAATTAACCAAGAAAATACGGGTTTTAAGGATTATTAAACATTTATTTTTGAACTTATATCGATTTCAAACTGCTAGTCTCGCTGCAATTAGGACACTTTTCCTTTAAGGCTTGCTTACAATTTTCAATAGAATTTCTTTCTTACAAAATAAATGTCCTTATATCATAGTCATTAAACGATTCCTCTGTCCATCTTGAGGTCTCAAACTTCTTATTTGCGTTAGTACTGTGATAAGTACTTCAGGTTTTATTTTTTTCTCCGTGGATCCTAGCTTGGCTGATGAGTCATAACACGACGAACTGGCTTCTCAGATGGACTGACGGATGGGAGAATAGTAAATAACAGATAAAATAAGGGCTTCGTTAAGTTTTGGCAGTTGGTATTGATCAACATAACACGTTCGGCCAATCAGAGAAATATAAGAAAAAATACAGGAGGGCAGAAAAATAATTTGCGCTTTGAATTTACTAGTTTAGCCAAGAACTCTTCGATCGTGATAACGTCACACCACACAGATTTTTAGCGACCCAGTAAAAGTTAAGGGAGCTTGGCTGGGACGTTTAAATGTAACCATCATATAACCACAGTAAACACACTATACAGTAGCGAAACTCAAGGATAACCGCATAGGAAAATCAGGTTCGTTTTCAGAAGTTACGTGGCAATCCGCCATGTTAAAAGTGGACCAGCGCGAGATTTGAAATAAGAATAAAGTTGTGCAAAGTTTTATCATTCAAAATCATACGTATAGAAAAGTTCGAAAATTTTTGATTTGTTATTTAATACAGCATGAGTAATATAAAAGTTAATGCAGCATGAGTAATATAAAAAAAAAACAAAAAGAATGGAGCACTTTGTTAGAAAATAAATGAATACAGGTAAAAAACTTGATAGAAAGATATTTGATGAAATTCTTCATATTCAACTTCAGTTTTTAATAACCTTATCCAAAAATTCAAAAGTCTATCAAAGTTAAACGTCACTGTTTGAGGTTAAAGTTTTATTTACATCATTTTTCAAGTAAATTTGTGATTAAAGATGTTTTTTAAGGATTAAATTAATTTAATTTTAATTGTCATTACTAAGATGTCAACATCTTCTAAAATAAGAGCATTTTTTCTAAGCAGTGTTGTGTTGTTTGGTGTGATAGATCTCTCGTTAATTAAAAAACACTGTATCTACTTTTTTGGTACTTATGTTTTCTTAAACTACAAAACTATATTGTGTAACTTCGAGAAAGGTTAATATAATATTATTAATGAATTATGAACGTATATGTATAGACCTCTATTTTCTATGTGAATGATTCTTAGAGGTTCTATATCTTTTTGTGTTCTGTTATCCGTATTGCGTTTTGATAACGTAATTAACGCTTGCTTTTATTTACAATGAATTAATATTTAGATCAAAGAGTCAATACAGTAATTTCCTAATTATATTTACATACAAGACTTAGTTATGACCAAGCTGACTTGTCAATTACAACTATGTTGGAAATGTGGAATCTTTGGCACAATGACACTACTCAGTACATATCACCACTACACCAAACACTTTATTTTTGCCATCGACGCGCGTTTCACTAACCATATTAGCTTCATTAGGAGAAATGATTGACTCATATATACTGAGTATTGTCAATTACAGTTTAAAAGGAAAGTAACTATATTTAATTTATAGTATAGGTATACAACAATAGAAATAAGTTCTTTATAGGAGGAATATTAATAACAGGTAACTAAATCTTCAAAATTTTAATAGTAACCATAATTACCATCGTACTGTCCATTTAACGAACTTATTTTCAGAATATTTTACCCTCTGGCACACATCATCTGACAAAATCATATTACAAAAATTTCTTTGGAATAACATTAAAATTTTTCTTATTTTAATAGCATATTTGATTCAATAATCGATTTATATCAGTTATTTCAATAATCCCATTCCACAGTGGTTTTGTGATCTCAACACGACACTTAATATTTAAACTTTCAAACCCAGCTTATAAGAAAATAAAATATACTGTCTAAAATTTGAAAATAATAAATATGTTGTTATAGGTTCTGTATTCCTTACAATATATTCACAGAAACTTTTGAAAGATTGGCATGAAAAAGGAGCAATGTAATTTATAGAGAAAAATAAAAAAAAATATCACTTTCAGAGTATTAATTGTACTTGCAATTAAGCAGTGTTAAATTTATCAGGTTTATTATTAGAAAAGGTGTGTCAGACAGTTAATACAGATGAAGTTGTTAACAACTAGAAGCCTCTTGAGAATACACCTTTAAGAAAAAAAAATATGTTTTATTTATAATTTACACAAATATAAATAGTTTTTAAATAACTGAATACTAGTTTACACAAAAATAAATCTTTCTAAAAAACAGAATTTGGAAGATTATTTATTAATCATAAAAAAAATTACACAGGCACACAAAAAAGTTTTTCACTTCCGAATAGATCGCTATACCTATATGTATTTTTGGGCGCTGAAACCGAATCCGAGGTCAGAATTGAGCAATCACGTCAGGATTTTTAAATAACCAACTGAACTAAGTTTAGAAATAAATTTCAAGCTTTAATGACCAAATCACTCTGCCAATACGAACGTTTTATTAAATCAATCAAGGTTCTCTGGAAGGCCGTCTTTTGAGCAAATACGCCTAAACAAAATGTACATTAGTATTGATAATATTGTTTCATGCATATGTATTTTTTCGAAAATGCATTTAAGACAGTGAAAAGTTGTCTTGTGAAAGCAAGCACTAAAGGTTTATTAAAATAATCAACAACTCCAACAACTTTAATCGCATACCATAATTTCTATGAAATCATTGTTTCAACTAAAAACAGAGGAACTGCAAAAAAAATCATTAATGCAGCAACTTAAACTTTGACAGATAATACTGATGATAATTACATGTGATGCAAATAAAGCATAATTAAATTTAGTTATGATTTAGAATAATAGCGTCAGCGCGCCCTGATTGAGTTAGAAATTTCTTATTTGGAAATTTTAGAGCATAAAAAAGTGTGACTCGAGCAAATAATTTGAGAAAATAATTATAAGAAAATATTGCAATTCTCAACGGCACAACAATAACCTCCTTTCCCCATGATTATACAAATTGTTTCTCAACCTTTTCGATTCTCTTCACTTACAAACGTTTTTAATTCTCTTTTTCTAAAAACTCTCTCTTCCTTCTGTCTTCATATTCATATAAACTGCAGTCACATCAAGAAACAATGGACAATACATTTCCAAAGACACATTCCGAGATCGGATGTAAACAGTGAGCGGCCATTTTGAAAAAGGACCCGTCAACGCACGCGCCGTCAAAATCTCGTCACCAAATTGGAGCTCAGTTTCGCTACTGTAGTATGTTTACTGTGATATAACCCAGACCTTGCACCGTCAGACAATAGTTTGTTTCGGTCTTTGCAAAACTCTCTTAACGGTTTAAAAAATGCCACGAGTGCACTCAATGCCATTCCAGCAAAAGACTCCCAGACAGATGTTGAACGGGATGTTGTGCAGTATCTCGTATGAGTTTTTAATTTGTATGATTGTATAAATTTTTTTACAACCATTTTATTTACGGAATCTTTAATATAAGGTCAAAAAGGGTCAAACGTAACCACATTCAAACTCGTTCTTCGACATAATGTAACGCCATTCTTAAATACAACACAATACACGATTTTCACCTTATCGTGTTCCTAAAGCAAAACGTGTTAATTTCCGGGTTGCGGAAGTGTAGTCACAGGTCTCCAAGACTATTTAGATAGCACAACGACCAGGTTAAATCGGCCATTCCCTTTAATAATCTTATCTTAAAGTGTATTAAGACGCCCTTACCGTGAATATTTGCGTTTTTGAATTTTTGTTATTGCATTTTTGGTACTTTTCGTGGCTTTTAGAGTATAATTATAACCTTTTTAGCTGTAATAAGGTATATCATGATGTTTTTAGCTATTTTTTTAATGTTTGAGAGCTACTATCGTGATTGTAAACACTTTAGGACACACTTTGTATTAAACAAAAATTGCTCTGTTGCACAATGAAACTATATAATTGCTCCAAGTTGCAGTAATAACGGCGTACTAGAAAGTGTTACCCCTTTCTACAATAATACACTTTCAACTTAACACTTCAGTACAATAAATCTTGTCTAGACATACAAAAGCCAAACATAGCGCAAAATTTCCAATAAAATTTCCTCTATTTTACCGTCCAGACAAAGCCCTATTTTGTTTTTCACAAATCTAAGAAACTTATAAGCCCTTTCCTACCATTCCTAAATCCTCGTAACAAAAGTTTTCCTTCGCAAAACCCCAACTTAATCTGTTTAAATAATAATCCTTTAAGTTAAGACTGGACATATTTTTCCGTGCTTTGTACCGAAACAAAACGTTTTTAACGTTTAAAAACGTTTTTAGACGTTAAAAAGGGTTTTACAGTTTTTGTTGGGGCTTTCATGCCTGTTTTATCGGATTTCTTTTTAATTTTTACTTTTTAAGCCACTTTACTTGCTTTGTTTTTAATCATTAATTAATAATATTAATTCACTTTAAGAGGGGTGAGCGATCTTCGTCCTGTTTATACGATAATATGGTATTTCAATATATTAACACAATTTTTTGTTGAAACAGCCAATTCAGAAGATCAATGGCAAAACAAATCTGTGTAAACATTAAGTGGAGATGCGTTAGAGGATCATATTTCGCGAGTATCGACAATTATTCTTACATGGAAAAGTGAATCGAAAATTAAAGATTTAAGGTAATTCACGTGTGACAATCGGAGCCAGAAGTATATTCCGATTATAAATACAAAAAGTTCTGAGACTGTATTCGATACATGGAAACTTTCACATGCAGACACACACTTTTAATGAAAAGAAATGTGGCAACGCTGCCAACGCGTATACCGAATGTTATATAAAATAACATTTATATAGGTTATTTATTATACTTTGTGTAGGTTTACTGTTTAGACCGTATTATTTCTATTTAAAATAAAAAAATATAAATTAAATGCCTTTTGATTGTAATCAATTACAACATAAAGGCAACTTTGCAAAGGAAAGCTCTTCAATAAATCCCTTGGGAAACATACAAGGTCTTATATGGCAAGAAAAGATGAAATAAGAAAACAAAGAGCATCAAAAGCTAACTTGACTGCGACGAAAAAACTTAGAAATTTATTGGTTAGAAATAAAGAGGCCACCAGAAAAAATAAAGATAAACATGAAGGGGTACAGTATCGATCAAATTGTGGACTGCAGATGGACGTTTATCACACTGGGGACATTATTAATCCTCAAGCGTTAACTAATATATTAAATAATGTTTCACTTACATCCGAGGGATGTGGCTTAGTGTATTTCGATTTAGAAACATCGGGATTTTCAAGTACAGCTGATATTTTGCAAATAGCGGCAAAATATCGAGATAAAACATTCAGTATTATATTAGGCCTACGTAACCGAGTAATTACCACGCTTGCAAAGTAACGCGCTTAGAACATATTAACGGCGACCTGTATTTATATGGTAAACCTATCAAAACAATCACTCTAAAGGACGCATTAATTCCATACCAATAGTTTTTTAATTTTTCTCCAAAACCTTGCATACTTGTTGCCCATAGTGCACGTTTTAATCTGTCCCATTTAATTGATGGTGTAATTAAT
The DNA here is from genome assembly GCA_019049505.1 of Pachyrhynchus sulphureomaculatus. Classification (NCBI taxonomy): domain Eukaryota; kingdom Metazoa; phylum Arthropoda; class Insecta; order Coleoptera; family Curculionidae; genus Pachyrhynchus; species Pachyrhynchus sulphureomaculatus. The sequence continues at coordinate 2,505,171 of CM032451.1, read as the reverse complement.
TTTGCGGTGATCAAGAATTTTAAAAATATTGCTAGTTTTTCGGATACAGTAAGTCTTTTTAAAAAACGCTCAGAAATGTTTAAGCTCGGAAAGTTAACGTTATTGCAAATAGCACCAAATGAAAACTTCCATGAGGTGACATATGATGTTAAAATCCGTAAGAATTTGGCAAATGAGTTTTTAAAGAGAGAAGATTTAATTACAAATTACGTATCGTATAAAGAGTGCGTCATGGAAAAACTAATATTGCCATCGTTAATGTGTTATTTCAGATCTTATGATTAAAAGAAATACATCTGAATGCATAACTTTGAAAGATTCAAAAAGTTTTTATGATAAATTGAGTTCTATAGGAATAATGCAATAATTATCTAGTCGAAAAGACAATGGCAAACCACCTGTAACCAAAGATACGCGAGTAGTAAATAAAATAATTAATTAGTTTACAAATAGTTTTCGGTACTTTATTTATTTATCACTAATATCATTTATTTAGTTGTACGGAGAAGATTATAAAACCGTTCTTTAATATATATTTAATATTGCTATCCATTGATATGTAACAGTGTTGATAAATAAATATAATAATTTAAAAATATGTAAAAATTATATTGAACCTACAACATATATTTGTTAAATATAAATTTTTTTAAATACTGAAGAAAATAATAATAAATATCAAGATACAAATTCAATTTTTTAATTAACACATTTAATTTTTTTTTGGTGATTATAGAAAAAATTGATAAATATATATTGTGTTTATTCAATAAATTATTTAACATACAAATGAATTTCTGTTTAAAAGTTAACCATTTTAAATGCGCGAATGTTGGCCCGTAAAATGCGAGGACATACAGCGTTGTCAAATTGTGATATTTGTCCCTCACTACGCGGTTATTCTTTTAAACAAATATCAACTTTACATATTTATATCTATTTAACAAATCGATAAAAAAATATATATTTTTATTTCAAAATTTTTCTAATTTTTGTTTACTAGATATTAGTTTTTTAAAAAATTCGTAAGAAGACTTCTTAAGATATAAACGAAACTATGCATTTTTTTATACTTTATTGGCCTATTACATCTTAATGATGGACATTTTAATTATGAATATCTCGCTTCGCAATTGGTCAATTTTTTTTTTAATTACTTAAGAAAAGTTGATTTACGAGTGAACTACCTTAAAGGAACTTACCTTTTCACTTTCCAGATCCTTCAAGTTCTCTCCAAAAACAGGTAACGTAGTCAGAGCATTTCTGAGTCGTTGATTTCTGAGTATAATAAAAAATATTGCCGATGTAAGAATTAAAATTATTACTGTCAAGATTCCTATGACAAAACCTATATAACTTTTTACTTCCGAGTCCGGATTTGATACGGATTTTTGGTGAGGTTCAGTGGGGTTTTCAGAGGGCATGATATTTCTGAAATATAAAAAAAGACATTAGCGAATTGTACACGTAATTAAAAAAGATACATACGTAGTATTTATTAATTATTGTAAGTTAAGACTAACTTTGTTGGTACTCCCTTGGAGACGGCTGCTTTAACTTCATCCCTTTGGATAGGATACTCCTTTCCAATAAAATCTGGTAATGTAGCTGCCATTTCCGCATCCGCATCTTGTGTAAAGTTTCTGCTCACCATCGCTGTAATTTTGTCAAATTTAATTTTATTCAAATTTTCGGGGAAAAATAACAGACTTACTCGAATCAAATGAAACTTCGCTTAAAAGTATCCATCTACTCGCAAAATAGAGTTGCAACTTTAAAAATTTACCAATCCTCTGATGTAGCTTAATGGTAACGTTTCTGGAATGTTCCATTACCAGATCTGGCATGTAGGAGAAATGGACGGGTTCAGGACTGAATTTGTAACCGTTGAGGCTTAAGAATGCTCGGGCGTGCGAAAAAACCTGTAATAACATATACACACAACATGATTCAATTTATTTGAGGCTCATCAGCTAGTTGTGGGTCAACATAATAGTCATCGGCTCTTGTACCATTAATTATCATCTCTCATAGGAGCTAAGGGTATACTAAAAATCCTTTAAATATTATATCTTAATATACCTCTTAAACATTAGAAACACCTATTAATTAAAAAATAAATATGCCAGAAACTGAACTAATTCTAGGTAAACTATTCACTATTGCAAGACAACTTGTTATAGTAACTTGAATAAATTTGAACTATGAAACCTTAGAAACCACAGAACAGCTTTGCTGCGGTGTACGATGTTCTTAAACATTCACATGGAGTTAGAAAGTAAATTCACGTGTTTAAAAATAAATCTGAGTAAGTGTGGTTACGTTTTGTATAGGAGTTGAATTAGATAATTTAAAACACATGACGTAGACACGGTAATTGATGTCTTACATTTACATTTTGTGAGGGGCCTGCATTATTATTGTAAATAGGGGAGCCAAGAGTTCTTATAATTAAGACAATAAATTATTCGTACCTGAACATCCTTAGTAAACATGTTATTCGTATAAAGATGAGCTGCAGAAAAATTCCTAACTTTATCAAATTCAAATAATATTTCGAGTGGTAATCCAGCCCATCCTGGGGTATCATTTCGCCAACCTATCCATTCATAACCTGAGAAAGAAATAATTCCTTTTTTAATTATAATAAGGTTGGATTTTATATTAAATAGTTATTCACGTGCAATCTTTTGTAGACATCTATTTGTTTTTACTCAGTATATATCACCACTACACCAAACACTTTATTTTTGCACTCGACGCGCGTTTCGCTAACCATGTTAGCTTCATCAGGAGCGATGATTGACTAAAGCTAAACTACAAATCTACCCTATTTATACTTAGGCTAACCCTTGAATTACTCAAGCGGCACTAATGACATAGGCAAGGCCATAAGTTCCGGTCACGTAACCAGTAGAGAGGACTATAAGGAATAGGCCCTCTGTCTTTATTTAAACTACTTTTACATTTTATGATTTCCATACAATCTCCTACCAGATACATTTTTTATTAATCTTAGATTATCTAATGTTATAGTATGATCAGCTTCAAGGGCATGTTCGGCAATGTTAGACTTTTCTGTTCTATTGTATTTTAAGTGTGCTAAGTGTTCTTTAAATCTTGTTTTAATTAACCTTTTAGTTTGCCCAACATACTTTTTTTCACAATCATTACAACTAATTTCATAAATTCCACTTTTCTCACAATTAGGAATTTTTATCTTTGGGAATTCCTAAGATATTCCTCTCAGTTTGTCTGATGACTTATAGACTAAGGTGAGGCCTACCTTATTAAATACCTTATTGAGTCCCTTGCTATATTTCGGATTATATGGTATGGAGACATACTTGGTGTTATTTTCTGCGCGTGTAAAAAAGGTGGAATTCTGAATATTAAACCTATTCTTTAAAAAAATGTAAGAACCTTGTCTCCGATTCGCTAAAATTTAAATTAAATGTGAGTAATCCGACCATACCAAAATTGTATTGCTTACCCAAAATTCACAAACCTGGAAAAGCAATGCGACCTATTGTTTCATCGGTCGGATCACCCACATATTTAATATCCAAATGGTTATCAAAAGAACTTGAGAAGTTACCGTTAAATACTTTCGCAGTGAAGAATTCGTTAGAATTCATTAATAAAACAAAAAAATCTAGTTCTTAATGACGGTGAAGTCTTAATTTCTTTTGATGTTAGTTCTTTGTTCCCAAGTGTGCCAATTCCACAAAACTTTACAATATCTCGAAGAATTATTTAGAATGAATGACTTTGAAGACGAAATTATTCGTGAATACTTAACATTATCTAAAACTAGTATGGAACAAAATTATTTCCAATATAACAATCAATTTTATGTTCAGAAAGAAGGAACAGCTATGGGTAATTGCTTATCATCTTTCATAGCCAATTTATTCATGAATAAGTTTGAAATCAAAGTCAGTCAAGAATTCGAATATTCCCAAGGGTATGGTATAGGTATGTGGATGATATTTTCGCGATTTTTGATACAAAGAAAGCAAATATTGATGATTTTTGTTTCTAAATTAAATAGCCGGTATAATTCCATTAAATTCACTTACGAAATTGAGAACAAAGGACAATTGCCTTTTCTAGATATTTTAATTATTAAAAATAATAATAGATTAGAATTTGATATCTATAGGAAGGACACAGTAACAGATAGATATATTCCTAATGATTCATTTCATTGCAAACAGCATAAATTAGCCTCATTACATTTTTTAGTTCATCGTTTGGTCACTTTCCCTCTGAATAAAGTAAACTTTAATAAAGAAAGGAATCGTATTAGAAATATAACTAGAGTTAATGGTTATGACGATGACTTGGTAAATAAGCTAATAAATAGACATAAGTTTAGGTTTTAATATTCAGAATTCCACCTTTTTTACACGCGAAGAAAATAACACCATATAATCCGAAATATAGCAAGGGACTCAATAAGGTATTTAATAAGGTAGGCCTCACCTTAGTCTATAAGTCATCAGACAAACTGAGGAATATCTTAGGAAATTCCAAAGATAAAATTCCTAATTGTGAGAAAAGTGGAATTTATGAAATTAATTGTAATGATTGTGAAAAAAAGTATGTTGGGCAAACTAAAAGGTCAATTAAAACAGGACTTAAAGAACACTTAGCACACTCAAAATACAATAGAACAGAAAAGTCTAGCATTGCCGAACATGCCCTTGAAGCTGATCATACTGTAACATTAGATAATCTAAGATTAATAAAAAATGTATCTGATAGGAGATTGTTGAACGCATACGAAAGTATGGAAATCATAAAATGTAAAAGTAGTTTAAATAAAGACAGAGGGCCTATTCCTTATAGTCCTCTCTACTGGTTACTTGACCGGAACTGATGGGCTTGCCTATGTCATTAGTTCCGCTTGAGTAATTCAAGGGTTAGGCTAAGTATAAATAGGGTAGATTTGTAGTTTAGCTTTAGTCAATCATCGCTCCTGATGAAGCTAACATGGTTAGCGAAACGCGCGTCGAGTGCAAAAATGAAGTGTTTGGTGTAGTGGTGATATATACTGAGTAGTATCATTGTGCCAAAGATTCCACACTCCCAACTTAATCTATTTGTTTGTTTAATCAGTGGATATAAATGAAATTCGATGTATAGCATATATTTACTATTAGATTCGATGTTGTTAAGTTGTCAGAAGCTCAAAAAACGAATGTTTCATTGGTATATAGTCCTAAGCTATTGTTGGCAGTTTTCACGATTATATATAGTAATCAGAGCATCGCCCAGTAATAAAATTTCTCACTAAAGAAGGAAATAGACCAAAATTGATTCATGAAAGAATGTATCTCGTTTAGATGAGACCGAGGCTCATTTCAAGATGATCCCACGTTAAAAGATTGGTTGAGGCAAAAAGTGAGGAAATCATCAGGCTTGTTCAGAATTTACCGGTATTAGAACAACAAATGAGAAGATGGTTCTCAAAATTGAAGAGAAATCTCAGAAGTGGGAAAATTTCCTGAAATGATGAGCAACTGTAACGTCATTTTTTGAAGTACAAACTAAAGAATTTGGTTTGAGTGGGATAAAACATTTGGGTAAACGCTCGAATAAGTGTAATGAGGTGGACAGTAGGTATAGAAAAAATATATTTTTCTTCGTAGCTCGATAGATCACTTAAACAATACACATTTATTCCTAAAAATCTTTGCATTGATACAGACAGTTGTATTTACCTTTTTTACGACTATTGATATCTGATATACAGATAAGTATATTGCACACTGTTTGCATATACAGTCAGTCCAAAAAGTCTCCATACATCACCTGCTTTCTATGCTATTTTTCTGTTAATATTTGAAACTTAACCAACGAAAATTAGTGTTGAAAACAACTACGAAACATTTTATTTAGAAGTTACATCATTGTTATAAAAATATAAACAAAATTAATGTCAAAAAAATTTCCATACACTTAACCATTACCAGTAATAGTTTAACGGAGTTTAACGGAAAATAACAACTTCGTTTAAACTAATATTTAGTGGGACCGCCGCACAGTGATTCGGCAAGAACATGCTAGCGGGACAATATTACATGACGTAATTTCCAGGAACCACTGATAACGACTTGTAAACAACCCCCCCCCCCATTTAACGAATTCCAAGAATTAATTTGTTTATCACCTCATAAAGGTATCTTATCAGGGAGTCAAAGTAACCCTTATAAGAGAGGTCATTTTCATTTGCAAATCAGTTGCATTTTATGCACACTTGTGATAACATATTTTAAAATTGGTAGCAAAGTGAAACGAGTTTTTTGTGATGGAATATTCTGTTGAAGGTATGTACTCTATTATGACTTATATTTTTTTATAAAAAATATGTATACTTTTGGTGTAATATCAATTTGTAAATGTATAGATAAATCCAGCAAATTTTACATTAATTGTAAACTTTAAAAGTAGCAGCTTTTTTTTATCCACATACATCCACCTAGATTTTTCTATATGTAATACCTACAACATTCAGGTACAGATTCATATATATTATAGACCCCGAAAAGGCCCGAAAGTAAAATTATTTTATTTTTTTCAGAACGAGTCGTGACTATGACGAAAATGGAGTTTTTTGAAGAATGGCTAAAACATGACAAAACTGAACGAAACAGTGGCATTTTTTATTATATAAGTGAAAAATTCAATATGTCTGATGTTTCTGACGATTCTCTAAAACGACTCAAAATGAAAATATCAAGCCTTTCAGCAAAATTGAATCAAAAGTGGGCTTCTTTAAAGTGTAACAAAGAAATGTTTCTAATCAAACATAAAAGGTTAGAGGGATCCGGAATCGAAATAAAGATGTGTGTTAACCAGCCGTGCACTTCAACATCATCAGCGGCTCTTTCCGTAGGGCGACCCAGAAAATCATTTGAAGACTCATCAACGAAAACGAAGAGACGAAGAGTAGAAGATCTTTTGGAATCGCGAAGTGCAAGTGAGCTTATTACAGCAGCTGAGTTAGCTACTCAAAAAGAAGGGCATCGAAGTGTTGCTAAACAGATCCATAACGTCGCGGTCAGTGAAACTAGAGAAAAGAATAAGTGTTCTGAACAAAGTCCGCAGTTAACACCAGACGAAGCTTTAGCTTATTATGTGGACTCGAAATCGACTTCTCAGTCATATAAACAAACAAGAAAATGGTCAATGAAAGCGGGACATCAAGTGTATCCATCGTTTTATAGTTTAGGTAAGTCCAAAGCTTCTTGTTGTCCTTCTGACGAATATATTTCTGTGACTGAATCTCGAGCTGAAATTAAACTTCACGCGATTTTGGATAAAACGGCTGAACGATTAGTTAAAGCTCAGACGGAAGTCATTAGAAGTGTGTTACCTCGTTCATATTATACGTTGGTAAGCAAATGGGGCTGTGATAGGAGTTCGGGGCATAGCACGTATAAGCAGAAATTTGAGAACACTAACGCTACAGACGAATTTTTGTTCGTATACTCATTTGTCCCTTTGAGACTGCTTGATGGTGAAACTGTGATCTGGCAAAATCCAAGACCTTCCTCTACTTTATATTGCCGTCCTATTAAGTTTATCTTTGCCAAGGAGACAAAAGAGTTTACGAAAGAAGAAACTTCTAAAATTTTAGATGAAGTAAGTCAGCTTCTTCCAACATTATGTAACGTTGCTGGATCTCAAATCTCTGTTAAACACGATTTGTTGTTGACAATGACTGATGGCAAAGTGTGCAATGCCTTAACAGACACAAGTTCAACACAAAAGTGTTATATTTGCGGTGCCACCCCCCCGTCTACTATGAACGAGGAGTCAAAGAAATATCCCAGCAACGAAGAACACCTTGCATTTGGTTTATCTACTTTACATGCATGGATCCGCACGTTTGAATGTTTGCTTCACATCAGCTATCGTTTAGAAATAAAAAAGTGGCAAGTCAGGGGAGATAACGACAAAGCTATTGTGAAGCAACGCTCACAAGAGATACAAAAAGTGTTTAAAGATCGTATGGGTCTCATTGTAGATAAATCAAAACCTGGGTATGGTAACACAAACGATGGAAAAACACAGCACGTAGATTTTTTTCCAAAGCTGAATTGAGCAGCGAAATTACAGGATTAGACGTAAACCTTATTCGTAGATTTCATGTAATTTTAAGAACTTTGTCATCGGGATATGACATAAATTATATAGAATTCGAAAAGTTTTGTGTTGATACTAGAAAATTATACCTTGATCTGTATTCGTGGTATTCCATGCCCGTTACTGTGCATAAAATTCTTGTACACAGCGCGCGGAAGTTATAAAGTATTTTCTTCTTCCCATTGGACAACTCTCCGAAGAAGCCCAGGAGGCAAGAAATAAAGACTGTCGTAGATTCCGTGAACGGCACACCAGGAAGCGGTCACGTATTGCCACAAATACAGATCTTTTGAGAATGCTTTTAATTACGTCTGATCCTGTTATCAACTCGTATAGAGAATTACCGCGAAGAAAATTTACTTCTTTGCCATCGGAGGTTCTGCAGTTGATTATCCCACCTTCATTGCCATCCGAAACACCATCAGTAAGTCATCATCACGAATTAAATGAGGAGGATTATTTACTCTCTGAATATTCTACTGAATGGGAGAGCGGTGATGACGACTCATCTGATGGTGATTAGTAGGTTTAAGTATTTTTTTATTGTAATTATTATTCTTATTTTATTGTGTGTTGTAGTTGCTTATAATTCATGCCTTAGTATATAAGTTATTTAATATTATATTTCTTTTACTTATACACCTTGTTATTGTAAATAATTGATATATAGATACTGTTATTGGACTAATTTATTTTAAAAGAAATAATATTTTGTAAATTAATAAATGTGGGTACTATCATTATGATTTTTATTTTTTTTCCTAGAAATTTCTTTTTAAACAAACATGATTGTGCTTTTCACACATAATGAGTAGGTAGACGTATGTAGCTAATTAAAGAACAATTAGCGACACTAGTGAACAAATGAGACACATTAGTAAACTATTTCCGTCTTGCAGCTACATATTTCGATTAATACACATACAGTACACATTTTTCAACTTTTTTTTTTCTTAAAATAGCTTAAGATACCTGGAAGATACATAAACAATTGAAATAAGTGAAGAAATAATATTGTCCCTCTAGCTTGTACTAGTCGAGACACTGAGCGCCGTTGGCCTTGATAATCTCCTGCAACCTTTTTATCATGTTTGCAACTAGCTTTCTAGTAACTTCTGCTGGCATATTCTCCCATTCATTCAATATTCTATTTTTTCTTCTCTATCTGAAACATTATGTTTACGAACGCGCCGTTTACGTTCCTCCATAAATGCTCGATGTGGTTAACATCGGATGATTGCGGAGGTATATGAAGATGCTGTCGTATATTATGGATCATCCATTCTCGCACCAAGTTTGCGGTAAGTTTCGGATCATTGCCCTGTTGGAAAATGTATCTTTTTTCGAGTGCCAATTTTTGGACACTTATTCTTAAATTGTGTCTCAAAATGTTCAAATAAACATCCATGGTACCATTAATAAAATGTAAATTTCCAACTCCTCCAGCGGACATGCATTCCCAAAGCAGAACACTGCCACGCCTTTTTCTCACCGTAGAACAAATGTTTTTAATATCGAATCTCCAAACTTTAGTTCTGCCATTAGACCCAAAAAGGTTAATTTTAGTCTGATCACTAAAGATTACGGATTCCCAAAATTCAGGAGGTTTAGTAACGTATTCCCTAGCAAAAGCTAATCGCTTTTTGCGATTAGCTTCCGAAATTAACGGCTTTTTTCCTGGCTGCACACCCCTTATAGCCTGCCCTGTGTAAACAATTTCTCATTGTTTGTGAACAACCATTTTTTAAAAATAAGTCCCGTACTTCTTCTTTTAATTTAGCTTGAAATAGAATTTCACAATTTCTCTCGCTCATTTTTAATACTACTTTGAAACAAGTGACAGATTATAAAATATGGCCGAAAATTATTCATGTGTTTTCAGTTTAGCGAGCAATAGATAGCTTGATAAAATGCGGTTGACTTTTTTGACATTAATTCTGTTTACATTTTTGTAACAATGATGTAACTTCTAAATAAAATGTTCCGTAGTTGCTTTTAATATTAATCCTCGTTGGTTAAGTTTCAAATATTAATTTAAACATGTTTTAGCATTAAAATTAGTTAAACATAACAGAAAAACAGTATAGAATGCAGGTGGTGTATGGAGACTTTTTGGAGTGTACGTATATTTTCAAGCTGCTTTTTGCAGCTAGTTATATGAACAGTGATCAATTATACAAACCAGCTCGCTTTGTCAACCGCTTTGAGAATAGCGAAAATACATTAAATAACGGACTAAATTTTCAATAAAAACTTGCTGATTTATTACTATTGAGCACAAAAGTTTGTGCGTTGTACATAAAGCTGCTTTATTCTTTAGGGTCGTTTAGCCTAAATAATAAAAATATTTTTTAAGGAAACTTTATGGGTCCATAAAGATAAAGAACATCTTGAACTTTATGAGTTTTTAACCTAAAAAATATGCTGTCGAGTTAAACATACGGTACGATCTACCGATCATGTTTTATGATCCTAATATTATTTATAGTTCTTTTTTACATAAATATTTACTTTTTATTGATTATATCGGCTCTAGAAAGTTCTATGTTCAGTAGGCGAGGCTAGCACGAGGATTTTTTACCTTCTTTGCTTTCGTGAAAGAAATATCCTGAAGGATTCAAAATTATTAGCGATCACCAATATGGCTTTCGTAAAAATAGATCAACAGGAGATCTTCTGACTTATGTAACACATGTTTGGAACAATGCAATTGAACACTTTGGAGAATCTCGAGCGGTTGCTCTTGACATATCCAAGGCATTCGACCGTGTTTGGCACGATGGGGATGGGGATGTCGGAAAAGTTCTGTTTGTGGCTCTCATGTTTCCTCAGAGAGCGGCAGTCGACGGATTTCTTTCTAACACCTTCGCTATCAACGCCGGTGTACCCCAAGGCTCCATACTGTCTCCTACTCTCTTTCTCATTTACATTAACGATCTGCTGGAAAAGACCGAGAATCCAATCTACAGCTTTGAAGATGACAGTACTTTATTCACTTTGAACGCTCGGACATCGGCTACTCGCAGACAGCAGGAAGTCATTCAACTTAACAAAGACCTGGAAGAAATTCTATCTTGGGGTGACAGTAACCAAGTGGAATTTAACGCTACAAAAACCCAGGCGGCAGTTTTTTCTAAAAAAGTTAACGTTGCTGAACCCGACATAGTTATGTCGGGGCACTCCATTCCTCTAACATCGTCACTCAATTTGTTGGGCGTTAATTTGGGAGCAAATATGTCCTGGCATGAACATGTTGCAGGCATAGCAAGGAGAGCTTCTCAAAAGTTGGGAATATTATTTCGAACCCGAAAGCTTTACACTCCACAACAACTGTTAATTCTTTACAAAGCTCAAATTCGACCAACTATGGAATACTGCTCCCATGTTTGGAGCTCCGCTCCCAAATATACACTGCAATTGTTGGATTCTATTGAGAAGAGCTGTTCGTCTGATTGAAGACCCGGAACTGACCGTCGGCCTTGATTCGCTGGAACATCGAAGAACGGTTGGCGACTTGAGCCTATTCTACAAGTACTTTCATGGAAAGTGTTCGAAGGATGTGGCCCGCTTAATTCCTCCCAGAGCGGTGCATATTAGAAGTACACGTCGCGCTAATTCTTCACATCCGTATGAGATTCAGCTCGTTACTCCTCGTACAACGCTTTTCAAGCAGTCTTTTATATGGAGAACATCATCCCTTTGGAATAATTTGCCCAGGTCTGTGTTTCCCACCGAGTACAATCTACAGCGATTCAAGAACAACGTGAATCGCTTTCTCCGCACACGTGTCGCTCCTGTAGTGCTTTAGGGACTTTCCTGTAGCACGTGTGCTAGACCCATAAAAAAAAAAACGCTGGTTTATGAAAATGATAGTTTGCCCATCTCTCTGTTGATCTATTTGTCTGTTTGCCATTCTATGTGTCTGTGTATTGGTACGACAACTCTCGAAAAAAATTAGATACCGATTTGAAATCTGGTATATATAAGATTTGAATGAGAAAGGAGCCTATAGGAGGGAGTAAAAGGGACGCGGGCGGATAAATTTGTATTGTTTCAATAGTGTTATGAAAACTGTTCCTGATTTTTGGTTGACATTTTTTTTTCATTTTCGAACTACTGTTTGTAATTACTGTACCTATTTTTTTATTTGTAAAAATACTTCTGTTGGCATGCTTTTAGGAATAAGGAATTTTACGATAAACTGCGTAAGAGAATCAAAATTTGCTGAATCTGCATGTACAAAGATTTTTTTTACGTTATCTGTCGCAGAGCTTAAAAATAAAAAATTGTACACACAACTACCGTCTACACTGATGATACACTTAGTTCAGCATTTCTGTAGTTTACGCAAACGTACATTCCTAACAAACTAAAGCACTCTGAATTAGCTTATAAGCTCCACCCGCAAAAATTCGATATCTTTGATGATAATACTAGATTAAAGATTAGCCAAATTATTCACAAAATTTATTTAACTCAATTAAAAAAACTTAAAAAACTAATAGAAAATAAAAAATATACCGAAACTTCATATAATACTCGACAAAAAACCTTCTGTGATAGATTTATCAATATCTCTGGTACAAATTTCACAGAAAGTGAGAAAAAACTGTTGGGGAAAGGACCAATATATGACCCTAACTTTAATATAAAAAATACTACCGAAACACTAATATCCAAAATTGAATCAGCCACAAAAAACATAGGTGACTCAAATATTAAAAAAGAAAAAATAAAACATAGAATGATAAACACAAAAAAACACTATATATATCAATCGGTTTTATAACCTCTTCCGTCTTCCGATGCCTAATTTCCACTCCTCCCGGTTTCTCCAGCCCTCCTCCTCTAGATCTCTCTCTAGTACTTCCTTGTTGATTTCTGCTCTCCAGCTTTGGCGTGGTCTTCCTCGCTTTCTTTTTCCATGAGGGTTCCAATTTAAAATCTTTTTAGGTAGTCGGTCTTGTGACATTCTCTGTACATGTCCGTACCATACCAACTGTTGGGTTGTGATTTCGTCCACTATATCGTGCTTTATTTCTAAAGCTCGTCTTTTCGTGTCATTTGGTATACGCTCTTTTCTGGATTTTCTGGCTGCTCGTCTCCAGAAATCCATTTCTGTAGCTTTTAGTATTTTTTCTGTTCTTTCCTTCAATGGCCACACCTGGGAGCTGTAAGTTATTATACTTTTCACTATTGAGTTGTAAATTCTCTTCTTATTTTCAATGGTTATGTTTTTGTCCCATAGTATACTATTAAGCATTGCAATCGCTTTTCTTCCTTGGATATTCCTCTCAATTGCTTCTTCCAGTGTTCCGTCCCTAGATATTCTCGTTCCCAAATACTTATAACTGGCACAGTGTTTGATGGTGTGTCCTGTGGCCAGTTTCAAGTCCTGCTGTTGTCCTCCGACGCACATGTACTCGGTCTTTTTAATATTGACTTCTAGGCCCCATTTTTCATATTCCTCCATAAGTTTTCGTGTCATGTATTCCATATCATCGATGTTCTGAGCGACTACTACCTGGTCCTCTGCAAATGATAGCGTGTACAATGTAGTATCGTCATCCAGTGGTAATCCCATACTGCTGCATTTCCTTTTCCAGTTCTTCAGTGCACTCTCCAAATAGATTTTAAATAGCGTTGGGGATATACAGCAGCCCTGTTTGAGACCCTTTGTGACCTGGAACCCTGTTGTTATACCATATTTGGTTTTCACACTACTTCTTGCGTCTTGGTATAAGGATTTTACGGCTTTAATTATTTCGGTGCTTACATTACTCTGTTGTAGTGTTTCCCACAATCTCATTAGGGGCACGCTGTCGTAGGCCTTTTTTAAATCAACAAACAAGACATGGACTTCCTGATCAAATGCGGTTTTCTTTTCTAGGATTTGAGTCAGTGAGAAGAGATGGTCTATTGTGGATCTTCCTGCTCTAAAGACTGCCTGTTCTTCAGCTTCTACGTACGCGTATTCTGTTTCTATTCTATTTTTAAGTATTTTTCCGTATATTCCGCTAATAGATCCTGTAACCGTTATCCCCCATAATTATCGCAATTATTTTTGTCTCCTTTCTTATGAATTGTTGATATGTATGATATTTTCCATTCCTCAGGTACTTCTGATGTGTTAATGCATCTTTGGAATAAGTTCCTCGAAGCGCTAAATAGCTTTTCAGTTCCATATTTTACTATCTCTCCTGGGATGTTTCCTGGTCCTGGAGCTCTACCATTTTTTAGCGTTTTACATACTTCTTTAACTTCTGATGTTGTTATCCTTATTGGGGATCCTCGTATAACTATATTTGGGTTTCCATGTTGGGTACTTTTGAACTCTGGTCTATCTTCTGTTAGCATATTTGTAAAATATTGGTTCCATTTTTCTAGTGTTATTGGTGAGAAGATTACTCTTTTCCGTTCTGTTCTCATATTTTTAACAAGTCTCCAGCTTTCTGTGCTTTTTCTTCCTCCTATGTAAGTGTTGAGTCTTGAGCATGTCTTTTCCCATTGGTTTTTCTTTTTGTCACTAATCATTTTGCGTACTCTAACATAGCTTGGGATTCCTTGTATTTTACTTTGTCGTTTGTGCTCTTTGAACTTAAGTATTTGTGATAGCTTTTCCGTTTTTTTTCAATTTCGTATTTAATTTCTTCATCCCACCAATATGGTTTTTGCTGTTTTTCCCTTTTCTCTTGGTACCCTAATGCTTCCAGTGCGGCTGCGTGTAGGCATTCCTTTATATACTTATATTCTTCTTCTATATTAACAAATCCCATCCATTGTATCTTTTGGTCCAGTCTACTCTTGTATAGATTTCTGATACTTTCATTTTGTAAGCTGTCTGTATTATATCTTATTGTTGTTTCACTTGTTGTGTGCTGTGTACTTGTATCTTCCAGTTTGCTTTCCCGTGTTGTTCGTGAATTTATCTTTCCTTTCACAAGGTAGTGGTCGGTGCCACATGAAGCCCCTCTTTGGACTCTTACATCTAGGAAGTTTAATCTAGATCTCTGTCGTATTATCATATAGTCGATAATACTTTTAAATCTCTTGTTGTTTGTCTCCACGTATATTTATGAATATCCCTATGCTGGTAGTGTCCGTTTAATATTGTAAGGTTGTTTTGTTCACATATTTCTATAATTCTTCTTCCGTTGTCGTTAGTAACTTCTTCGCCATATTTTCCTACCACTTTATCGTGTTCTTTCCTTCCTATTCTTCCATTTAGATCACCCAAAAGTAATATCTCTCTTGATGTTCCAATTTTGCGTATTTCCTCATTTAGTTGTTCAAAAAATGAATCCTTGTTATTAGCCAGATCGTCGTCGTGGACATCGTATACCCCCAGTAAGGTTGTGTTATTACCTAGTATTTTGAGATTCATCTTTATGATTCTTTCACTAATCGGTTCCCAGGTGGTTATGAATTTCCTCAGTTTTCTGTGTATTAGTATGGATACACCTTGTTTTGCTCTATCTTCTTTGGGCGCTCCACTATAGTGATCGTAATGCCCTCAACTTTCGGAGCCATTTCCTTTCTTCTTTGTTTCCGTCAGTACTGCAAATTCGACTCGAAGATTTTCTAATTCATTTACAACTTCATTTACTTTCCTGGAGAGACCTTGTATGTTCTATGTACCACATATCGTTGTCCTTCTTCTTTGCTGTTTTCGTCTTCGTATATCCGTTCGATTCCGAGGCTTTGGATTAGGTTTTTTAGCAGAGGCTTTTTTTACATAGGGTAGGGAGCTGGCCTACCGCTACAACCCTCCTCCTTTGTCCGGGTTTGGGACCGGCAGTGACAACTGTAAGCTACTCAATCCACCTACAGCCGCCCCAGGCCCTGCAGTAATAAGGAACAACTAACGATAGCGTCCATCCAATCTAAAATAAAAGAGCATAACCTAATAATAACAAAAGCAGACAAAAGCAACTCCATTATAGCCCTTAATAAAAACCAGTACATTCAAAAAGTAAATGATTTTTTGGAAAAAGAAAATCTAGTAAAACTAAAAAAAGATCCATCTGATAAAATTTACAAACAACTCAAGACCTTGTTAAATGAAACCCTGAGAAAGAGAAAAGTTTTAAAATAATAAACCAAAATCCTACACCACCGAAGTTTTACGGCTTGATAAAAATACATAAAGAAAATTCGCCAATAAGACCAGTAGTATCGTACGGCAACATCTTAAAAAATCTAGCAACACATCTCAACACCATCTTTAAGGAAATAACATAATTCAATCCAAAATACAACACAAAAAATTCTATTGACCTCACAAATAAACTTAAAAATATCTCCATCCCTTCTGGGGTTCTGCAATATCCCAAATAAAGATTGTTTAGAAATTATTGAAATTATGCTACAAAAAACAACATAAATATACGAGGCTGGTTTGAAAAGTCCGTCCAAAAATAAAAACTACTTATGTGTTTGGGGTAAACCTTTTTTATTTTTCGACATAGTTTCCTTTTAGGCTTATACACTTCGTCCAACGATGTTCTAGTTTGTTGATCCCTTCCGAATAATAGGATTTGTCCAAATCTGCAAAATATCCATTAGTGTCTGTAATCACCTCCTCGTTTGAATAAAATCTTTGTCCCGCCAGCCATTTCTTCAAATTGGGAAACAAATAGTAGTCCGAGGGAGCCAAGTCTGGAGAATAGGGGGAATGTGAAACGAGTTGGAATCCTATTTCCATTAATTTTGCGACCACAACTGCTGAGGTGTGCGCTGGTGCGTTGTCGTGATGGAAAAGGACTTTCTTGTGGGCCAATCGCGGGCGTTTTTCTTGCAGCTCGGTTTTCAAACGGTCCAATAACGATGAATAATATTCACCTGTAATAGTTTTTTTACCCTTTTCCAGATAGTCGATGAGGATTATCCCTTGCGAATCCCAAAAGACAGTCGCCATAACCTTTCCGGCCGAAGGAACGGTCTTCGCCTTTTTTGGTGCAGATTCCCCCTTGGTAACCCATTGTTTAGATTGTTGTTTGGTCTCAGGAGTATAGTAATGTATCCATGTTTCATCCACAGTGACGAAACGACGCTTAAAGTCCTCCGGATTCTTCTGGAACAGCTGCAAACCATCCTTGCAACACTTCACACGATTCCGTTTTTGGTCAAGCGTGAGCAATCGCGGCACCCATCTTGCGGATAGCTTTCTCATGT
The DNA here is from genome assembly GCA_019049505.1 of Pachyrhynchus sulphureomaculatus. NCBI lineage: Eukaryota > Metazoa > Arthropoda > Insecta > Coleoptera > Curculionidae > Pachyrhynchus > Pachyrhynchus sulphureomaculatus. Next base: position 2,487,840 of record CM032451.1, on the reverse strand, counting down.
CCAAATGTTTATGCAAAATATTATGTACCCGTTCAGTCGAGATGCCCACAGAACTAGCAATCTCACGCACCTTAACTCTTCTGTCATCCATCACCATATCATGGATTTGATCAATGATTTCTGGAGTCGTAAACTCCACAGGCCGTCCAGAACGTTCAGCGTCACTTGTGTCCATATGGCCAGTCCGAAAATTTTGAAACCACTTATAAACTGTTCTAATCGAAGGTGCAGAGTCACCATAATGTTTATCAAGCTTCTCTTTAGTCTCCTGAGGCGTTTTGCCTTTCATAAAGTAATGTTTAATCACCACACGAAATTCTTTTTCGTCCATTTCTTGAAAATCACTCGACTTCCTTGATTCACACGAATGCCAAACACAAAGAAATAGACCAATATGGCTGAAACTTGGTGTGCGTTCATTCAAGAGATGCTACTAACTAAACATGACCTCGATACGCGCCGGTGGTGCCATCTCTCGGACTTTGCACGGACTTTTCAAACCAGCCTCGTAACAGTACAACAAGATATATTGAAACTGTTCGAATTTTGTATAACTGGAAATTATTTTCAGTTTATTAATTAATTTTTGAAACAAAGAGATGGTCTTGTCATGGGCTCTCCACTCAGTCCTTTGCTAGCAGAAATTTTTATGTCAGAACTGGAACATAATTTTCTAAAAACTCAACACGCAAAAAATATTCACTTTCGGTTTAGATATGTGGACGACATCTTAGTATGTTTTCATGGAAATGATATTAAACTAAATTCTACTTTAAATTATCAAAATAATATACACCCCAACATAAAATTCACGTTGGAAAAGGAAACAGATAATAAAATAAGTTTCTTAGATGTCAATTTCAAAGAAGGGAAATAGATTAAAATTCGATATTTTCCGCAAACCAACCTTTTCAGATGTCATCATCCCAGCTGACTGAATACACCCTAACTCTCATAAACTGGATCTGTGACTCATAGAGCCTTCAATATCCCTCTTAGTAAAAATAATTTTAAAAAACCGATCAAGTGCAAGCTGAACTCGCACAATTAGTGCTCCGAACATTGATTGCTTTTAAAATAAAAAATTTTGTTACGGTGGTATAAATGATCAGCAAATTTACAAAACATACCCCAAATGAGTTTTCAACAAAGTTTGTTTCCAATCTTTACGGAAAACTGATGACCTTGAAATTTTTGTTTTTTTATATACCAGATAAATTATTAAAGTTAATGCACTCGTGATAATTTTCGTTCAATCTATACCCATTGGAGAATATTTCAGAATTGTCTCAAATTTTTTTGATCAGTACTTTTCGAGATAAGGTGGGGGGACAGCGATTTTTTAAACATAATACAAAGAAAAATGTGCGCAAGTATTACATTATATATATATATATTTTTACTCGTGTTTTCACAAGCTTTCATTTGACACCACACTCGATGACCTAGTAAAAAAAAATTGTTTTTACTTCCGATTTCACCACCCAAAACTAACCCCTTAAGTCAAAATTTAACTTTCAAAACTACACGGCTCTGATGAGGCCATCAATTCCTATATTATTACCAAATTTGAACTTTCCATGACAAATAGTTTCGGAGAAAATCGGGTGTGACAGACCGACAGACAGACAGACACCGAAGTCATCTTATAAGTGTTCCGTACGGAACACTAAAAAGAACTGGACACATTCAAAAATATAGCACTCAGTAACGGCTTCAACCTAAAATAATTAATACCTTAATAAGCCGTAAACACAAGCAAATCACTTTCAGCTTAATTTATCCCGTAAAAAGAATACCAAGAAAAGAAAACATTCATACCTCTGACATAGTTTGGTTCCATCTAGGATAAAATATTTCCAGTTCCATCTGCCGGAAAAACAAGAATAGCTTTAAAACCCGCTCAAAAATTATCCAATATATTTTTCAGTGCCAAAGATAAAACTAATAAACATAATAAATCAGGAGTTTATAAACTTAATTGCCAAAAGTGCAATAGCTGTTACGTAGGCCATACGGGACCGAATTTCATAACAAGATTCGCAAAACATAATGCTTCTTATAGGCTAAAAATGAAAAATCACACTTTGCTAAAAAATTTTTAGAAACAGGCCATCCATTTCCAAATATTAATTGTTTACAAACACTTCGTACGGCACCTAAAGGGTCAAAACTCAATTTCTTAAAATATATAGAAATTTACAGACATTCAAAGAACCATAATAGAAATTTACTGAATAGACAATTAAACGTAGCAAATTCCGTCCTTTACCAACTTTTATAGTACCTAATATACTCACATCTGTTCATTATATAAACATAAATACCAAAAATCTGTTCTAGTCTTAGTTAAGCATTACTACGAAATCGCGATAACGCATTTGTAAATCTTTAAAATATATATATATATATATATATATATATATATATATATATATATATATATATATATATATATATATATTATATATATATATATATATATATATATATATATGTATATTTAGTGTCAGTTAACAAAGTAATGAAGTAATTTAATTGTCAAAATTTACTGTCACACGGACCAATCAATCAACTCTTTAAACGGAAGGAGTTAGCAGCGTTGTTAGGGATTTACCTACCACCACCATTCGGCAGGAATCGATGCTATCTCGCATTCTTGCTATATACGGATAGACCGGAAACTTTCGGTTCGCACCACGTCTGCCATAAGTGTTCAATGATATTAAAATTCCGGATGAATGTTGGAGCAGGACATTACTTCGTTAAAAACTAAAATGTTGCCATTATAATACCCAAAAAGATTTGAATTATCTCTGGGTAATAAATACTTGTGTATATTTTAACTCCGAGTCAAGTATGATAAGTAAACTGTTCAAGGTCACAAGAATTTATATACCGATCCTTAAAACCCGGGTTGAAAATATCTTAGCAATAAATCAAAAATTCCCTATGTTGGGTAGAAAGGTAGCGATCATAACTTTTGAGAACGGGCGGCCTAAGAAAGCATGTGTCCGATAAATAAAAACATGCCGTCCGGAATAAAGAAAACAAAATTAATCGTGTGGAGCTTAATATAAAATGGGTAGTGTTATGAGTTTATTTTTTTCTCTAGACGATCAATCGTTAAGACTCTAACTAAATATGACTCCCGCACCGACGCCTTTGTATCACACAACTATATCTGCAGTCGGTCAAGTAAGACGGTGTCACGTATAACTTGTAGTCGGTAAAAGATATTTATTTCTAACCTTATTTATGGTTACTCTACTAGAGTATATCCCAGAAAGCGAATGGGAAGAATATTATAAGAATCTGCTAACAGAAGACAGACAAGAATTCCAGGGAGAGAACTCTGAAGAAGAACAGAATAAGGAAAAAAAAGAGATAGAACTAAGCTATATATATATATATATATATATATATATATATATATATATATATATATATATATATATATATATATATATTTATGGTTAAATAGTACATTATCGAACATGGGTGCCGTATAGGCTTCGCGCTTCTAGACTGTGTTCCTATGTAATCATCAAAAAGGTTCCAAAATGACGCCTATAGCGACTGCTAAATATATGGACAAATCGAGGGCATTCGTTAGCAAGTGGGTGAAACGATAGTCTTAGTTAAAAAATGCTGATGATCTACCAGAACGTGGTTCGAGGGGAAAAGTGTCGGATAAGGACGAAAAAATGATTATTACCATGTTTTTCCGCAATCCTTAATTAACTTTGCACCAAGGGGCACAAAAACTAAAGCAGAAAGGTTTGAATATATATCGTACAAACGATTCGCATTCATTTCCTGGCTAACGATTTGTAGTGGCAGAGTACAATCAGAAAACTATTGTTGAGCGAAAGACACAGAGAGAAACGATTCGCGTGGGCAGAGAAAAACATAGATCGAGACTGAAGTAATGTAATTTTTTTCTGATAAGCTTCGTTGTTATCACCCTACGAGCATGATCACTTTCCACAATCCGATTGGTTCAGCGCACGTTGAAACACCCTGTAAAGATCCATGTTTGGTGATGTCATTCGGAAAAAGGTTTCGGGAGACTCTTCATCATTATCTACAATTTGAACGCTGAAAAAATCTTCCAGATGTACAAGAAGGCATTAATACCGGTTACCAAACGGTGGCTTGTCGATAAAAATGAAAAGTGGATTCTTGAAGGGAATAACCATCCCAAATATCGGAATAAAACGGGTGGCCAATTGTAAGGGAAATCCGGTATCGTCACACTAGATTGGTTACCTCAGAGTCGTCTGATGCAAACCCCAATCGAGAACGTGTAGTCAATTTTTGAAGTGTTAAACTCTAAAACCGGATGGGTTCGCTAATTTCTACATACATATATTTAGCTTACCTTTCCCAAGACCAACCAAATCTAATCTGAAGTTATCCTTTCCTTTATGAGCATCGGTTAATTGCCCTAAACCATGGGTGAGTTGCCCATTTTCTTCCGTTCCGTCATATGTACGATCTCTTAGATCTAAATCACCTCTTGATAGGCCTTGTGGCATATTATAACTTACAAGTCCATCTGAAAGAGCATAAATCAGGTTAAGTGTTAATTGAACTCGAGCAGCATGATGTTCTTATCTCATAATTATGTTATGTTTTATGGAATCTTTTATTCTAGTTACTTCAAAACTGCTATTAAATTTAAAAAAAAATAACCGGTCAAGTGCAAGTTGAACTTGCGCAATTAGTGTATTGATTGCTTTTAAAATCAAAAATGTTGTAACGGAAGTATAAAATGATCAGTGACGTCACAAAACACACCCCAAATGAGTTTTCAACAAAGTTTATTTCCAATCTTTACTGAAAATTGATGACCTTGAAATTTCTGTTTTTTTTTTTTATATACCAGATAAATTATTACAGGTAATGCACTCGTGATAATTTTCGTTCAATCTACACCCCGTGAAGAATATTCCAGAATTTTTCAAAATTTTTTGATAAATACTTTTCGAGATAAGCCGGGTGGACATGGATTTTTTAAAAATAATACAAAGAAAAGTGCGCGCAAGTATTACATATATATATATATATATATATATATATATATATATATATATATATATATATATATATATATATATATATATATATATATATATATATATATATATGTATATATATGTATATATATATATATATATATATATATATATATATATATATATATATATGTATATATATGTATATATATATATATATATATATATATATATATATATATATATATATATATATATATATTACTCGTGTTTTCACAAGCTTTCATGTGACACTACACTCGATTTTTTTTTCACTTCCGATTTCACCCCCCAAAACTAACCCCTTAAGTCAAAATTTAACTTTCAAAACTACATGGCTCTGATGAGGCCATCAATTGCTATATTATTACCAAATTTCAATTTTCTATGACAAATAGTTTCGGAGAAAATCGGGTGTGACAGACGGACAGACAGACACCGAAGTGATCTTATAAGTGTTCCGTACGGATCACTAAAAAGATAGTTCAAGCCAAGACGGTATATCGTATTCTTACATAAACAACCAATTATGGAGTATTATAAAAAGTGTAATCTAATGAGGTAAAATTATTGTGCTTTAGCTAATAGAGAAGAAAGTAAGTGACATTATATTTATTAAAAACAGCTGAACATTTTCTAAATTTGTGCTGTAATAAGTTATACAGTGAGTCCAAAAAGGTTTTATACAAATGGAGAAAACGTTTATCTTACATATTACCAAAAAATGTATTCTTGATAATAAGTTCTGCATCACATGGAAATCCATAATCAAGCATCGAAAGTTTAAAATATTTGATGGTATACAGGGAAAAAAAAAAAATAATGATTTATAATGAAGAGTAAAGTGTATTTTAAATTTAAATACAGAGCAAAATATTAACTGAAAATGTTAATAGGAACTAGAAAATTATGCTTACGTTTAGATTTGTGGCCTTCCTAGTTAATAATTCAAAAAAAAACTCCAGTAAACACGTCCGTAATTGTCGGATTATTTATTGAATAAAGAAAAACGAAATTAATTCAAAACTAGTGCACTGATTTTGATTTTATCATATTTTTGTTTAAAAATTTGATAACCTTTTTTCTACTTGGCAACAATTACATCCATAATAAATTCGTGTTAATATCATTTAATTTTGAAATTGCAACATTACTCAATTACTACATACATAACATAACAACTAAACATATGGATTAATTCTAACTTTATTGCACAAGTACCTCAATGTATCCACCGTCCCTTTCTAAATAGGTGATTGTTCTTCGAGAAAAATCTCTTATTACATCTCTAATTACGTCAGGAGTTATAACTTCACATGTTTCCCTAATGACTCTCTCAAGATGATCAACATCTTCAAATGGCCTTTTAGGATAAACCTTTTCTTTTAAGTAGCCCCCACAAAAAAAAAGGCTAGAGGGTTGATGTCCGAAGACCTTGGAGGCCAAGTAAACTGCATATACCTCCGTATTACTCTGCCGTTAAAAATGTGGAGGAGATAATCTCGAACATTTCTCATACTGTGACATGATGCACCATCATGTTTGGATATTGAAGTTAGGATTAACATCGCTTCATCAGCGATGAGAGAAAAGTATTTGTCTTGCCATAAACCTGTTATCTTCCAACTCTCCTTGAAACCAAGCATAAAATTCAAATCTTCGTTCAATTTATCTTGCTTTTAAAGTGTCGGTAAATTGGGGTTTGTGTGGTTTAAATTAACATATGGCACAGAGACTTGGGCCCTCAATAAGAATATCGTGTATAAGCTCCAAGTAGCACAAAGGTCCATGGAAAGACAGATGCTAAACGTTAACCTACAAGATCATATTCAGAATACTGAAATACGAAAAAGATCTAAAGTAACCGATGTAATGGAAAGACTGTGTACCCTAAGATGGAATTGAGCCGGACACGTAGGGAGGATGCAGAATAACAGATGGACGCGTAGGATCATAGAATTTAGGCCCAGAGGAAAAAAAGAGAAGTAGAGGAAGACCACAGACCAGGTGGACGAACGACATAAAATCGGATGGCAGAGCATGATTCGATGGGGAAAACACACAATAGAGAAGAATGGAACGACTTGAGGGAGGCTTACGACTGACAATGGACAGAATAAGCTGCAGAAGAAATAGATGGTTTAAATTTATTTAATGTTAAAATTCGCGCAATTGTAGTTTTACTGACATTCAAAAGCTGATCTTTTCCGAAGCGAATCTTGTGCCTTTTCTACTACTGACAGCATTACTTGATTTTAATTACCTTCATTTAAAATCCATGCCCGATGTTTCTTTTTAAATTTATTTTCAGCATTTCCATAAATCTTGAATTTATTTATTAGATATCCTACAGTTATGAAGTGTATAGTTTTATCAGGGTGTTAATTACACAGCCCCACAAAAAAAAGTGGGGTATACTTTTGATGCGATATATCAGATCCGTAGTATTTTTGCCCGCTGATAGCCAAAAAAAGGAAAGTTAGGCGCGGGTCTAACCTTCGCAATTCTAGGGCTTAAGAGTCTATTTGAGAGTATATGGTTTAAAAGTCCTGGTTTTTAGTTTATTGGGTCTCATTTTTAAAGTTACAGGGTTATTGAGGTTACAGGGTGTGGGAGTCTAAGGTTTCAGGGTTTAGGGTTTAAGAGTATCAGGTTTGAGGATTCCCCAACTGTATACCAAATTTGGTAAGAATCGGTTGGTTTTCAAAAATTTTGTCCGCCATCTTGGATCCGCCATTTTGAATTTTGCAAATCCGACCTCAGATTCATGATCAGCAACCCAAAAAACCCCCGTGTACCAAATTTGGTAAGAATCGGTTGAATTTTAATTTGAATTCGTTTTTGCATTCGAGAAGCACTATATCTGTCTGATTTATTGAGGTTAGAAAGAAAACAGAACTGTATGGCTCAATCCAACCGATGAATATTAGCTTAGCGTGTCCGAATACATATTAATACATCTTTGGATTCATGAAAAAGCTTGAATCAATTTTTTAGGAGTATATTTTTTTTAATTTTTACTAATTTTTACCTATTTTTTGAGGTTAGAGAAAAAATTGAGATGTGATGGCGATATTCTGACGTCAGATTCGTGATCAGCGGGGCAAAAATACTACGGATCTGATATATCGCATCAAAAGTATACCCACTTTTTTTTTTTGTGGGGCTGTGTTATTAAAGATTTCGACTGCTTCTCTAAAAGTTTTATAATTATCTCCAAATATAAGAACAGTTTCAATTTTATCTTTAACACTCAATTTTACTGGCATATCTAATTATTGCAATTACAGACTGACGTAAGCTTTGAAGTTTATTGACAGTTGTTAGGTATCTCCAAAGATATGTTCATTTATTTTCAGCCTAAAATTTCTAATGATTTCGTTTTCTTTTATTCAATAAATAATCCAATTTTTTTGTAATATGTAAGATAAACTTTTTCTCAATTTGTATAAAACTTTTTGGGATACACTGTATATAATTACACGACCTGCTAGTAAAATGAACAAATATAAGTGACAATTCACGTTCCCAACAAGTTTTACAACCAGAGCACCAAATTTTTAGGTGGAGCTGTATGGACGCCGGAGACGGTATTTTTTTGCATAAGACAGCGTTGAAATTTTATCCAGTGTTCTCTGCTCTTTCTTACCGGCCTCATTGCAGATTCTAATGGACCGTTGATTTTGATGGGAAACAATGTTATGAATAACATACTCTGTCTATTCTTTTTTGTGTCTGGGGATCGTATTGAGTTAGCGCGATGTAAATAAATACATGGTTATGTGTTTCTTGATTTAGTATATGAGGACTTTATGTTAGCAATTAACTTTTGTTAAAACATTTTCCATATAATAAACACATTTTTCTTAATATATAAAAAATGGAAAAATAAATGGGGAAGACAAATTTTTAAATAAGGCGATGATAATCTAAAAAAGCCTATTATAAGCATAAAAAAGACCTTTAAAAAAATTTCGGGATGAAAAAATAAATACGAACACAAAAAGCCAACGTTAATAATAATACGACAAAATTGAAAAAGCTAATTTTCTGTTGTCAGTTTTAATAAAATGTCGCGGGAGGGTGAATTTGCTCTTTTGAAATTGCGAACATGATTTTAAATAACGTCATTATATTTATTATTTATAATTACTAGTTTTTTTTTACCGGGTGTTCCTGAAAATTTTGCAAGTACACAGCTAAGAATAAAAGAAAAATATGTATACGGACATTTTGTTTGCTAATAAACTAATATATTTATAGCATAAAGCATTGTGTTCTTCGAAAAAATCGTATTTTTAGAAGTTACCAAAGTGTTCTTCGTATTTGCTGAACCATCCCAAGACGCGTTTCGCCGTATTACGGCTCATCAGCTGGGCTAGGTTCAGCAAATACGAGAACACATCTTTAGTCCTTTATCCAAGTAACTAACGGAAAGCTATAACAAATAGATGCTTATACTGCACTGTGTCGGTGACTTGCTAAGTCTATTCAGGCAGAGCGGCACAGCACGGCTGGCAACTTATCGCAGAAACGCACCTTTCTTGAGCTTACTGCTCGAAGGCATAGATGGCAGTATTGGTATAACTAAAAACGAAAAAATCGTGTTTTTAGAAGTTACCAAAGTGTTCTTCGTATTTGCTAAACCATCCCAAGACGCGTTTCGCCTTATGACATCTCATCAGCTGGGGCTACGGCGAAACGCGTCTTGGGATGGTTCAGCAAATACGAAGAACACTTTGGTAACTTCTAAAGTTACGATTTTTTCGTTTTTAGTTATACCAATACTGCCATCTATGCCTTCGAGCAGTAAGCTCAAGAAAGGTGCGTTTCTGCGATAAGTTGCCAGCCGTGCTGTGCCGCTCTGCTTGAATATATTTGTTATATTGTTTTGTTCTCTTTCCCTCGTGATGGAATGTGATTAAGTCAGATTAGTAGTTTTAATTGACTGGTTGTATCGTTTTATGAATAGCGCTGCTATAGCTCTTTTGTCTGTCGTAAAGAATTTTGAAATCAGTCTAGTGACAGGCTGCTAAATCAAGGCTGTAAACTGGCTGTTGTAATTCGTTCGTTCAATACAGCAGCGAATTTTTGGTTCTCCATTAATTTGGACATTTTTCTCTAATGAGCTACTTCAGTGGTTCTTCCGTGAACTTTTCTAGTAAATTACTTATATTCGTGAAAAAATCACAATCCGAGATTTTAGTTTTTTTTTCACTTTTTTGGGGTGCCTGGATTGCGTAAAACATAGTCTCATATTTCCATTGATCTGTTGGTCCGATAACTCTCGAAAGAAATGAGATAATACGCGCGATATAATCAGTCCAACGCTTTTTTAACATTTCTGTACCTTTCTTGTAGAAAGATTTGTCTTTGCCTTCAATTTCGGCGATAATTTCTTTATTGGTGCCAAATATCTTTCCCACCAACATTTTTTTGAGGTCTGCGAATAGATAATAGTCGCTGGGGGCCAAGTCTGGAGAATACGGTGGATGAGGAAACAATTCGAACTTCAATTCATGCAATTTTGTCATCGTAACCATTGTGATGCATTGTCTTAATTAAAGAGCACTTTTTCTTGTTCATTTGGAGCCGTTTCTGTGCGATTTCTGCCTTCCTACGCACCAATAACTTTATATAATATTCGCTATTGATGTTTTTTCCCTTCTCAGCATAGTCGTTGAAAATTATTACATGCGTTTCCCAAAATACAGAGAACAAAACCTTTCCAATCGACTGTTGTATTTTTGGTCATTTCGGGCGGCTTTCACCAGCTGCTATCCACTCAGCTGACTGCCGATTTGATTTCGGTGTCTAGTGGTGGATCCATGTTTCGTCCATTGTCACATACCGCATGAAAAAGTCGTTTTTATTGCGCTTAAACAGATCCAAACAGTGCTCACAATCATCAACACGTTGTTGTTTTTCGTCCACTGTAAGCAAACGCGGTACCTATTTCGAACAGACCTTTCTTTTGCCTAAAATATTCGCGCAAAATACGAGGCTGGTTTGAAAAGTCCGTGCAAAGTCTGAGAGATGGCACCACCGGCGCGTATCAAGGTCATGTTTAGTTAGTAGCATCTCTTGAATGAACGCACACCAAGTTTCAGCCATATTGGTCTATTTCTTTGTGTTTGGCATTCGTGTGAATCAAGGAAGTCGAGTGATTTTCAAGAAATGGACGAAAAAGAATTTCGTGTGGTGATTAAACAATACTTTATGAAAGGCAAAACGCCTCAGGAGACTAAAGAGAAGCTTGATAAACATTATGGTGACTCTGCACCTTCGATTAGAACAGTTTATAAGTGGTTTCAAAATTTTCGGACTAGCCATATGGACACAAGTGACGCTGAACGTTCTGGACGGCTGTGGAGGTTATGACTCCAGATATCATTGATCAAATCGATGATATGGTGATGAATGACAGAAGAGTTAAGGTGCGTGAGATTGCTAGTGCTGTGGGCATCTCGACTGAATGGGTACATAATATTTTGCATAAACATTTGGACATGAGAAAGCTATCCGCAAGATGGGTGCCGCGATTGCTCACGCTTGACCAAAAACGGAATCGTGTGAAGTGTTGCAAGGATGGTTTGCAGCTGTTCCAGAAGAATCCGGAGGACTTTAAGCGTCGTTTCGTCACTGCGGATGAAACATGGATACATTACTATACTCCTGAGACCAAACAACAATCTAAACAATGGGTTACCAAGGGGGAATCTGCACCAAAAAAGGCGAAGACTGTTCCTTCGGTCGGAAAGGTTATGGCGACTGTCTTTTGGGATTCGCAAGGGATAATCCTCATCGACTATCTGGAAAAGGGTAAAACTATTACAAGTGAATATTATTCATCGTTATTGGACCGTTTGAAAACCGAGCTGCAAGAAAAACGCCCGCGATTGGCCCACAAGAAACTCCTTTTCCATCACGACAACGCACCAGCACACACCTCAGTAGTTGTGGTCGCAAAATTAATGGAAAGAGGATTCCAACTCGTTTCACATCCCCCCCCCTATTCTCCAGACTTGTCTCCTTCGGACTACTATTTGTTCCCCAATTTGAAGAAATGGCTGGCGGGACAAAGATTTTATTCAAACGAGGAGGTGATTGCAGACACTAATGGATATTTTGCAGACTTGGACAAATCCTATTATTCGGAAGGGATCAACAAACTAGAACATCGTTGGACGAAGTGTATAAGCCTAAAAGGAGACTATGTCGAAAAATAAAAAAGGTTTACCCCAAACACATAAGTAGTTTTTATTTTTGCACGGACTTTTCAAACCAGCCTCGTATGACCAACACGTTCTTTTGATATCTTGAGCCTCCGTTACACTTATCAAGCCATTGCTTTGCTTAAGCGGTATTTTTTCGCAATGTTTTGAAAATATCTAAAGTAGCGTCACTAAAACCATTGTCATTCGTAAACTAATCGTCAAAATGTCATGAAATTTTGACACGGTCGTTCTTAAAAATCATATGGTGAGATAATAAACAAATATTTTGTCCAAATATTTATAGTAAAACATAAAAAGGGATGGAGGTGGAAATTAAAGGGGTTGTTTTGTATATATAGCGTTATATGTCCTGTTCAAGGTATTTGGAGTTGAGGAATTAAAAAATTAGGTTATTTTTTTAATTTTTAAAAATTTCAACCCAAAAAAAAGGGGAAAAAGGGGTGGCGTTCATTAAATAATATATAGTTTTAATAGTATCTTTAGAATTTTTGCGAGGTTTTTGGTTGATCTAATCATAATAAAAATATAATACTATTTATAGAAAAATAAATAAGGGCTTAATGGGGTAGGGTGGAAAGTTAGAAGGGTTACTCCTTATATATCGGGCCATATGTCTTTTTCAAGGTTCTTCAAATGTAGGAATGTAGAAAGTTATTTTTTAATACTCTTAATTCTAACAAGGTTTTTTTTTTTATGAGTCTAGCACACGTGCTGCAGGGAAGTCCCTAAAGCGCTAAAGGAGCGACATGTGTGCGGAAAAAGTGATTCACGTTGTTCTTGAATCGCCGTAAATTGTATTCGGTGGGAAACACAGTCCTGGGCAAATTATTCCAAAGGGATGATGTTCTTCATATAAAAGACCGCTTGAAAAGCGTTGTACGAGGAATAACAAGCTGAACCTCATACGGATGTGAAGTATTAGCGCGACGTGTATTTCTAACATGCACCACTCTGGGAGGAATTAAGCGGGATACATCGTTCGAACACTTTCCATGAAAATACTTGTAGAATAGGCTCAAGTCGCCAACCGTTCTTCGATGTTCCAGCGAATCAAGGCCGACGGTCAGTTCCGGGTCTCCAATCAGACGAACATCTCTTCTCTGAATAGAATCCAACAAATACAGTGTATGTTTGGGAGCGGAGCCCCAAACTTGGGAGCAGTATTCCATAGTTTGTCGAGTTTGAGCTTTGTAAAGACTTAACAGCCGGATCGATTGGCGTAGTGCAGGGGTGCTCAAACTTGAACTGCTGGCGATCTACCTCAATATTGTTAGACTACGATCGATCGACTCTGAGAGGCTGCAAGTAAGTGTGATGCAGGATTGTCGTCTAGGTAGGGTGTATCGTGGCATAGATATTAGTTTTCCGCACAATATGCATTTTTTTAGTCAAGGTAAGTGTAGGTCTGCTCTAAAATGTCAATGAAAAAACTCATAATTATTCAAAATTGCGAGTTTATTGGTTCTTACAAAACAAACGAGTTCTAGTGTCTAAACTTAACTAAAGAGTGACTTCGGATGTTGAAGCGTGGCACTGCATGTCCTCAGCATACTTTTCATTAGATGGTACGTAATTACCGAGTGCTAATCGCAAGCATGATGACATATATAAAATGCAGACTCGCACAAGTAACTTGACCCAAACATTGCCGTCAGTTGAAAGGCAATTTGCCTTAGATTCGGATATTTATCTTCAGATATAAAACACCAGAATTTTGTATCAGATGCTGTGGCTTTGAGATGTATATCTGATATAATCTGCACTAACTCATTTTCAATAGAACATGAGTCCATGTTAAATTGACTTGCTATTTCAGTAGCTAATTCCTCAATGTTTTTACACGAAAAAGGATAACTCATAAATGATGCGATATTTGCCAATTTACTGAAATCATAAAAACGTATTTCGAATTGGCCCAAAATATTTGATAATTCTGCCTCATAAATATCATAATTCAACTGAGGATTACTTGCTTTCAAAGACGGAAAATTTTTCAGATCCTTTCTTTTCAGTTGATCTATCATAAGTTGCAATTTACTTTTGAATGCGTTTATTACGCTAATCATCTCAATAATAGTTTTTTCTTTACCTTGAAGCTCCAAATTAATGGTGTTTAAATGCCAAATCAGTCAGCCATTTTCCGTTTTTCAGCATCTGAGTGTCATCACCTCTTTCGTTCAGAAAAGCTGTTATTTCGGGCAATAATTCTTGAGACCTTTCTAGGAATTTTCCGCAACTCAACCACCTGACATCCATGTCAAGAACTAAATCAGTGTGTTCAGCTGACTCACTATCTTCCAACTGCAATTTAAAGAGCCGTTGTTGCATGACGTGCACAGATAGAATTCACAAATTTTTATTGCAATGCCCATAATCTCCTAAATGTTTAGAACTTTTGAACTCAAAACGTGTTGATGTATAATGCAATGGAAGGAGAAAAATTTAAGGGAAATCATCATTAGCTCGACACAATGTCACAAAACCGTTTTTGTTTCCAGTCATTGCTGGTGCTCCATTGTAATGCACACTAGTTTATATATTGGTAGCTTGTAGTTTGTTACAAAATTGAAGAAAATGTCATATATATCTTCGCCACGGGTCTTTCCTTTCAGAGGAATCATTGTCAAAAAACTCTTCCTTAGCCGACATGTCATTGAATACCATTCGAATAAAAATACACAGCTGGGCAGTGTCTGTCATATCGGTGGATTCGTCGAACTGTAAAGAAAAGTATGTACATTCCATGATATCATATTTTAGTTTATCTGCCATGTCCTGACTCACGACTTCAACACGCCTTGTGACAGTCGGACGAGATAACTGAAGTTCTCTAATAGCAGACATAATCTCTGTTTTATTTTTAAAATCTCCAATTAAAGTCTCACCCGCTTCAATAAATGCTTCCTTCACAACCAATCCATCATCAAATGGTTTCTTATGTTTCGCTAATATATGAGATATTTTAAATGACGCGATCGTTGCAGCTTTTGATTGTTTGGCTAGTCTTATGAACATAGTTTGTTCTTTTTTCAAACAAGTTATCAAATCACGTACTTTTCGTTTTCTTAATTCACTCTGTGACAGAAAATCCTTTTCATAGTTTTTATAACCGTTTTATGATGCCTCTCTAAGTTCCCACGCTTAGGTATTGCAACTGACGCACGGCAAATGAGACAAATGCACTTATCCTTTATCATACAAAAGAAAAATTCTTTCTCCCAATCGTTATTAAAATGATAAGTTTTGCTTTTCTTCGCCGCACTCATTTTGGACTATTTATTAATAAACTTTGTATCGATGTATCGCCTTCAAGTTACAACTCAGACTGACTCCTATTCCTGCAGGCGCAACATTTATATCGGCGCGAACGAAGTCTCGAATGTTCCCGTCAAACACGCCGCCCGAAGTTTCGGGAATCAAAAAACGCGGCTTTTCTTTGACAAGTACCGCGCGTTCCTTTGATAAAGCCTCCTTTTGCCGCTAGCAGGGGGTTATTACGATAAAAGAAAGTGATGAGGGGGTTTTATTCTGGCCTAATTGTGGATCGAATAAAAATTTTAGTAGTTTATTCATTACATTTTGTTTTAGTTACCTAAAACAAAATCTGTGAATAGTTCTATATCGGAATTTTTTTCTCGAGATCGACTCGAAAAAAGCACTCGCGATCGACTTGTCGATCGCGATCGACCGTTTGAGCACCCCTGGCGTAGTGGGTAAGGAGCTAGCCTTGCCTGCTGTTGTCCGAGAGGTCAGCGGTTCGATTCCGTGTGACGGCTGGGTGTTGTGTGTGTCTTTAGATTTAGTTTAGGTTTAAGGAAAAATGTGTATATATTTAAAAATAATAAAGAGAGATGCTGGCTTAGTTCCAATGCCACAAGAGGTTCGCCTCTTTTTTTTAAAAAAAAATAAATAAATAATTAACAGTTGTTGTAGAGTGTAAAGCTTTCTGGTTCGAAATAATATTCCCAACTTTTGAGAAGCTTTTTTTGCTATGCCTGCAACATGTTCATGCCAACAAATTGAGTGACGATGTTAGAGGAATGGAGTGCCCCGACATAACTATGTCGGGGTCAGCAACCTTAAGTTTTTTGGAAAAAATTGCCGCCTGGGTTACTGTCACCTCAAGATAGAATTTCTGCCAGGTCTTTGAATGGCTTCCTGCTGTCTGAGGATATTCGTCTGAGTAGCCGATGTCCTAGCCTTCAGAGTGAATTGACTCTCTCTCTGAACTCTTAATTGTAACAAGGTAAAGTTGTAAGATTGATGAGAGAATTTCATGTAGTTTTAAAAGTATTATATTAGTTTTTTTTCGGGTGAGAGAAGAGGATGAAAGGAGTGGTTAAATACTGAGTTTTAATAGTATTTTAATATTTTTTCCAGATTTTTTGGTTGATGAAATTGACAAATTTTAAGTTTATTATTTATAGTAAAAATATATAAGGACATAATTGGATGGTATAGGGGGTTTAGAGGGGTTGGCTTCATATATCGTGCTAGTTGCTTTTTTTAAGATTCTTAGACTGTAGGAAGATGAGAATTAAGTTATTTTTTTAGTGTTCCCTACGGATCACTTATAAGATCACTTCGATGTCCGTCCGTCCCGTCCGTCTGCCCGTCTATCACGTCCGATTTTCTTCGAAATTATTTGACATAGAAAGTTGAAATTTAGTACTAATATAGGAATTGATGAGCGCATCAGAACCGTGTAGTTTTGAAAGTTAAATTTTGACTTAAGGGATTAGTTCTGGGGAGTGAAATCGAAAGTGAAAAAAAATTCAAAAGTCATCGAGTAGGGTGTAAAAAAACGAGTTCAAAAATATATATAATGTACTACTTGCGGACAATTCTCTTCGTATTATTTTTAAAAAAGTGCGCTGTCCCCCCTTATCTCGAAAAGTACCGATCAAAAAATTTTGAAAAAATTCTGGAATATTCTCTACAGGGTATAGATTGAACGAAAATTATCACGAGTGCATTACCTTTAATAATTTATCTGGTATTTAAAAAAAATAAAAAAATCAAGGTCATCAATTTTCGCTAAAGATCGGAAATTAATCACTAATCATTTTATACTTCCATAACAAAATTTTTTATTTTAAAAACAATCATCGTACGGAACACTAACTGCGCAAATCCAACTTGCACTTGATCGGTTATTTATTGCTATCAGTTTTAATAGGCGAAAAAGATGGGAGAATTTTGTATAATTTCAATAGTATTATGAAAAATTTTCCAGGATTTTTTGATAAGAGAATCGGCAAATCTTAATTATAATCATTTGTAATAAAACATGATGGATGAGTGGAAAAATGAGATAGAAGAGGGACTTCGTATTTGTCTTGTTATAGATCTTTTTCAAAGTTGAGGAACTGAAACATTACTTTTTCATTATATTCATCGTTAACGTGGGAACAGATTGGAAGAGGGTGAGGGTCATTGTATCTTTTCAATAGTATTTTGCGAATTTTTCCTGGTTTTTGATTCAGATATTGGATATTTAACATAAAATAATTTGTCTATAATGAAATATACACTGGCCAAAGGGACGAGATAGCGTGCGTGTATGTCGTAGTATAGTTCTATTTCAGTGTTCTTGTTTTTCCATTAATTCCAATTTTATCAGGAATACTGTATAAAAGGGATTAAGATCTAATTACACATAAATAGAGAAAGATAGGAGTCGTAAAAAAACGGAAAAAAACACCTTTCATCGAAGTAACAGTGACAGCAATTTGACAACCAAGCGATTTTGTTGTATGATGTTATTTTTATTTATTATGGGTCTAGCACACGTGCTACAGGGAAGTCCCTAAAGCGCTACAGGAGCGACACGTGTGCGGAGAAAGCGATTCACGTTGTTCTTGAATCGCTGTAGATTGTACTCGGTGGGAAACACAGTCCTGGGCAAATTATTCCAAAGGGATGATGTTCTCCATATAAAAGACTGCTTGAAGAGCGTTGTACGAGGAGTAACAAGCTGAACCTCATACGGATGTGAAGAATTAGCGCGACGTGTACTTCTAACATGCACCGCTCTGGGAGGAATTAAGCGGGCCACATCCTTCGAACACTTTCCATGAAAGTACTTGTAGAATAGGCTCAAGTCGCCAACCGTTCTTCGATGTTCCAGCGAATCAAGGCCGTTGGTCAGTTCCGGGTCTCCAATCAGACGAACAGCTCTTCTCTGAATAGAATCCAACAAATGCAGTGTATGTTTGGGAGCGGAGCCCCAAACATGGGAGCAGTATTCCATAGTTGGTCGAATTTGAGCTTTGTAAAGAATTAACAGTTGTTGTGGAGTGTAAAGCTTTCTGGTTCGAAATAATATTCCCAACTTTTGAGAAGCTCTCCTTGCTATGCCTGCAACATGTTCATGCCAGGACATATTTGCTCCCAAATTAACACCCAACAAATTGAGTGACGATGTTAGAGGGATGGAGTGCCCCGACATAACTATGTCGGGTTCAGCAACGCTAACTTTTTTAGAAAAAAACTGCCGCCTGGGTTTTTGTAGCGTTAAATTCCACTTGGTTACTGTCACCCCAAGATAGAATTTCTTCCAGGTCTTTGTTAAGTTGAATGACTTCCTGCTGTCTGCGGATATTCGTCTGAGTAGCCGATGTCCGAGCGTTCAAAGTGAATGAAGAGATAAGTGTACTGTCATCTGCAAAGCTGTAGATTGGATTCTCGGTGTTTTCCAGCAGATCGTTAATGTAAATGAGAAAGAGAGTAGGAGACAGTATGGAGCCTTGGGGTACACCGGCGTTGATAGTGTAGGTGTTAGAAAGAAATCCGTCGACTGCCACTTGTAAAGAACGCTCTTTGAGCAAACATGAGAGCCACAAACAGAACCCCTCAGACATCCATAAGAACGTAGCTTAGCCAACAGCCCATCGTGCCAAACACGGTCGAATGCCTTGGATATGTCAAGAGCAACCGCTCGAGATTCTCCAAAGTGTTCAATTGCGTTGTTCCAGACATGTGTTACATAAGTCAGAAGATCTCCTGTTGATCTATTTTTACGAAAGCCATATTGGTGATCGCTAATAATGTTGAATCCTTCAAGATATTTTAGAAGATGCTGATTGATAGCCTTTTCCATGACTTTCGATATTATTGAAAGCAGTGCGATTGGTCGGTAGTTATTTGGCAAGGTCTTCTTGCCTTTTTTAGGTATCGGCTGAACTGTAGCACATTTCCAGCAGGAAGGAACTATTCCCTTTCTGTAGGATAGGCTGAAAAGTCTACAGAAAACTGGTGTTAGTTCCCTCGCACAGTTTTTAAGAACTATGGCAGGTATTCCGTCAGGGCCAGAAGCCTTTTTGGTGTCTAGCTTCATCAGTATACGCTTTATGATACGCTGTCTGAAGACAACATCGGGCATCTTTGACTGCACTATGGGAATAGTAGGTGGTGTTTTTCCTTGGAAATCGACAGTAGAATGTGAAGCAAAGAGTTCAGCCAACAAGTTCGCTTTCTCAACAGGTGTCGTTGCAATAGAATTATCCAGCCGTGTGAGTGGTGGTATGGTGGATTTGGTGAAATTTTGACTAACTGCCTTAGCGACCGACCAAAAGGACCTGGAATTTTCGGGACATGCGAGAAGTTTGTTTCTAATCCGTTGATTGTGTACCTCCTTGGTTTCGTCGATAACCTCTTTGCATCTGTTCCTGGCACGAACAAATGTGTTACGATTTATGGTGTTAGGATTTTCATGCCATTGTCGGTATGCAAGGTGTTTAGAAGCAACAGCTTCTTTGCATTTTCGGTCAAACAAGGCTTGCCGTTGGGAGGGCATTTCTTCGAAAAAGGGATGTAAGCCTCCATACCGGCCAAAATAACATCGGAAACCTCCCTGGCGCAGTCAGATGGGTCGTCGGATCGAAAACAAACGTCTAACCAAGGGAAAGTTCGAAAATATTCCATGAGATCTTCCCATTTAGCAGATTTGTAGTGCCAAATCTTGCGCGGTTTAGGCGTCTCTCTATCACTGATTGGTAGAATACTCGATATCGAAAGTAGTTTATGGTCGGAAGAACCTAACGGCGGATTTACGCTGACCGTGTAAATCTCCGGATTGGTGGTTAAAAAACAGATCAAGAAGACTGGTGAACTCTCCGTCTCGATCAGGGATCCGTGTTGGTTCGTCAATAAGCTGTGTTAAGCCACAACTGATTGAAAATGATTCGGCTTCACGACCTTGTTCGTCGGTAGTATTTGAGTATTTAAGCCAGTCGATGTTGTGGACATTAAAGTCGCCCAGGATCGCAATTTCGGCATTTGGATAGTTAATTTGTAAATGATCGATGGTGTCTGCAAGAGAAGCGAAAAGTGTTCTAAAGTTAGTATCACTTCGTCGGTATAGGATACAGATGAACCTTGTGGTTGGTTGAGTCGTTATTTTTAACCACATAACATCAAAGTTTGGGGGCTCCAGAGCCTCTTCTCGTTGGCAAGAGAGGTCGCTTCTGACATAAAGACAGATTCCAAAGTTACGCCTAAATCGGGAATAGAAGTCGTACCCAGGATAAAGATAGTTTACTGTGCTGGTCGATGAAACTGACCTTAGTTTCACAGAGAGCGAGTACATGAGGTTTGTTTGATTGCAGGTGTTGGTGCACTGAATTTATGTTCGTGTTTAAACCTCGTATGTTGCAAAAATTCATTTTGAAATTCTGATCTCTGCATGTCGACGCCCCTGAACCAGCCCCCACCCAGAGATCCGAACGGGGGGCTGTTTTACCTCCGGAATTTTTTGTATCCAGGTGCCTCATCATGCTATTTGGTCCCACAGTCCGGGGACATCGGCACAGCCACGAAACGTTAAGCAACTTCACGCAGCCTAAGCCGATGTGATGGTATCACACCGGGCGATGCTGGTGGGATCTGGGCATCTACCATCTAGGTTGTTCTTTAAGTCGCCTCCTACGACAGGCAGAACATACCGGGGGAGATATTCTATCCCCGCTCCCCCACGGGGCCCTCATGACTTGGAAGATCACTTAAAAAATATCGTTTTGGTAAAAGCTATTTGAATGTCGACAAATTTAATTTACTTGCTTAAATTTGGATTAATTTGGAACTATCTTGTGTGTGTAAACAATTAAAGATTGTCCTAGCAACTAAGACGTAATTGTTCGAGACCACATGCGGCATTTCTAGAGGGTGAAAAAACCCATAACAAAAGTCCACACTTCACCCTTCACACCGGTATATAGAGTCTGCAAATTTCATAATAAAGTAAATGCCTTCTTTATAGAAAAAAAGATGGATAATTTAAAGTATATATACAGTAAATTTTTCTTTTGTTAGAAGTGACTCCATATAGGTTTAACAAATGATGCTTTTCCCATCCATTGAATACTCTTTTCATCATTTTTACTTACGTTTAAAAAGCTTTTAGAAGATGCAAAAGAAAAATGAAATAATATTAAATAAAAATGAAAAATATGCCTTTCAGTGTTGCGTTTTTATTAGAAATAAAATCTAGGTAAATATAAATATTCCTTTACGATAGTAAATGTGATGATAAATATTAAATACACTAAAAAATAACGGCAATAAAGCTCACCATAGAACAAATGGTTTAACGGTTTGGTTTAGATGAGAAAATGATGGTTCCGACCGTGAGAGTGTTCATGTTCAGCTAGAGTTGAAGGACGATCAGTAGCACGTAAGCTGAAAGTTTTTGATCTGACAGAAAAATGTCGCCCTTTTCAAAAAATCCATGTGATTTTTAGGAAGTACCAACCTTCAAACGATACGTGTTAAAATTTCATGACATTTTGACGATTAGTTTACAAGTTATAGTGGTTTTAGTAACGTTACTCTTGATATTTTCAAAACAATGAAAGAAATTGAATTTCGAAACACTATTTTTTAATGGGAAAAAATACCGTTCAATCAAAACAATGACTTGATAAGTGTTACGGGACTCTGCCCCTGGAAAGTCACTCATCATGTACTGGTATGCTGAATTTAAACGCGATCGTACAGATACAAATGATGCTGAACGCTCTGTATGCTCAAATGAGGTGGTTACACCCGAAAACATCAAAAGATCCACATAATTGTTTTGGATGACCGTAAAGTGAAATTGCGCGAGATAGCTGACACCCTAAAAATATCAAAAAAACGTGTTAGTCATATTTTGCATGAACATTTGAGCATGAGAAATGAGTACCGCGTTTGCTCACGGTGGACCAAAAACAACAACGTGGTGATTCTGAGCGCTGTTTGGACCTGTTTAAGCACAATAAAAAGGATTTTTTCATGTGATATGTAACAATGGATGAAAAATGGATCCACCACTATACATCGGAATGAAATCGACAGTCTGCTGAGTGGACAGCAGGCGGTAAAAGCCGGCGGAAGCGACCAAAGACACAACAGTCGGCTGGGAAGATTTCGGTTTCCGTGTTTTGGGATGCGCACGGAATAATTTTCATCAACTATGCTGAAAAGGGAAGAACCATCAGTAGCGAATATTATATAAAGTTATTGGTACGTTTGAAGGTAGAATCGCAAAGAAACGGCACCACCTTGTCACAATCAATGGTTACGATGGCAATGTTGCATGAACTAAAGTTCGAATTGCTTCCTCATCCACCGTATTCACTAGATTTGGCCCCAAACGACCATTATCTATTTGCAGACTTCAAAAAAATGCTCGCAGATAAGAGATTTGGCTCCAATGTAGAAGTTATCGCCGAAACTGAGACCTATTTTGAAGGTAACAAATCCTTCTACAAGAAAGGTATAGAAATGTTAGAAAAGCGTTGGAGTGATTGTATCAGTCTTGAAGAAGATTATGTGATGAATAAGGTTGAATTTTGCAAAAAAAAATTTATTTTAAGTAGCTAGACCAAAAACTTTTCATTCTGCGTGTTAATTAACGAGCTGTGAACAAAAAAAAACGGTCTACATCTACTTTACAACCTAGTCTCCATCAACGTTTAGGCACTTTTACCATCATTCTATGATCTTCCGAATTCCTGTAGTGCAGGGGTGCTCAAACTTGAAGTGCTGGCGATCTACCTCAATATTGATAGACTACGATCGATCGACTCTGAGAGGCTGCAAGTAAGTGTGATGCAGGATTGTCGTCTAGGTAGGGTGTATCGTGGCATAGATATGTATTAGTTTTCCCCACAATATGCATTTTTTTAGTCAAGGTAAGTGTAGGTCTGCTCTAAAATGTCAATGAAAAAACTCATAATTATTCAAAATTGCGAGTTTATTAGTTCTTATAAAACAAACGAGTTCTAGTGTCTAAACTTAACTAAAGAGTGACTTTGGATGTTGAAGCGTGGCACTGCATGTCCTCAGCATACTTTTCATAAGATGGTACGTAATTACCGAGTGCTAATCGCAAGCATGAGGACATATGTTCGTCAGTTAGTCGATTGCGATATTTTGACTTAATTATCTTCATTTCAGAAAATGCAGACTCGCACAAGTAAGTTGACCCAAACATTGCCGTCAGTTGAAGGGCGATTTGCCCTAGATTCGGATATTTATCTTCAGATATAAAACACCAGAATTTTGTATCAGATGCTGTGGCTTTGAGATGTATATCTGATATAATCTGCACTAACTCATTTTCAACAGAACATGAGTCCATGTTAAATTGACTTGCTATTTCAGTACCTAATTCCTCAATATTTTTACACGAAAAAGGATAACTCATAAATGATGCGATATTTGCCAATTTGCTGAAATCATAAAAACGTATTTCGAATTGGCCCAAAATATTTGATAATTCTGCCTCATAAATATCATAATTCAACTGAGGAATCCTTGCTTTCAAAGAGGGAAAATTTTTCAGATCCTTTCTTTTCAGTTGATCTATCATAAGTTGCAATTTACTTTTGAATGCGTTTATTGCGCTAATCATCTCAATAATAGTTTTTCCTTTACCTTGAAGCTCCAAATTAATGGTGTTTAAATGCATTGTGATGTCTGTCAAAAATGCCAAATCAGTCAGTCATTTTCCGTTTTCAGCATCCGAGTGTCATCACCTCTTTCGTCCAGAAAAGCTGTTATTTCGTGCAATAATTCTTGAAACCTTTCTAGGAATTTTCCGCGACTCAACCACCTGACGTCCGTGTGAAGAACTAAATCAGTGTGTTCAGCTGACTCACTACCTTCCAACTGCAATTTAAAGAACCGTCGTTGCAAGCTACGTGCACGGATAGAATTCACAATTTTTATTGCAATGCCAATAATCTTCTATATGTTTAGAACTTTTGAACACCAAACTTGTTGATGTATAATGCAATGGAAGGAGAAAAATGAAGGGAAATCATCATTAGCTCGACACAATGCTACAAAACCGTTTTTGTTTCCAGTCATTGCTGGTGCTCCATCGGTTGTAATGCACACTAGTTTATATATTGGTAGCTTGTAGTTTGTTACAAAATTGAAGAAAACGTGATATATATCTTCGCCACGGGTCTTTCCTTTCAGAGGAATCATTGTCAAAAACTCTTTCTTAGCCGACATGTCATTGAATACCATTCGAATAAAAATACACAGCTGGGCAGTGTCTGTCATATCGGTAGATTCGTCGAACTGTAAAGAAAAGTATGTACATTCCATGATATCATGTTTTAGTTTATCTGCCATGTCCTGACTCATGACTTCAACACGCCTTGTGACAGTCGGACGAGATAACTGAAGTTCTCTAATAGCAGACATAATCTCTGTTTTATTTTTAAAATCTTCAAATAAAGTCTCACTCGCTTCAATAAATGCTTCCTTCACAACCAATCCATCATCAAATGGTTTCTTGTGTTTCGCCAATATATGAGATATTTTAAATGACGCGATCGTTGCAGCTTTTGATTGTTTGGCTGGTCTTGTGAACATGGTTTGTTCTTTTTTCAAACAAGTTATCAAATCACGTACTTTTCGTTTTCTTAATTCACTCTGTGACGGAAAAAAATGAGACAAATGCACTTATCCTTTACCATACAAAAGAAAAATTCTTCCTCCCAATCGTTATTAAAATGATAAGTTTTACTTTTCTTCGTTGCACTCATTTTGGACTATTTATTAATAAACTTTGTATCGATGTATCGCCTTCAAGTTACAACTCAGACTGAACTCCTATTCCTGCAGGCGCAACATTTATATCCGCGCTAACGAAGTCTCGAATGTTCCCGTCAAACACGCCGCCCGAAGTTTCTAGAAAAATCGGCGGGAATCAAAAACGCGGCTTTTCTTTGACAAGTACCGCGCGTTCCTTTGATAAAGCCGCCTTTTGCCGCTAGCAATGGGTTATTACGATAAAAGAAAGTGATGAGGGGGTTATTCTGGCCTAATTGTGGATCGAATAAATTTTAGTAGTTTATTCATTACATTTTGTTTTAGTTACCTAAAACAAAATCTGTGAATAGTTCTATATCGGAATTTTTTTTTTCTCGAAATCGACTCAAAAAGCACTCGCCATCGACTTGTCGATCGCGATCGACCATTTGAGCACCCCTGCTGTAGTGTCTTTATGACGCTGGGTCATCTGTCTTAGAAGTCATCTCGTATACGTTTTGCGATATTTCAGCTTTTCATGAATAATGGAATGCCCTGTTCCAGTGCTGATATTACACATTTCAGCAGTTGCTGTAATTTTTGTACGTCTCTCATCCCTGATAAGGTCATTTTTGCGATTTTGCAGAGTATCGGTTGAAACTTCAATTGGTCTTCCTGAATGATGAAGATTAGTGACACTTATTCTGGACTGAATTAAACTGCCCAATTCGCTTAAACCCGTTTTTTTTTTGCGGCTTAATCGCGTTTGACCATATTGTTTCAACATTCTCGAATAAATTTCGGCCGGTTCTACACCTACACAAAAATCTTATCAATGAACATTGCTCTTCCGGCGTACACATTTCAAGCGAAGCTGACATTTTGAAATGAACAAATTAGGTTATCTAAGTTGGGAATGTGGAATCATTGGCACAATGATACTACTCAGTATATATTACCACTACACCAGACACTTTATTTTTGCACTCGACGCACGTTTCGCTAACCATGTTAGCTTCATCAGGAGCGATGATAGTCAATCATCGGTCCTGATGAAGATAACATGGTTAGCGAAACGCGCGTCGAGTGCAAAAATAAAGTGTTTGGTGTAGTGGTGATATATACTGTGTAGTAAATTAGGTTATGTTTATTATTTTTTCTTCAAACAGTCGATTGAATCCTAGTTTCATTTAAAAATATTTATTAGTTTTCCCGCTATTACTGTTTGTCTCGTTGCTTATTGAATTTTCAACACACTTTTAACAAACTATACGGACAGATAATTTTATAGACATCTTCACTTTGTGTGGGTGTTGTATACCGAATGACGTCAGTCTGGTCAGTCTCTAATCGACAACCCTTCAACACTAGATATTCCTTCCTCGACTAATATTTGTCAGAGAAATGGCCAAGTTCTAGTCTTTGCACAAGACGGATTTTTGGGCATAACATTGTCTGTTATGCAGACGACGCTGTGATCGTGGCAGAGAACGAAGACAACGTACAGCGGCTTCTGCACCCATTCTACACAAAAGCTAAAGCCCTCAACATGCAGGTATCCACCACAAAAACCAAAACCCTCGTTATATCTATAGAGCCAATAAGATGCAAACTTGCTCTGGAAAACAAAATAATAGGACAAGGCATGTGATTTAACTACCTAGGCATACAAATCACCTCATGCTAAAATAGAACAAATGAAGTGAAGGACCAAGCAAACAAAGCCAGCCGAATATCAGGCGCACTTCGGGACATCATCTGGAACAATGCCTTTATGAATAAAAAGGCAAAAGTAAGGATATACGAAACATGTATCAGACTCATACTAACATACGCTATGGAAACAAGAGCAGACAATAAAAGAACAAAAAGCATTCTTCGGACAACAGAGATGAAAAATACGTAGAAACATTTCAGGATACACACTAAGACATAGGAAAAAAGAAACACAGAAATAAGACATGAATGCGAAGTGGAAGACATAATCAGATGGGGAGGTAAACGTAGAAGAGCTTGGAGGGATCACGTGGAGAGAATGACTGAGAAGAGGCTAGCGAGAATCGCGCGAGATGGTAAACCACGGACACGACGACCCCTGGGAAGACCTCCAAAGAGATGGCTCGAATCATGGACATTAACATCTCAAGAAAAGTGATGAGTTGGAAACTACAGGCCTGAGGTCTATAGTACGTGGAAGAAGAAGGGGAGGATTTTTGGGCTTCGGTTAGCTGCATTGTGATTATTTTGATTGAGCACAGTTTCTTAGTCTCTTTTTGTCTTCGGAATGGTTTGTTCTTGAATCTTATCTGCTTGGGCAGTGGTAATCTCATCTAAGACTTCGGTAATTTGACTTATAAAAATAGGATTGTGTGCCATTATGTTTACTTAAGTTTTTAGAGTGTTATATTCTCCTTGGTTACTGTTCACTGGGATAAAAAAAAAAACATGTACGGTATAATAGGTAATTGTTGAGAAGTAACATATAAATCAGAAAGTGTGGAGGTTGGATGCTAGAGAAAGAAAAATATCATTCAATGTCTTGTTAAATACTGACGACGACGATGAAGTTCGTATTTGAGTGTTTCAAATGATAATTTATATTTTTGAATTGTTGTGGCTGTTACTTGATGGAAATTCATAACGAATGTAATGAAAGACTTTTTTGTCAAACTTCCACTTTATTTAGTTTCACTGAAACTGTATGACGCGTTTCGCTATACTATAGCTTCTTCTGATACAAAATTATATTTGAATATTAGTGTTGTTACATTTATACAAATCCCCTAAGGTAGATAGGTAATAAAATTAATACTATATGCTAATGAATATTGCTGGGAAATCCATTCTGAATATTAATTGTATAAATTGAGTAAAGGTGAGTTACCATGGGCCAGACAGGTATCTTTTTGTTCGTTTAAGATGATGTCTGAATTTTTAATTCTATTTATTTCTAAATTTTCTAATAGGTTTAATTTTACGCCTTTGTTTTGTATGTGTAGAATTTTAAATTTATCGTCAAAAAGATGATTTGATTCTGTTAAATGATTACTGTACGCTGAGACAGTTTTGTTTTTTCAATAGCTTCTTTTATGTTCTGAAAATCCGAGTTTCGAATGAGCGATTTGTCTGACCTATGTAACTTTTATGACGAGAACCACAATTCAACTGATACACTCCAGATTTTTTTGATCTATTTTGTTGTCCCTTTACGTTTTTAATGAATTTTCCTAACGAGTTGTTTGTTCTAAAAGCTATGTTGATATTATATTTGTTTAAGTGGCTTTTAATTTTCTCTATAACACTCTATAACTTTATATTTTTTACCTGTGATTTCTTTCTTGGGGTATACTAAAGAAATAGCTTTATTTTTTAATTTTTTGTTTAGAATTGAGTCTATGGTGTCAGGAGAATATCCGTTGTTAACAGCAATTTGTTTTATTAGATTTAATTCTTTATTAAAATCATCTACAGATACGGGGACACTTACAAGTCGATGCAACATACTGTGGTAAGCTGCCAATTTGTGTTGAGGGGGTGAGCTGATTTTATGTTTGTTATAGTATCTGTATGTGAGGGTTTGTGAAAAATAGAGAATTTGCGTTTGTTGTAATGTCTGGTTATCGTTAAGTCAAGAAAATTAATTTTATTGTCGACTTCTAGTTCCATAGTGAATTTAATATTTTTGAGTATTGAGTTTTTATAGTTAGAAATATTGTCTCTGTACCATTAAAACAAGCAAAGATGTCGTCTACATATCGGTACCAATACAAAAATGATTTGGTAAATTCTTGTCGATGTATTTGTTTTTTTAGGTTATCCATGGATATTTCTACTAAAAGCTGGCTAAGTGGACTACCCATTATGATACCCTCAGAACTATTAGAAAACGTATTGTTAAAGTAAAAATAATTTTGATTGATTTAGTATGTCTTGTTGTATAACGATATTAACTTTATTTTTGATTAGGAATGTTTTTATGATTTTTACTGTTTCATCCGGGGGGGTATGCTAGGGAAAAGGTTTTGGACGTCAAATGATACTAATTTTGAATTATCTGTTAGAAAGACGTTGGAAATTGTTTCCTTTAATTCTAACGAATTTTTTATTGTATAAGTTGAGGTGAAAAATATAATGTTTTAACCTATTTTGGTAACACGTCAGAGAAAATTAAAAACCACTTAAACAAATATAATATCAACATAGCTTTTAGAACAAACAACTCGTTAGGAAAATTCATTAAAAATGCAAAGTGAAAACGAAATAGATCGAAAAAAAAATCTGGAGTGTATCAGTTGAATTGTGGTTCTTGTCATAAAAGTTACATAGGTCAGACAGGTCACTCACTCGAAACTCGGATTTCAGAACATAAAAGAAGCTATTTAAAAAACAAAACTGACTCAGCGTACGGTAATCATTTCACACAATCATATCATCTTTTTGACCATAAATTTAAAATTCTACACATACAAAACAAAGGTGTAAAATTAAACCTATTAGAAAATTTAGAAATAAATAGAATTAAAAATTCAGACATCATCTTAAACGAACAAAAAGATATCTGTCTGGCCCATGGTAACTCCCCCTTATTCAATTTATATAATTAATATTCAGAATGGATTTCCCAGCAATATTCATTAGCATATAGTATTAATTTTATTACCTATCTACCTTAGGGTATTTGTATAAATGTAACAACACTAATATTCAAATATCATTTTGTATCAGAAGAAGCTGTAGTATAGCTAAACGCGTCATACAGTTTCAGTGAAACTAAATAAAGTGGAAATTTGACAAAATCAGTCTCTCGTTACATTTGATAATTTTATATCTTTATATATTTTGAAGATACATTTACATTTTTCTCTCCTATAATTTAGAATTTCCAGACACAATTTGCACCTGTGTCTTCGTTTTAAAGGTTTCAATTAATTTTATTTACTTCCCTTGATATAAAAGCATTTTGTAATTAATCAATGCTTAAATATCGTTAGGGTGCATTTTAATAATGCAACCTAAATGATGAATAATGACAACGTCAAAATATGAATGAAAATAATATAGGATGTGTATTACAATGATTTATCTTATTAAACATTTTCAATTTCAAATACACGCACATTTAAACATTTCTTATTGTTCTAGTTCATTGCTTCCTTGTTCATTTTGTTGCAAAGTCTGAGTAGCTAATGTTCAAGTGCTGTGCTGAGTATTCGATTAAAATATTATAAGAAATATGTAAAGGTCTAGATACACGTTCATTCATGTCGAGGTTTGGTGTAAATCATTAAAGATAATACTTTCTTTTATTTTGGAACTCTTAGCTTTACTTTCGATTATCGATTTCATGCCTTCTAAACTTTACAATAAGCTATATAAATCAATGCATTCCAAGGTTATTTTAATGAGTAAATAACACAGACTTCAGTTTCTGGAACTGGCCACCCAAACTAGCAAAACCCTATTTGGGTTTTGATAGTTTAGTCGAATTTTTTTTTGCTATCATCAATTTTTTTGCTCGAGCTTTGGTTTTGTACGGCTATATCTCGTAAATTATTGGGAATTTCTCAATGCAATCTTCAGACAAAATGTTCTTCACACCAAAATACACAATTTTTTGTGAACATGTCAAGGCTAAATTTTCACTCTTTCGGGGTGTTTTTAGTGCAGAAAGCCCGAAAAAAAATGTCATTTGTTCACATTTTCGACCATAACTCACAAACAGTGCATATTTTAGCATAACTGTCTCCGACAAAAAATGTTCTCTGCATCAACACGAGTAACTTTGCTGAACATTGCAATAACCTACAATCGATGCTTATAGTTCTTTTGGCCGTTGTAAGGCGACGACGACCATTATGTATTTTGTGCCCTCTTTATTTTAATTCAATAATCAATTTTAAACACACTTATACAGACACGAAAAATTGACAACGTTTAAGTACTAAGTTCCTACTGCAAAAATCCATACCAACACTAGTATGGAATTGGCACGCACTGTGCTAGTATTGGTACAGTGCCATATACTTAACATGCGCACGTGTTAGATATATGGTACTGTACCAATACTAACACAGTGCGCGTCAATTCCATACTACACACAAGCGATTCCCCGTTCAAGTGTATGTGTATTTATTCCAGCGTGTGTGTGTGTACCATAGCAGTTTACAAACAATAATTTTTTTTCAATTTCTTTTCCAAAAATCGATGCTAATGGTTAGTAAACATTCAAAAGTGAGCTAAACACCAGTTTCTTGAACGTAAAACCTGAAATTGCTTACAACGGCCAAAAGAACTATAAGGATCAATTGTAGGTTATCGCAATGTTCAGCAAACTTACTCGTCTTTATGCAGAGAACATTTTTGTCGAAGACAGTTATGTTAAAATATGCACGGTTTGTGAGTTATGGTGGAAAATGTGAAAAAATGGCATTTTTTTCGGGCTTCTTGCACCAAAAACACCCCGAAAGAGTGAAAATCTGGCCTCGACATGTTCACAAAAAATTGTGTATTTTAGTGTGAAGAACATTTCGTCTGAAGATTGCATTGAGAAATTCCCAATAATTTACGAGATATATCCGTGCAAAACCAAAGCTCGAGCAAAAAAAATTGATGATTTGCTAGTTTGGGTGGGCACTTCCAGAAACTGAAGTCAGAATTTAGTTTACATTCGATGACCTCGAAAATGTTGCACAGTGTAATGAAACTAAAAATCTAATTTGTATGATAAAGGCCTAAACGAGTACAATTACCAATTCTTAAGAAATTTACAGTGTTATAGAGCTTAATAGGTACAATAAAATTATTTGGTACTTATCGGTAGGTAGGTGCCTAAGTACCTAAATATGCAATAAAAATATTCTGTGTAAGTATAAAAATAAAGCAAAAACCTATAATATGCTTAGTTCAAATCATAACAGCGATGGCTTCAACTTTCAGTTTTGCCCCGGTCAAACTTTGTGGAGTCTGTAAATCTGCATTTTTCCTGCGAGAAAAAATAGTGATGAGTGACGTCCACGATGCCCTAATGCATCAACAGCCAACAAGCCAAATCCGTGAAATTGTGAAAACCTGTGCCAACATGATGGGAGTTGGATCAATAACTATTTATAGATTTCTAAAAGAAAAAAAACGCGGTTCTTGCGTCCTTGCGACCTCAGAATCACAAAGGAAAAGAGCCCTTTGGGGTCGATGAAGACTTTAAAAACGCAATAAGACGAAAAGTACACCATTTTTTTTATTATGTAAGAAATTTCTACACTATATAAAGTTTTGCAAAAAATCAGAGAAGACCAAGACTTACCAGATTTTAAAAAATGGAAATTATGGACAATCCTTCATAACCTGAATTTTCGTTGGGAAAAACACAATAGAAAATCTGTCCTTACCGATAAAACAGTAATAATTTGTTGGTGAAGAGAATATCTACGAGCAATCAGAAAATTTCGAGCCGAAGTAAGAAATATTTTTTATTTAGATGAGACTTGGGTTAATGAGGGGACACAGTGAAAAAATTCTGGACTGACAAAAACATTAAGAGTGTCAAACAAGCTTTTATGGAAGATTAATCAACTGGATTAAAACCCCTTTCAGGAAAAGGTCACAGGCTGATTATAGCCCATATTGGTAGTGAAAACGGATTTCTCGAGGATGGCTTGTTGGAATTCGAATCAAAGTTAATTAAAGGTTATCATGAGGAGATGACGACCGATGTTTTTGAGGAGTAATTCCAACAAATGATTGAATGTATACCAGTAGAATCCGTTATAGTATTAGATAATGCCCCATACCATCCTCGATTATTAGAACGATTCTCGACAAATTTATGGAAGAAAGCGGATATTCTTCAACGGCATTTTAAAACGGAGCTTCTCAAAATTGCGGAACAAAATAAGGCACAGTTGATGATGTTATAAAGGAACGGAATATCATAGTGCTTAGATTACCTCCGTATCATTGCAAATTGAATCCCATAGAGCTAATTTGGCTACAAACGAAAGGTTTTGTTATACCTTCAAACTTCAAGACGTAAGGCAATTATTACTCGCCGAAATAAAGAGGATCAAAGAGGATAATTGAAAAAATGCCATTCGACATGTTATTGAAGAAGAAAATACAATGTTGAAACTTGACGAATACATCGAAAAAACTGTGAAAATAGAACCCTTAATTATCAATTTAAGAAAAGTCGAGTCTTCAGATTTTGAGGGTGACGATTGTTGTTCTTGATTGTAATTAAAGTACTTATAATAATAATAATAATAAACGTCTTTATTTTATACTCGGCGAAATGCAGCAGTGCTGTTGTTAACCGAGTTCTCAAAAATATACAAAGGAAATACAAAAAAGTTAAGAAGTATCCATTAGTACTTAAACTCTAGTTACTCTAAACTAAAAAAAACCAGTCAAGTGCAAGTTGAACTTGTTTTTTTTAAAATAAAAAATTTTATTAGGGTGGTATAAAATGATCAGTGACTTCACAAAACAGACCCCAAATGAGTTTTCAA
This sequence comes from Pachyrhynchus sulphureomaculatus, assembly GCA_019049505.1. Lineage (NCBI taxonomy): Eukaryota > Metazoa > Arthropoda > Insecta > Coleoptera > Curculionidae > Pachyrhynchus > Pachyrhynchus sulphureomaculatus. The sequence continues at coordinate 2,454,009 of CM032451.1, read as the reverse complement.
CAAAGTTTGTTTCCAATCTTTACTGAAAACTGGTGACCTCGAAATTTTGTTTTTTTTTCTATACCAGATAAATTATTAAAGGTAATGATAATTTTCGTTCAATCTATACTCCGTGGAGAATATTTCAGGATTTTTTCAAAATTTTTTGGTCAGTACTTTTCGAGATAAGATAGAGGACAGCGATTTTTCACGATTTTTTTTAAAAGTAATACGAAGAAAAGTGTGCGCAAGTATTACATTATATATATATATATATATATTTTTTACTCGTGTTTTCACAAGCTTTCATTTGACACCACACTCGATGATCTAGTAAAAAAATTTTTTTTTCACTTCCGATTTCACCCCTCAAAACGAATCCCTTAAGTGAAAATTTATGTTACGGTAATATAAAATGATCAGTGACTTCACAAAAACACACCCCAAATAAGTTTTCAACAAAGTTTATTTCCAATCTTTACTGAAAACTGGTGACCTTGAAATTTTGGTTTTTTTCTATACTAGATAAATTATTAAAGGTAATGATAATTTTCGTTCAATCTATACCCCGTGGAGAATATTCCAGGATTTTTTCAAAATTTTTTGATCAGTACTTTTCGAGATAAGGTAGGGGGGGACAGCGATTTTTCACGATTTTTTAAAAGTAATACGAAGAAAAGTGTGCGCAAGTATTACATTATATATATATATATTTTACTCGTGTTTTCACAAGCTTTCATTTGACACCACACTCGATGATCTAGTAAAAAAATTTTTTTTTTCACTTCCGATTTCACCCCTCAAAACGAATCCCTTAAGTGAAAATTTATGTTACGGTAATATAAAATGATCAGTGACTTCACAAAACACACCCCAAATAAGTTTTCAACAAAGTTTATTTCCAATCTTTACTGAAAACTGGTGACCTTGAAATTTTGGTTTTTTTCTATACTAGATAAATTATTAAAGGTAATGATAATTTTCGTTCAATCTATACCCCGTGGAGAATATTCCAGGATTTTTTCAAAATTTTTTGATCAGTACTTTTCGAGATAAGGTAGGGGACAGCGATTTTTCACGATTTTTTAAAAGTAATACGAAGAAAAGTGTGCGCAAGTATTACATTATATATATATTTTTTACTCGTGTTTTCACAAGCTTTCATTTGACACCACACTCGATGATCTAGTAAAAAAATTTTTTTTTCACTTCCGATTTCACCCCTCAAAACGAATCCCTTAAGTGAAAATTTATGTTACGGTAATATAAAATGATCAGTGACTTCACAAAACACACCCCAAATAAGTTTTCAACAAAGTTTATTTCCAATCTTTACTGAAAACTGGTGACCTTGAAATTTTGGTTTTTTTCTATACTAGATAAATTATTAAAGGTAATGATAATTTTCGTTCAATCTATACCCCGTGGAGAATATTCCAGGATTTTTTCAAAATTTTTTGATCAGTACTTTTCGAGATAAGGTAGGGGACAGCGATTTTTCACGATTTTTTAAAAGTAATACGAAGAAAAGTGTGCGCAAGTATTACATTATATATATATTTTTTACTCGTGTTTTCACAAGCTTTCATTTGACACCACACTCGATGATCTAGTAAAAAAATTTTTTTTTCACTTCCGATTTCACCCCTCAAAACGAATCCCTTAAGTGAAAATTTATGTTACGGTAATATAAAATGATCAGTGACTTCACAAAACACACCCCAAATAAGTTTTCAACAAAGTTTATTTCCAATCTTTACTGAAAAACTGGTGACCTTGAAATTTTGGTTTTTTTCTATACTAGATAAATTATTAAAGGTAATGATAATTTTCGTTCAATCTATACCCCGTGGAGAATATTCCAGGATTTTTTCAAAATTTTTTGATCAGTACTTTTCGAGATAAGGTAGGGGACAGCGATTTTTCACGATTTTTTAAAAGTAATACGAAGAAAAGTGTGCGCAAGTATTACATTATATATATATTTTTTACTCGTGTTTTCACAAGCTTTCATTTGACACCACACTCGATGATCTAGTAAAAAAATTTTTTTTTCACTTCCGATTTCACCCCTCAAAACGAATCCCTTAAGTGAAAATTTATGTTACGGTGATATAAAATGATCAGTGACTTCACAAAATACACCCCAAATAAGTTTCAACAAAATTTATTTCCAATCTTTACTGAAAATTGATGACCTTGAAATTTCTGTTTTTTTTATATATCAGATAAATTATTACAGGTAATGCACTCGTGATAATTTTCGTTCAATCTACACCCCGTGGAGAATATTCCAGAATTTTTTCAAAATTTTTTGATAAGTACTTTCCGAGATAAGGCGGTGTGGACAGCGATTTTTCGCGATTTTTTACAAATAATACAAAGAAAAGTGCGCGCAAGTATTACATTATATATATATTTTTTACTCGTGTTTTCACAGGCTTTCATTTGACACCACACTCGATTACCTAGTAAAAAAAAATTTTTTTTCACTTCCGATTTCACCCCCCAAAACTAACCCCTTAAGTCAAAATTTAACTTTCAAAACTACATGGCTCTGATGAGGCCATCAATTCCTATATTACTACCAAATTTCAACTTTCTATGACAAATAGTTTTGGAGAAAATCGGGTTGTGACAGACGGACAGACGGACAGACAGACGGACAGACACCGAAGTGATCTTATAAGTGTTCCGTACGGAACACTAAAAAAAGGAAAACATTATAATTCTACATCATATTGATACCCATATACAAACCATGATCCCCCTTACCCTATAAAAGAGACATAATAATAAGAGTCAATAAGTCTGAAATAAAATCTCCTTTAGCTGCCTTCTGAAAGATAGTTCAGACAGAGCAAGCAAACCTTCAGGAATTTCGTTCAGAAATTTAGCAGATGTATAGCCGAAAGACTGTTTAAACGCACTTGTAGGATGCCTAGGTATTTGAAAGCCGTCGTTGTACCTAGAATTACGCCGACGCACCGAACTTCGATGTGGCACTCCGGTCCTCAACAGTCTATGCAAAAAGCAACCCAGATGTAGTCTTTCTCTATCCTTAATATGCAACCATTTCAGCTCCTTCAGCCTGCTACTCACATGATCCCTCTCCCTGCATCCAAACATAAAACGTACACAGGAGTTTTGAATTTTTTGCAGCTTATCCTTCGACATAAGGTCCAGGCACGAACCGTAAACCAAATTACATTAATTAGAGTGAGAAAGGACAAGAGTCTCGCACAAATATTTTTTTAAGCTCAAATTGAGGATATGCCGATTCTTATATAAATTACGTAGTGAACAATACGCCCTTTGAGCTACCAAAGAAAACAATATGGTAATTTTATTTATTAAACACTAAAAGCAGGTTACGCTCGGACGGCTATGCTACCGATGAACCTTCATCTACATTTTATGATTCTATTGTATAGCAGAGGTTTTCTACCTAAAATAGGGTTAAACTATTAAAAATAATTCAAAACAGGTAGCAAAATCCAGTAAAATGCATAAGAAATCTCCTTTCTTTTGGGCGCCCCCCAACATGTAACACATGGGCTGAAAAGTCCCGGGCCTAACAAAGAAACCACGGTTTTTTTGGTTCAAAATTAGCTTTATTCATCAACGTAATCTCCATCAAGAGCAACGCAATCATTCCAGCGCCGCTCTAACATTTCAATACCACTTTTGTAGAACGATTTATCTTTTGCCTCAAAATAGGCCTCAGTTTCAGCGATAACCTCTTCATTCGTGCGAAATTTCTTACCGGCGAGCATTTTTTTCAGGTCTGCGAACAGCCAGTAGTCGCTGGGAGCCAAATCTGGCGAATACGGTGGATGTGGGAGCAATTCGAAGTTCAATTCATGTAGTTTTGCCATTGTTTTGATTGACTTGTGACACGGTGCGTTGTCTTGATGAAACAAAATTTTTTTCTTTGCCATATGCGGTCGTTTCTTTGCAATTTCGGCCTTCAAACGCTCCAATAACGCTATATAATATTCACTGTTGATGGTATTTCCTTTCTCAAGATAGTCGATGAATATTACACCACGCACATCCCAAAATACCGAGGCCATAACCTTTCCAGCCGATTGTTGTGCTTTCGGGCGCTTTGGACGAGGTTCACCAGTTGCTGTCCACTCAGATGACGATCGTTTTGATTCCGGAGTGAAGTGATGGATCCATGTTTCATCCATTGTCACATATCGACGCAAAAATTCCGGTTTGTTACGTTTAAACATGGCCAAACACTGCTCAGAATCATCAACACGTTCTTGTTTTTGATGAACAGTGAGCAAACGCGGCACCCACTTTGAACAGAGCTTTCTCATAGTCAAATGCTGATGCAATATAAAGCCAACACGTTCTTTTGATATCTTTACGATGTCAGCTAACTCACGCAACTTCACTTTTCGATCATTCAAAACGATTTTATGGATTTTTTTGATGTTTTCTGGTGTTACCGCCTCATTTGGACGTCCACTGCGTTCTGCATCATCGGTGTCTCTACGACCACGTTTGAAGTCAGCAAACCAACGTTTTATTGTTGTTTCTGATGGAGCGGAGTCCCCATAACACTTTTCAAGCCATTGCTTCGCTTGAACGGTATTTTTTCCCATCAAGAAGCAGTGTAAAATTAAAACACGAAATTGTTTTTGATCCATTGTTTTGAAAATAACAAAAGTAGCGCCACTCTTAGCACAATAACTCACAAACTAATGAATAGAATATCATGAAATTTTAACAGCTGTCTTTTGAAGATTAGTATTAACTGAAAAAAAAGGAGACTGCAATAAAACTAGCGCCATCTATGTGTTAGGCCCGGGACTTTTCAGCCCATGTGTTATTTGCATCTACAATGAGAGAATTCTGCTCTCAACTCCGAACAAATACACTTTATGTTAAATAGTTTCGGAGAAACTCGGCTGTGACAGACAGACAGACACCGAAGTGATACTGAGTAGTATCTTAAATAGTTAAAACCCACTCTCTGTTGTAAAAGTTGTTCGCAAAGGTAAGTACGAGTATAAAAAGCATGATAATGCCATATTAAGATAAGTGAAGAGGGTGATAAACAGGCCACCGTTCTTATACAAAGGAAGGAGAAGAAAAAGACATTGGCCACATTGTATAGAATATACTCTGTGTCTCTCTCATTTGTAGAGCCGTAACGTTGTTATCTCTTCTAATTAACAATTATATGTAACTCCTTATTTAGCGATAACTAAACTTAAAACAAAGCAAACACTAATTAGGAAGTACAAACATTAGCATAAAATAATATATATTGTATATAGTTAGGGACAGAGTTTAATATTATGGTAATAATTCTAGATAGAGCCTCTGGCGATAGAGCGTAGAGATTTATGAGATGACCAAAGGGCATAATATGTAAACGATCTTAAAATCAATAACACTAATATTAATTTGACGTTGTGACGGTATTATAGTGGGTTAATTAGCCGCCAAATATGTATAGATTTATCACTTCTGATTATAAATTAATATTTCGATTTTGAAATTACTGGCTCGTAATTAAATTAAATTGATTACCTTATCAGGATAATTTTAAACTATGTGATGATTAAAAACAGAGTGTTTAAAAAAATTCAATTTCTATAATAAGCCAGACTGATATGCTTAGTGCTGTTTTAAGTGTTGTCAGGCTTCGCTTCGTTTATTTATTATTAAACAAATATTTATATTTAAGAAGATTTATATCCTATTTTGTTTTTGAGTCAACTAATGAGATTTCAAGGTTTTAGTTTTGACTTTTTTGTGCTTTCTCTACACACTTACCTTTCCATAAACAGCCTGTCAACTCTATTCTCATGCACACTGTCCTCACATGATCACTATAAGGAAGAATACGAACTTTGGATGAAATAATAGGGGGATCCAACGTTTGATCAACGATTGTCAATGTGTCAGTGTTGCCAGAAAGGAGCTGAAAAAATATTGTTAAATTAGGAAAAATGTTAATGTGCAGTTAATAAAAATATTGTAACAAAGAGTTGATTGATTGGTCCGTTACTGTGTGACAGTGTATTTTAACAATAAAATTACTTAATTACTTTGTTTACTGACACTAAATATACACTACCGTCAGAAAGTATTTGCTTACGTAGTTATTTCAGTCCCAAGACAACAAAAACCCAGATAATATATTTTTTTAAATTTTAATGAATTATTATTTATTTTCACGTTATTTACAGTCTAGAAAATCAAAAAAATATTCATGATTTTCCAGGATTTTTCTCATCTATGTGACCTCCTTTGGTTTTAAGTACCGCTTTACAGAGTTTCGGTATTCTTCCCAGTAGTTTCTTCAGAGTTTCTTCGGTTAATTTACCGATTCTGCTTATAAAGCAGTGATTTTCTGATGTTGGATTGAATTTTCAAATACACTTGTCCAAATGGTCCCACAGGAATTCGATGAAGTTCAAGTCGGATGATTGTGGAGGCCAAGTCATCACTTCCAGGACGTCATCGGATTTACGGTCGTTGTCATGCTGAAAAATAAATTTCCCCTGAAGAATATCTCTTCCAGAGGGAAGCATTTGAGTTAGCAAAATTTCTTGATACTGTTCTTTTCGCATGATTCCTTCTATCCTAAAGATTTTTCCAACTTTACCGTTGCCAAGACAACCCCAAACTATTACTGAACCTCCACCATGTTTTACTGTAGGCAACTGACAGGCTTCCAAAACCCTCTCTCCAGCTGACCGCGGCACGTAAACTTGTCGATTTGAACCGAAAATTTCGAATTTAGATTCGTCGCTCCAAAGGACAGAATTCCATTGTTCTGATGTCCAATTTTCATGTTCTCGGACCCAATCTAATCGTTTACGTTTACTCACTTGCCTAAGGAGTGGTTTCCTCACTGCAATTCTCCCGTGTAGTCCACCTTTTGCTAATCTTCACGGTTGTCACGCTCATGGGGATGGGTCGCTCCAGGTTTACTGGAGCCGTGATTTCTGGTGCGGTTAGGCGGCGATTACGTCTGCTGGACATTGTTATAGCTCTGTCTTCAGCGAGAGTTGTTTTTCGACGCCTTCCTGAACGTTTTTGGAAGAATTCCATGTCCCCAAAATTTTTTTACGATGTAGTCCACCGTTCTGATTGGCATCCGCATATCACTCGCGATTTGTCGACTCGCGTGACTATTTTGATGTCTCGCAATTTTCAGAGACCGGTTTTCAACGGAAACTTCTTTCGTTTTTGGCATTTTCACAAAACAATTGAACCTGTATCCAAAAGGGCAATGGTATTTATAGCATAGTTTTTATCATAAAATGTCACTAGGAATTTCTAGAACCCCTATAAACTTGAAGTGAGTTCTTACTTCAACTGGAATTCTCAGAAATCGCCTCAAAACGATTATCATGCAAAACTTGCAAATTTGTTCTAATTGGTTTTTAATTTCTGATTTCACCAGAATGGCTTATCCAAACAATTTTATGATGGACACTTGTAAGAACAATTAAATTTACCTAATATAATAAAAGGGTTTAATTAGGTATTAAATTTTGGCAGTTACATTAAAATTTCTAGCGGGGCAAATACCTTCTGACGGTACTGTATTTTTTGTAAAGATTAACAAATACGTTATCGCGATTTCGTCGTAAAACTATATTTTCAAAAACTTACTTAAGACTAAAACAGATTTTTAGTATTTATGTTTATATAATGAAAAATGTAGGTATATCAAGTGCTATAAAAGTTGGTAAAGGACAAAATTTCCAGCGTCTAATTGAATATTTAGTAAATTTATATTATGGTTCTTTAAATGTCTATAAATTTCTATAGATTCTAAAAAATTAAGTTTTGACCTTTTAGGTGCTGTATGGAGTATTGATAAACAATTAATATTGGGAAATGGATGGCCTGTTTCTAAAAAATGCTTAGCAAAATATGATTTTTCATCTTTAACTTATAGGATGCATTATGTTCTGCGAATCTTATTTTGAAATTCCGTCCCGTTTGGCCTACGTAACAGCAAAGGCAGCTCCATTATAGCTCCGAATAAAAACCACTACATTCAAAAAGTAAATGTTAAATGAAACCCTGAGCATTGTGGATAAAATAGAAAAGTTTAAAATAATAAACCAAAATCCTAAATCACCAAAGCTTTAAAACTTGATAAAATACATAAAGAAAATTCATCAATAAGACCAGTAGTATCGTACAGCAACACTCCCTTAAAAAACCCAGCAACACATCTCAACACCATGTTTAGAGAAATAACACAATTCAATCTAAAATACAACACAAAAATTCTATCGACCTCGCAAATAAACTTAAAAATATCTTCATCCCAAGTAATGCCCTTCTGGTTACATGCGATGAAACAAATATGTTCTCCAATATCCCAAATAAAGAGAGTTTAGAAATTATTCAAACTATGCTACAAACAAACAACATCAATATAACAATACAACAAGATGTATTGAAACTTTTCGAGTTTTGTATAACTGAAAATTATTTCCAGTTCAATAATCAATTTTTCAAACAAAGAGATGGTGTTGCCATGGGTTCTCCATTTAATCCTTTGCTAGCAGAAATTTTTTTTGTCAGAACTGGAAAATAATTTTTTAAAAACTCAACACGCAAAAAATATTCTCTTTTCTCTTTGATTGTGTTAGCCGATACTTGTTGGAAATTCATAATAAAATTATATAAAAAAACAACACTATGTTTTATTTTCCAATATATTTAAAGTCACTTGACAATTTTTTTACCATACAATGGCTTCTTCAGAAGTAAATAAAAAAAAAAATATTTGGTAGTAATCCTGGCTATGTAGTGCTTAAAACTATCCTTAATTACCTAAGATTATGCTAATAATTTTATTATATTATTTACAGACAGAATTATTTTAAGAATGCAAATTTGTGGTACTATTTCCGAGAACTAATAAAGATTAAGTAAGGGTGGATGGTTTAAGTCTACCTGTTCGTTTAATAATTGGTTGGAGTTTTTCCGTTTGTTAATTTTGAAGACATTCAAGCAAATTTAATTTTTTAGATTTATTTTCTACATGTAGGATTTTTAACGTATCATCAAAATTATGGGATTGGTTTATTATATGGGTTGCGTAATGTGAATTGTTCTTATTTTTTAAATAACTATGTTTATGTTCTTTAATGCGCGTTTCAAAAGATCTACCAGTTTGTCCACCATAGGTTTTAGTACAAGATCCACAATTTAATAGATAAACTCCTAATTTTAAGGATTTCTTAGATTTGGTTTTGCTATTCCAAATTATACTCCCTAAAGAATTACTGGTTTTGAATGCTATTTTATTGTGTTTTTTTATTAAATGTTTGGAAATTGTTCTAGTTATTTTCCCTGTGTATGTGAGTGTACTAAATTTTCCTTTTTTGTCATTAATTAGAGAGATTGCTTGTTTAAAGGATTTTTTATTCAAGATATTATCTATAATGTTGGGGTAATATCCATTATTAATTGCTATTTGTTTGATTATGTTGAATTCTTTGTTTAAAATTAGTTTTAGTCATAGGGATATGTAAAAATCTATGTATGAAAGAGTTAAAAGCTGCCATTTTGTGAAGATAAGGGTGGGATGAACCATTGTATATGACTGTGTCAGTATGTGAAGGTTTGTGAAAAATCGAGAAATCGTGTTTATTGTTCAATTTTGATATAGATATGGCTAAGAAATTTATAGAGTTATTAATTTCTAATTCTAATATTAGGATGCAAATTATTTAGGAAGTTAAGGAGGATTGTTAGTTTTCTATCTGTTCCCGTGAAATAAGAAATGATATCGTCAACATATCTATACTAGTAAACATTATTTTTGCTTATCGCGTTTTGATGAATTTTTAGTTCTAAATGATCCATGAAAATTTCCGCTAGTAAAGGGCTTAAAGGATTACCCATTATTAGACCTTCTTTAGATGTATAAAAGTTATCGTTGAATTCAAAATAGTTTTGATCCAAGCACGTTGTAAGTAAATCTAAAATATCCCGTTTAGTAATTTCGTTTACTTTATTCTTGATCAAGACAAAAAAGGAAAATTTAGTACACTCACATACACAGGGAAAATAACTAGAACAATTTCCAAAAACCAGTAATTCTTCAGGGAATATAATTTTGAATAACAAAACCAAATCTAAGAAATCCTTAATATAAGGAGTTTATCTATTAAATTGTGGATCTTGTACTAAAACCTACGTTGGACAAACTGGTAGATCTTTTGAAACGCGCATTAAAGAACATAAACATAGTTATTTAAAAAATAAGAACAATTCACATTACTCAACCCATATAATAAACGAATCCCATAATTTTGATGATACGTTAAAAATCCTACATGTAGAAAGTAAATCTAAAAAATTAAATTTGCTTGAATGTCTTGAAATTAACAAAACGGAAAAAACTCCAATCAATTATTAAACGAACAGGTAGACTTAAACCATTCACCCTTACTTAATCTTTATTAGTTCTCGGAAATAGTACCACAGATTTGCATTCTTAAAATAATTCTGTCTGTAAATAATATAATAAAATGATTAGCATAATTTTAGGTAATTAAGGATAGTTTTAAGCACTATATAACCAAGATTACTACCAAATATTTTTCTTTCTTATTTACTTCTGAAGAAGCCATTGTATGGTGAAACAACTGTCAAGTGACTTTAAATATATTGGAAATTAAAACATAGTGTTCTTTTTTATATAATTTTATTCTCTTTTGGTTTAGATATGTGGACGACATCTTAGTATGTTTCTATGGAAATGATGTTGAACTAAATTTTTACTTTAAATCATCTAAATAATATACACCCCAACATAAAATTCACATTGGAGAAGGAAAGAGATAATAAAATAAATTTCTTAGATGTTACAATCTCAAAGAAGGAAAATAGATTAAAATTCTATATTTTCCGCAAACCAACCTCTTCAGATGTCCCCATCCCAGCTGACTCAATACACCCTAACTCTATTAAACTGGAAGCTATAGATCTATGATCCATAGAGCCTTCAGTATCCCTCTTAGTAAAAATAATTTAAAAATAGAACTGGACACACAATACAGGGCTGATTGATGATGATGATGATGGAAATTTACTTTCTCTTTACTTGAGAAAGGTAAATTCAGTACTTATTTTAGAACTACATATTTGTCAGGAAAGTACTAGGTAAATCATTTTTCTGATTTTTTAATGTTGTGGTTGGTTAAAGTTAAATAACTATGAAGAAAAAATTAGAATTAAATTTGAATTAACATACTAAACAAAATAAAAAACCCATTTGTATATAAAACAACTCTAAAAATTAATTCCATCGTATAAAGCATTTAAACAAAAAACACATAAATGTTCAGTTGTTTTTTGTGTTCTATGAATATATATATTTTTTATTATTTATGACGAGAATATGATAAACGTTGTCCAGTTTGCAATAAATTTGACTGTATAACTTCCTATGTTAGAATTTTGACGATTACATTATAAATATTAAAAAAAAAAACCGGTCAAGTGCAAGTTGAACTTGCACAATTAGTGTTCCGTACGTTGATTGTTTTTAAAATACAAATTTTTGTTAGGGTGGTATAAAATGATCAGTGACTTCACAAAACACACCCCAAATGAGTTTTCAACAAAGTTTATTTCCAATCTTTACTGAAAATTGATGACCTTCAAATTTCTGTTTTTTTATATATCAGATAAGTTATTACAGGTAATGCACTCGTGATAATTTTCGTTCAATCTACACCCCGTGGAGAATATTCCAGAATTTTTTCAAAATTTTTTAATGAGTACTTCTCGAGATAAGGCGGGTAGACAGCGATTTTTTTCGCGATTTTTTAAAAAAATAATACAAAGAAAAGTGCGCGCAAGTATTACATTATATATATATATATATATATATATATATATATATATATATATATATATATATATATATATATATATATATATATATATATATATATATATATATATATATATATATATATATATATATATATATATATATATATATATACATATACATATATATATATATATTTATATATATATATATATATATATATATATATATATATATATATATATTTTACCAAATTTCAACTTTCTATGACAAATAGTTTCGGAGAAAATCGGGTGTGACAGACGGAGAGAGAGACAGGCGGAGAGACAGACGGACAGACAGACACCGAAGTGATCTTATAAGTGTTCCGTACGGAACACTAAAAAATTGTTTGGTTGTCAAATTACAGTGGCTGTTTTAAGTATTTTGACGAGATTTTGCACGAGTTAGTTGAGTTTTACAGTTTCTACAATTTTTGTTCTTCCGAAAAATATTTAATTAAATGGACCATCACGCAGTGAATTGAGCTGAGATGCAATTCAAGATGATTCCAGATCAGAAAACCAGTCGAGACAAGAACCGAGGACACCATTAGGCTTGACTAATGAAAATTTCAGTGCTTGTTGAAGAAGGATTCCGGTCTATTGACAGATGTTTTGAAGCCAAGACAATTTTTTCTTCTTATGCCTCACTTCCTACCTTAAAATAATGCATTACAAATGAGTTCTCGATCTTTTAGTTTAGCCCTTCTGAGTACATCCTCTTTCTTAACGTGATCGGTCCACGATATTTTAAGCATCCATCTCAGTATCCACATTTCAAACGCTTCAATTTGATTAATTCATATAATTTTGAGCGTTCATGCTTCCGCATCTTATAGGAGAACCGACCATTCTTTATCTCAGCGCAAAGTTAAGATTTTGATTTGTCAGGAATTCTCTGAGCTTCAGAAAAGTTGTCCTAGCGTGCGCTATCCTACATTTTCTTTCGAATTCTGGATCCTACTTATCGTTCACACGACATCCCAGATGTTTAAATTTATCAGCTTGCTCTATTCCTTCACCATCGTGTTAAAGATTTATGTCGCGAAAAATATTTATAGATACAATGATAAATTTTGTCTTGTTGATATTAATTTTTAGACCTATTAGTTGACGTTCTTAATTAACAGTATGTACGTGCAACAGGGCTTGCATGCCGTTCGCATTATCAGTTATTATTACAGAGTCGTCTGTATCGCGTATATTATTTACCGGAATTCCATTAATTTTAATGCGTATGGGACTCCCCTAAATCATCTTAACAAAAACTCTCTCCACATACAAGTTAAATAACATTAAAGATAGAATACATCCTTCTCTGACACCTTTCTTTATTATAAACTAGCCGGGCCCGCGGCTACGCTCGCGTGGACTTGATTCACCAGTATCGTCACTGCTTATTCCTTATGTTACCCAACGTAATAAAATATCTCCCATTATTTCCCCTTATTTCCCAATATTTCTCATCTCCCATTATCTCTACATAATTTCCATTATCTAGGCTTATCTCTGCTCATCTCCCATTATTTCTCCTTATCTCCCATTTATTTCTCCTTATCTCCGATTATCTAGGCTTATCTCGACTTATCTCTCAATATTTCTCCTTATTGCCCATTACTTCTCCTTATCTCCCATTATCTCACCATAACTCCCCTTATCTAGACTTATCTCTGCTTATCTCCCATTATTTATATTTATCTCCCATTATCTCACCTTATCTCCCGTTTATCGAGGCTTATCTCAACTTATCTCCCATTATTTTTATCCTTATCTCCCATTATCTCACCTTATCTCCCATTATCTAGGCTTATATCGAATTATATAGAACATATGTATAAATTTATAAAAACACGTAAATCGGATAAGTGGTTCTCAAGTGATAAGCGCACTAACGGACAGACAGACAAACAGGCAGAGAGACAGGCAGACAGACAGACAGAGAGACGTTGCATTTTATATATATTCTAGATAGAAGATTATAGATAACCTGGCCAGAGAACAAATGTATGAATTAAAAAAAAAAACACGTAAATCGGATAAGTGGTTCTCAAGTGATAAGCGCACGAACGGACAGACACACAGACAGAAAACGTTGCATTTTATATATATATATATATATATATATATATATATATATATATATATATATATATATATATATATATTATAATTTGCGTGTTCTTGGAATTAGATCATTAAAACTATTCTTGGATTTGTTATATATTTTTTGACGTTTCGACCTGTCAAAAACACATTTTTTTTACATTTTACAAACAACCACTTAACGTGAAGGACTTTATATAACTGGTACGTAGATACGGTTTAGGTTATTTACATCTGTTTTTTCGTTTATTGCAGTGGGTGTCATTTGTATGTATATAGATTCCAGATTTCTCTTTTTTTGTATTTATTTCGGTTTTGATAATTTCGATGTAAAATTTATCATCATCATCAATCATCAATAAAATTCATACCTTTGATTTCAAAAATATCAAAATGAAGATGATAAAAGGTGTGTAAATATAATTAATAATAATAATTTCTACATCTCTCTTTTGGTTCATCGAATTATCACAGTTATTAATATAGCACATTTCTAAGAAACTTCGACGAAATGTGTTTTTTTCGGTATCAAGAACAATACACAGTTTTTATGTTAGTGTCGTTAAATAAAAATGAGATAGATTCTGAAAGTCCTTTAATATACTGCAACTTGCCAAAGTTAGGTTCTGTATTTCTAATCCCATTAGTATGTAATCTATTAGGCTGACTGTCATTACTGTCGAAAATCTTTTTTTAATAATGGATGTGGGTAGTTGTTTTTAGTCAGCAAATCTCTCAATATCCTCAAATTCTTTTCTACTTGTAAAGGATGGTAAATTTTGTAAATTCTATTCGAATAAATTGGGGTGATCCTACAGGCTTTTTGCTAATTTATAATTAGTTTCTTGTTACCAGTAGCCCTGTTACTGTCTTCCTATCTATCAATATATAGGGTGGCGCATAAGTAACGTTATGATTTAATAAGTGAATAAATTTTTTTTTAACGTCTTTTTTTTGTTTTTTTTTTCAGAATTAACTTTAAAAATCTTGGGAAATTTATGATAGAAAGACTCAGCACAGCACAAAGAACCAAAGTTGTTCAATTTTATTATGAAAGTCAGCATTCGATTATTCAGACACAAAGATCATATCGAAATTTCTTTCATGTTCGAAATGCACCTAGCGCTCCAACAATTTACCGATTGGTTCAGCGTTTTCGGCAACAAGGGGCTGTCTGTGATCTTCTGCGTGCTGGAAGACCTCGTGCCGTTCGAAATGATGTGAACATTGCTCGGGTGCAAGCAAGTATTGAGCAAAACCCCGAAACTTCCACCAGGCGACGTTCTCAGCAGTTGGTGATGTCTAGGTGGTCTTTGCAAAGAATTTTACATAATTTACACCTTTTCCCATATAAGATTCAATTGGTTCATGAGTTAAAACCAAATGATGCACAAAGACGCATTCAATATAGTCGCCGTTTGTAAGAATTGTGCCTAGAAAACAACGAGTTTATTCACAAACTCATAATGAACGATGAGGCCCATTTCCACCTCAATGGTCACGTGAATAAACAAAATTGCAGAATATGGGGCACCCAAAATCCAAGAATAATTGTTGAACATCAAATGCACCCACTTAAATGCACAGTATGGTGTGGAATAACTTCAGAAAAGATCATTGGATCATATTTTTTCGAAAACGACGAACAAGTTGCGGTTAATGTGAATGGCATTCAATACCGGGCAATGTTTGAAAATTTTTTAAGGCCCGAGGTAGAGAACAAACCAGAATTGTGGTTCCAACAAGATGGAGCCACAGTTCACACAGCTCGTCCAACTATGGCTCTCCTGCGCGAAATTTTTGCCGATCGAATAATATCGCGTTTTTTTTGATTTTAACTGGCCACCGCATCCGCCGATTTAACGGCTCCCGATTTTTTTTCTTTGGGGTTACCTAAAGAGTAAGGTATATGCCAATAAACCAAGAACCATCCAACAGCTTAAGGCGAATATCCGAGAAGTGAGGGCGCTGGGACCTGAAATTCTAAGAAAAGTTATGGGAAATGCTCTGGAAAGAGCACGTCAGGTCGAAGCAAACAATGGGCACCATTTGAAAGATATTATCTTCAAAACATAATGTGAACATATTTCCAAACTATATTCTAAATTTTAATAAACTCCAACGTTAAATAAAATCAGAAAGAAAAAAGTTATTCATTAAATAAATCATAGCGTTACTTATGCGCCAACCGATATATATATATATATATATATATATATATATATATATATATATATATATATATATATATATATATATATATATATATACAGTCCCTGGCCAAATTATTAGACGCACTGTATTTTTTTTAGTAATTTTATGTTTCTTAAGAGTTTTTATGCAATAATGGTATATTTAAACTACAATATTATTGATTTTTATTTAAAAGAATTGTTGTAGACTACATATTTGTATTTATTTTTAACATATGGCAACACTGTGTTGACAAAGTGATACATGAACGTAAATAAGTACAAACCTGTATCAGTCGCGATCGGAATCGAGTCAGGTACGGACGTGTTTCTGTGGCTTTATGGACTGTGATTGTTTGTTTAACAGTTTTATACTACTCAGTTATTAGTTTATTTTGTATGCAGTGTTTTAAAAAAGTAATTGGACTATTTTCATTATGGGTAGAAAAGGCGATCTTTCACCACGTAAAAAAGCTGAAGTGAAGGCCCTTGTGATTGCGAAAACATTTACAAACCGAGAAATATCACGAAGATTGGAGGTTTCTGAAGCTAGTGTACGACGCATAAAAAAGAAAATTGAGTCAGGGAAGGAATTAAGCCCGAAAAGAAAGAAAAGATGCGGTAGAAAACCAATTTTCACTCCACGGTCAGAGAGATGTTTGAAGAAAATTTGTGTAGAAAACAGATTTGCTACCACAAAGGTAATAAAGTCACAACTCCAGGATACTAGCGTAAATGCTTCTGAGCGCACTGTTCGAAGAAAATTGAAAGAATTAGATTCTAAGGCCTGTCGCCCCGCCAGGAAGCCCAAGTTAACAGCTGCAATGAAAGCAAAGCGCCTGAAGTGGGCCAAACAATGGCAAGACAAAGATGTGGACTTCTGGAGATCGGTAAGATACAGCAATTTAATCAATAATTGATACATTATTATCATTTTCGGTTAAATAAAGCAAATAAACATGGAAGTGTATATATTTTTCCTATTTTTGACAGGTCTGCTTCAGTGACGAGAGTACATTCGAAATTTTGCAGAATAAAGCTCAGTATGTGCGTCGTCGTCATGGAGAAAAGTTTCATCCTGATTGTGTCGTCCCGACGGTTAAACATCCCACCAAAGTGATAATTTGGTCAGTCATCAGCGGCAAGGGCACTAGACGTCTGTACGTCGTCAAAGGAATAATGAGGCAAGATCAGTACAAAGAAGTATTACAAAATCGGTTGATTCCGCAGCTCAGAGAATGGTTTCCAAATGGGGAACCATTCACTTTCATGCAAGATGGAGCTCCCTGCCACACTGATCGGTCTGTTAAAGCTGTTTTGGCAGAAAAAAATATCCCTCTGTTGGATTGGCCGGGTAATAGCCCATTGAAAATGTGTGGGAGCTGATGAAAAGAGAAGTGGCTAAAGATGTGATTACCAACAAAACCCAGCTCCTAGAAAAGATTATTCATGTGTGGAATCATCATCCTCAAATGCAGGAGACAGTACAATCTTGCATTGATAGCATGCCGCGCCTTTGATAGCGGCTAAAGGTGGCTCAACTAAATATTGACTTTTACTAACATTAATTTCACTTTTCTTTAAAACTTAATAAACTTATGCTTTTCTAAATTAATGCTGTTTTATTTATGTCAAATAAATAGGTAATTGATTGGATAATATAAAAATAAAAAACAAATCAATTTAAAATAATAAAACGGTACAATATCACTCGGTAATTAATATTTTACATGAAATCTTGCAGTGCGTCTAATAATTTGGCCAGGGACTGTATATATATATATATATATATATATATATATATATATATATATATATATATATATATATATATATATATATATAAAATAAAGAAAGAAAGCAAAAGATTGCCGTATCTACCAAAGTTCTTAAAAATAAAATCTTAGTTGGGAAACTCGGCAAAAAGGGGCGTGATAAGAGATCACACAATTTTCATTAAGCCAATATTTCGGTCCTAGATTGGGACCTTCTTCAGGGCAAGAACTGGAAAGGAGAACAAAACATATTCACTGATAGTGTTTGGGATAAATTTAAATTAATGATGTGATTAAGTTGTTATAATTAATAAAATTAGTGTAGAACAAGAATAAGATATTAGTCATAATAAAGTCAAAAAACTCACAGCAGTAGTGTGAAGTTGAGCTAGCTCGAATGGCCGTAGGTAACTTATACATAAAAACGTTGGTTAATCCATAAAATACACACTATAACACTGTAGATAAAATTACAATATATAATACATTAAAATTCTGGATTTCAATCCGTTCGTCTAACAATGGATTTGCACGACGTTTCGTCAAAATCTCATTTGGTATTTCCAAGTGCTGCTGCTGCTGCTACTCGATACTGTGATCTTGCTACTGCTGCTGCTGCTCAAAGATCACAGTATCGAGTAGCAGCAGCAGAGGGAGCACTTGAAAATGCCAAATGACATTTTGGCGAACGTCGTGCAACTTCATTCTTAGACGAACGGATTGAAACCCGGAATTTTAATGTATTAGATTGCACGAACTCTTCTTCAAACCAGTTAGTAAATAAGATCGCATCCATCCATGTGCTCTTTTGACTTTTGTAATAGACTGGTAGGGCTTTGGGTGAGATGTCTTTTAAAGCTCTTGGACTTGCCAATCACCATCAGTGGGATTTTGTGCTTGCCAGACGCATTGGTACATACCATTATAGTTAATCTTTCCTTACTTCGTTTGTGCCCAGGAGCTGATTTTTTCCTGTCAAGATACCAATGTTTTTGATGGAAGCATTTTATAATTCAGACACAGTTGTAAATTTGATCACATGTGTATCCACAATCTTCGATTTGTTCTGCTTAAACTTCTCAATTGATAACACATCAGCAGAAAGTTTTTCACCACATACAGTCAGTTGTCGTACACCGTACCGTTTTTTTCCAGCGGTCAAACCATCCAGAACTGACGGTAAACTGATCTATCTCTGGAAATTGCCTACTAATCATTATTGCTTTCTATTGTAAAATTGGATCTGACAGAGGCACACCTTTTGATCTCTGTTGGTTAAACCACATGAATAAAGCTTCGTTAACTTTTTCATAGTCGCCGGTTTTCATTGATTTTCTTCCTATAACGCACTGCATTTACGCAAATTTACATGCTGAAAGAGTCCAAAAACATAAATAGGGGATCCCCTCACAGAGGTCAGGGAGATTCCCCAAAGGCCCCGACGATTTTAAATTTAAATATGTACATACGTATTTTAGAAGCTCGGTTAATACGCAGCATAGATGTTCGTACCTCGGATAATCAGGTTCTTAGATTGGCTCGGTTAATCCGGAGCTCGGATAATCGCGACTCGGTTAATCGGGATTTTACTGTGTATATATATATATATATATATATATATATATATATATATATATATATATATATATATATATATATATATATAGTCGACACTGTTTATAGTGAAACTCTATATAGTGAAATTTTGGTCAACATTTTGGTCTTTCCTATATAGAGTGTCGACTATATATATATATATATATATATATATATATATATATATATATATATATATATATATATATATATATATATATGTATATATATATATATATATATATATATATATATATATATATATATATATATATATATATATATATATATGTATATATAAGTTATGAAACTAGTTGGGGGAACTCGGCAAAAAACAGGCATCAACAGATGTTCATACTATATTCATTTAGCCAATATTTCGGTCCTAGGTTGGGACCTTCATCAGGGCACAAACTGAAAAAAGAGATAACGAAGCAACCAATAAAGAGAATTAGGCATAAAGACTTGGTGTTATGAAGTCAAGTTTTTAATTATCAATTTTAATTATTAATTTCTGATTTGCAATTTTTTTGATTTCAATCCTACAATTATTAATATGTAACTATTGTAATTAAACAGTATTATTATTCTAAACAATCACAAATTATTATTATCATTATGAAGAAATGTCAACAAAAATTAACTCACTTGTAGTATGAAATTTAATCTAACAAGAATGACCATCAGTAACAATCGCCATAGTAAAAACCAACACTGAAATAAAACTACCACAATTCACTAACATATTAACATAAAAACATGGCATTTACAGCAGGGATGCCATTGATAACGTTGGATGCTGAAATTCAAAAACTAATTAACCACCTGCCATCTTAAAGAAAAATGAAAAGTGACAACTTTGACAGGGCGCTGACAAAGGACGACCACCTGACAGATGTAAGGGATCACTCAAAAAGAATAAAAGGAAAGGTCGAACGACCAGGAAAGGACCGGTTTTAGTACGAAATTAAGTGCTACGTCATATAATAAAATTTTGGTATAAAGGGAAAGGATATCCAATGGGAAGGCAAATTTTCGCTGTTATGACCATTGAGTGACATATAAAGGAAACAAATTTTACTTCATCTGGGGGGGGAGGGGAGTAAAGCAAGGGAAAAAGGGAGGCGGTAATTTGAAAGGATTTTTCATTGATTGGGAACATATTATTCAATTTATTATTATAATTGTTATTGTTATTAATGTTAGTTGCATAGGAATGTAATTATAAAGAAATTGAAGGGAAACCAAGAAAAACATATACCTAAACAAGATGGTACCCAGAGGGCAGTATGCAGGAGGACAGAGCTGTCAAATACCAAAACGAAAGTTATTATGAGGAGTATGACGACCCAGAGATATTATGCAAAGGATGACGATCACAAGAGAGAAGAAAAACCGTATATGCTGCTCAGGCCGTCAAGATCAGTTCTTTTATTAATATTTTGGGGATTCTTAATTTAGGATTTTGTTAGATACGGCAACTTTTGCTTTCTCTCTCTTTATTATATATATATATATATATATATATATATATATATATATATATATATATATATATATATATATATATGCATTTGGCCCAAAGATGAACAAATAAATAAACAAACAGTATATATTTGTTAATTATCTATTAACTGCAGAATTTAAGCGTCACCATTTGAAATGATTTAACTTTTTAACAATGCCACAGCAAAAAAGATATCTAATTAACATAAATATAAATGTTAATATTTTAACAGTAATTGTGGTCCAGTGGGATCATAAATGTTATTTAAATTCAATTAGCAATCACGCTTACTACAATGTGTATTTATATATTTTATTCGAATCTACAATAACTAATTTGCTCTATTGTTAAAAAACCGAACAATTGAAATAAACATTCATATATTCCAAACTAAATTTTAAATAACGTTGTACTACATGTGACATCATGGTTCATGTGTGTCAGATGGGAATTATTTCAACGTTTTCCACGATAACATGACGCATTTTCACACGATCCTAGGTTGTCCATGTTAAAACTTTTCTTATTCTTCAGGTAGTGTTGTCATTACAAGGATTGGGACTTATCGTATATACGTCCTTTCGAGACTATAGATTCTGATAGTTGGTTTGTGGTACAAGTAAATTAGTTCCGCGACCATGAATGTCGTCTTTTTCCTACAATTTACATTTTCTCCTGTATTATAAAGCAAATGAGATTTTTCTCCCCTCAGAATATGTCTCAAGTACTCTAGTGCCTGTGTCTTCACTAATTACAAAATTTGTTCAACACCTTAATAATAATTTATTTCTCTTTTTCATTCGTATGATTTCTGCGGTCGGTATTTTCGCTGTCCATTAAAATTTCTGCCATAGCCGAAATGGGTTCAATTGTGCGACCATCTAATTTACCACTCAAGCCTCCATATCTCAATATAATACTGAAAATACATAACATCTCATTAGACTCATCTTCATTTCAGGATATCAGCGTTTCAAAATGTTTGTTTTGTCATCATAATAAGTTTCTTGATCTGTTCTTAAGCACCAATCCAGAGATTTGCCCTGCTACTTTAAATCCGCCGTTAGGTTCTTTCGACCACATTGCTTTCGACATCGAGTAGCGCAAGATTTGGTACTACAAATCTGCTAAACGGGAAGAACTCATGGAATTCTTTCGAACTTTCCCTTGGTTAGATGTTTGTTGTAGATCCAACTACCCATCTGACTGCGCTAAAGAGGTTTCTGATGTCATTTTGGCTGATATAGAAGCTTACTCCCCTTTTTCAAATAGAGGGCAAGAAGAGGTTGCTTCTAAACATCTTGCCTACCAACAAACGCTTGAAAATCCTGACGTCATAAATCGTAATATTTTTGTTCGTACCGGGAACAGATGCAAAACAATTATTTGCGAAACTAAAGAGGCACAGAACTAAAAAATTAAAAGCAAACTTCTTTCCGGGCCCAACAATTCTAGGGCCTTTCGGTCAGTCGCTAAGGTTATTAGTCAAGATTTCACTAAATCGACCACGACTTACACGGCCAGATAATACTTTTGCAACACCACCTGTTGAGAAAGCCAATTTGTTAGCTGTTCACGTTCACGTTCTACTCTCAATTTCTAAAGAAAAACATCACCCACTATTCTCATAATGCAGCCAAGAATGGTCGATATGATCTTCAGAGAGCGTAACATAAAACGAATTTTAACGAAGCTAGACACCAACAAAGTCCTGGAGCTGATGGAACGAATACCTTCCATAGTACTCATAAAATGTTCGCGCGAATTAACACCAGCTTTCTGTAGATTTTTCACCTTATCCTGCAGAAAGGGAATATTTTGTTCTTGTTGGAAATGTGCTATAGATTAGCCGATACTCAAAAAAAGCAACAAGATCTTGCCAACCAACTACCGACCAATCGCACTGCTTTCAGTAATATTGCAAATTATAGAGAATACTATCAACGAGCATCTTCTTAAATATGTAGAACCATCAATATCACTTTCGTGAGCAAAGATCAATAAGATATCTTCTAACTTATGTAACATATATAACAACGCAATTGAACATTTTGGAGATTGGTTGTTGACATCGATATGCGCACTACTTGATGTTTATTTTGTAATTAATATATTTCGTCTTCTGTACGCATAGTGACTATTCACATCCTTCTGTCAAAGCAGTAACATAATATTTGCAGATCATCGAGGCAGATTGCTAGTAGAACTGTATCGTTTAAATATTGTACGTATTTGATGGGCATTGGGAACACTTTGGAGAATCTCGAGCGGTTGCTCTTGACATATCCAAGGCATTCGACCGTGTTTGGCACGATGGACTGTTGGCTAAGTTGCGCTCTTATGGTATGTCTAAAAGGTTCTGTTTGTGGCTCTCATGTTTCCTCAGAGAGCGTTCTTTACGAGTGGCGGTCGACGGATTTCTTTCTAACACCCTCACTATCAACGCCGGTGTGCCCCAGGGCTCCATACTGTCTCCTACTCTCTTTCTCATTTACATTAACGATCTGCTGGAAAAGACCGGGAATC
>CM032451.1:2392945-2425445 GCA_019049505.1 Pachyrhynchus sulphureomaculatus | reverse complement strand
GAGGCGGTTTTCCAGTGATGAGGCCCTTCTGCGGGCTTGGGACAACGAGTGTGCTTTACTCCCTAGTGAAACTTGGCAGAACTGGTTTAAAGATTGGTTTCGGAGGATGGAGAGGTGTATTGAATGTAGAGGAAATTACTTTGAAAAAATTAAATAAACACAGCTGTATTGCAAAACTTTCCTAGTATCCTTTGTATATATATATATATATATATATAATATATATATATATATATATATATATATATATATATATAAATACAGTAGCAGTAAGTGCTGCCACTGCCTTGTTAGCTACATTTATCCCACTTCTGACCGAAAAAAATTGACAAATCCATCATTTCGCACGCAAATCTCCCAATATTCCAGTCAAATTTGAAACATAAAAATCCGGTTTTTCGGTGGCATTTTTATCTTATGTCAGCGGAGATCCTGCATATAACGCCATATAATGCCGTACGGCCGGCCATCCATCATGGCTATCTTACCGGAACGATGTATGCAGGTCAGTATCCGCAATATATATGTGGAAATGGTGTGGAATTTACATCAGCCATGTTCCTGTTTCAGATATTTTGGTTTATTTTAAACTATAACAGAATAATACCGTTATCTATACAATGCTCGGAATAACTCTTGTTTAACGCGATAAGATCATAATTAAATTTAGAGTCTTCAAATGCATATATATATATATATATATATATATATATATATATATATATATATATATATATATATATATATATATATATATATATATGGAGTATAATAATGAAAAAAGTTCCTAATTATGTGAAATTTACCAACAAATATGTTTTTTGGTTCGCTGATTATGAATTCGAAGTCCAACTAGGCAAATTATACCCACGATATCCAATATGGCGCACGCATAATAGCTTAATCATAAAACGCAGTTACACAGATTGACAAATACTAGGTAATTTAATAGGTTTATTTTATTATTACATTTGTTATCATTCCACTACCAGAGGTTTTCTTTACAAGTTGATGCCATTTTGATCCGCCATCTTGGAAAAAATAATGACGACCACACACTTATGATCGGTTATTTGAAGGGTAAGATGCAATACATATGGACAAAAAAAGGTGCTCTTTCAAATTTTTCGAGCAATATTATTAAACGTCCCTAATTTTGCTCACTCAAGACGCCATATTAGATTTTGCAGGTCGAATTGGGCTAGTTGGACTTTGAATTCATGATCAGCGACCCCGAAGACATACTCAGTGAAAAATAATAGGTTATTTGGTACTATTACTAAAAATTACTTAATTTTGCTCACTCAAGACGCCATATTGGATTTCGCGGGTATAATTTGCCTAGTTGGACTTCGAATTCATAATCAGCGAACCAAAAAACATATTTGTTGGTAAATTTCACATAATTAGGAACCTTTTTTTCATTATTATAGTCCATATAATTTGATCAACTGGAATTTTTACACGTTACCGACGCCATTTTGCATCCGCCATATTGAATTTCTCAAAAGGTCCATCGGATTTCAGAAGTACACATCAATACGAGTTTTTTAAGCCCCCGCTCATTTACCTACCTTACGTCAAATTTTGGTCTCATTGGGGGCACGGTTGACGTTGAACGTCACATATATATATATATATATATATATATATATATATATATATATATATATATATATATATATATATATATATATATATATATATAAACTTGATTGGTTTTCCTTGGGTACTTAGGTTCTTTTGGAAAACACAAACTAGTCTATTTGACGTTTCGCCTTATTTTTTTTAGGCATTTTCGAAAATTCTTTATTTTTTTAATATTCATTCTAAAATTAGAAAACACAAGGTTAAAATCTTTTAAGTCGAATTACACTTTTAAAAACATATAGCATTTTTACGCATACTCGGACATTTAAAATATTTACACCATAACAAAAATATAAAACAATTTACTAACGTGTATGTACCCTGAAAGTCAACTATTTGTGTGTTTGTGAATTTCAAATTCTGTATTTCTTTCAGCATATCGTGTCTCGTATTTTTTACTGATTTTTTTAAAATTTTATTATCTATAATGGGTGTCTTAACGAAAAAAAACTATTATTGATGTTAAGTATATATACCATTTTGTATTATTAAGAGGATATGCATGCCAGCATGTTTATTTTTTAATTAAATTTGTGTAGATATGACTAATTCCTTTTATATCAGTCCTATCATTCACAGTGTTTTCATCTTTTTTTATTTCAATCATCTCTTTGATCTGTAGTTTGGCATAATTCCGCTCTTTGCAGAGGACCTTGGTTTCATTGAATTTAAAGTTATGTTTTTCTTCTGCTTCGTGTTTACTAAGGGCAGTGGAAGCATTCCTAGTATATTTGTGTCCATTTAGTCTGTTTTTTAGTAACTGAGAAGTCATGCCAATATATTTCTTCGGACAATTCGCACACGGTATTGCATGCACAACATTAGATTCATTCATTGTGGGGATATGGCTTTTTAAGTTTGTAAATAATGAACTTAGTTTATTTTGAGTTTTATGGCAAACTATAATGTTATATTTTTTCAAGGCCCATTTCAGCTTCTCAGAAAGTTCTTTTGTATAAATTGGTAAGTTGGTAAAAATTTATCACAGTTTTGTTTACTATTTTTGGTGCTGTTTTTTGAGTTATTATAAAACTTGTATATTCTCTTTTTTATTGTTCGATTGATGTCATTCTCTTTAAAATTGTTTTGTATTAAGACAGTTTTTACTTTTTTTAGCGCGTCTGGTCTTAGTTCAGGGGAAGTCAGTTTTATTGTTCGGTCTGTTAGGCCCACTATAACGCTGATTTTCTGAGACATTGCATGACTAGAGTGAAAATTCAAATATCTCCCTGACCAAGAAGGTTTTGTGTACCACTCTGTAAGGATTTTATCTTGCTTTCGGATAAGAGTCAGGTCTAGAAAATTTATTTTACCATCCTTTTCAATTTCTGATGTAAATTGTAATTTTTTATGGAAGCTATTAAATTTGTATAGAATTTCGATAATTTTATCATTTTGGGCTGCTAATAAACAATCATCTACGAATCTCTTGAAAAACAAAATGTTACCTTTTATTTTTTTAATGACTTGTTCTTCCAGGTATTCCATTACTAGTTGAGCAATGACTGATGATATGGGGGAACCCATGGCACAACCGTCGATTTGTTTATAAAATCTATTTTTAAATTGAAAATAGGTGGTGTTCAATGTGATATATATATATATATATATATATATATATATATATATATATATATATATATATATATATATATATATACAGTAATACCCCGCTTAGCGCGACCCCGTTACGCGTGGTTTCACTATAACGCGAATTTCAAATTTCGCGCTCATGTAGTCATTAACTTCTCTATGGTCGCGGGGGGATCCCCGCTTTCTCTGAATATTCTCTTTGAAGAATTGGGAATTCCCTGTCCTTCGACTTTGTTCTATGGGGATTTCCTCGTTCGTTTCGTGTGTTCATTTGTTCCGTAATGTTAGTTCGGTCGGCTGGCAGTTTTGTTTTAATATTTATTGGAGATACATACATACATAATTTAACCCTACGTTAAAAATGCCGCCTGTAAAGAAAAAAGAGCGTAAAAGCGTCACTTTGGAATTGAAGATGAAAGTGTTAAGAAGAATGGAAAATGGAGGCAAAGCAACAATTGTTGGGAGAGATTTTGGACTCTCAGAATCGACTGAGAACGATTTATAAAAATCGGGAAAAAATTAAAATCTCCAGCGAAGGTTCAACACCTATAAGTGCAACAAAACTTTCTCGTTCGAGATCATCTATCTTAGAAAGAATGGAGAAATTACTGTCAGTCTGGATCGAAGATTTGAATAAGAAGAACACACCACTAAGTCAAGATCTCATATGCACAAAAGCAAAATCTTTGTATGAGATGCTGAAAACAAAAGAAGGAGAAGGGAGTGCCACTCCGACTTTTGCTGCCAGCAGAGGCTGGTTCCATCGGTTCAAGCAGCGTTCTAATCTTCACAATATCCACATAACAGGCGAGGCGGCCAGCGCGGACATTCAAGCTGCAGCTGAGTTTCCAGACAAGTTTCAAGACTTCGTTAGACGAGAGAAAATTCCTGCTTGTCTCATCTTCAATGTTGATGAGACCGCACTTTACTGGAAAAAAATGCCATCTCGAACATTCATTTCTAAGGAAGAACGTCAAGCCAGTGGTTTCAAAGCTGCGAAAGATCGACTAACACTTCTGCTAGGTGGTAATGCCACTGGTGATTTCAAACTGAAACCTTTACTAGTGTACCATTCAGAAACACCCCGTGCAATGCGAGGCACAGACAAGACAAGTCTACCAGTTGTGTGGCGATCAAACAGAAAGGCGTGGGTTACACGGGAAATTTTTCAAGAATGGTATTCTAATAGTTTTTGCCCATCAGTCAAATCATACTGTGACAGAAATGGGCTTGAACCTAAAGTTATATTACTCTTAGACAATGCCCCAGGACATCCAACCTCACTTGATACGCCCAGAGACTTAAAAGTGTACGTAAAGTTCCTTCCACCAAACACTACGTCAATATTACAACCTATGGACCAGGGAGCAATAGCAAACTTCAAAGCTTATTACCATCGCCGCACTTTTAGCCAACTAATTCATGAAACTGACGGGGAAGGAAGACAGTCTATGCGAGAGTGGTGGAAGTCATACAACATTATGAAGTCTATTCACAACATAGAAGAGGCTTGGAAGGAAGTTAAAATGAGTTGTATGAATGGGGTGTGGGCGTAATCTTTGGCCAGATGTAGTGGAAGCACCTAGAAGAATTGTCCAGATGCAGAGACAAGTGCTTGAAGACATTGCTGCAATGATTGAGGGGTCTGAACTTGAAGATGTCACGGTAGAAGATCTCGTAGAACTTGTAGCAACGCACGACGATCCTATTAGCAATGAAGATCTGATCGAGTTACAGAATAATCCTATCTACGATGAGGAAGAACAAGTAGAAGAGAAAGTTTTATCTTCAGGGGAAATACAAAATGCACTTTCAAAAATTTATTCAGGTTTGGACATATTGCAGAGTATAGACAATAATGATGACCGTGTCTTGACCGTGTGTCAAACAATTAAAAACAGTGTTGGGTGTTATGAACGTATTTTACAAGAACGTAAACAAAACGTTACCCAAAAGACAATAGATGTATTTTTCCGTAAAAAATAAGAGTATGTATTGCATAAAGTGTTCTTAGAATTAAAGTGATTGATTAAAATGATTTGTATTTTTTTGTATTAAATTTTGACTATGTTTAATCATAAACCTCGATATACGCGAATTTCAGTTAACGCGATTTTTTTCGGAACGTATCCCTCGCGTAAAGCGGGGTATTACTGTATATATATATGTTACAATAGAGGTTTTTACGGATGGTGGAATGTAATACATTAAAATTTCGGGTTTCAATCCGTTTGTCTAATAATGAATTTGCACGACGTTTCGCCAAAATCTCATTTGGCATTTTCAAGTACCCTTGCTGCTACTGCATACTGTGATCTTGCTGCTAACTAAGGCTGTGTCATCTATAAATCACAACACTAGGACATGCATACCAGGGCTCATCAGCCAGCCTAGGTGAAGAGGCAAATTGCAAACATATAGAAACAGCGGGAGTGATTCATATACTTTTCAGTAGGCAACAAACCTCACCCCCATACGGTGTGAAATTTTAATTCAAAACACAGAGGGAAAATGAGATTTAGATGGCACGCACGGTTAGTCCATAACTTTGGGCGCCGTATTTTTAATGCAAGAGCATAACACTTACTTCGAGGTCTTGGTCTGCTAAGCCGATATACATATATCTTTTTCTTTTGAATATATTTTTCACGGGGTTTACTTTACGGATGGATTTGTACGTTACTTCGTGATAGAATATTATAAATATTGAGCATGAAAAATTACTGATAAAGTAGTTTATTATTAAATTTCTACGTGACTGCGGTTTCGTGTGTAGTAAATTCACATATTATATTTACAAATTAACAGTCACATAGAAATTTAATAATAAACGGATAAGTTGACAGAGTAAATTATTTGTATACATTATTAATATTTACTTTGTTTATGGAATGATTATGTCTAACAATCTTTTAAGCTCTATCGAACACGTCTGAGCGTGCGTTATTAAGTCTAAGTTTAGCGCGCCGTATATTCGAAGAAATAA
Source organism: Pachyrhynchus sulphureomaculatus (assembly GCA_019049505.1). Lineage (NCBI taxonomy): Eukaryota > Metazoa > Arthropoda > Insecta > Coleoptera > Curculionidae > Pachyrhynchus > Pachyrhynchus sulphureomaculatus. Next base: position 2,419,216 of record CM032451.1, on the reverse strand, counting down.
TGATCGTCAGTGTATGACTGCCTTTATTGAATAAACAATATTCCTCGACGCCATTTTTAATCGAAATTTAATCTGTTAATTGGGACAGTGGATCACCAAAATGTCTCATTCAATGTTCCAGTTGTATTGGCAATTAGAAATAGAAAACATTTCTATTGGTTTTTTTGAGAATTAGGTTATGGTTTAACGACATATTTTTCGTATAAGCTATTTATTTATTTTTTTTTTATGGGTCTAGCACACGTGCTACAGGGAAGTCCCTAAAGCGCTACAGGAGCGACACGTATGCGGAGAAAGCGATTCACGTTGTTCTTGAATCTCTGTAGATTGTACTCGGTGGGAAACACAGTCCTGGGTAAATTATTCCAAAGGGATGATGTTCTCCATATAAAAGACTGCTTAAAAAGCGTTGTACAAGGAGTAACAAGCTGAACCTCATACGGATGTGAAGAATTAGCGCGACGTGTACTTCTAACATGCACCGCTTTGGGAGGAATTAAGCGGGCCACATCCTTCTAACACTTTCCATGACAGTACTTGTAGAATAGGCTCAAGTCGCCAACCGTTCTTCGATGTTCGAGCGAATCAAGGCCGACGGTCAGTTCCGGGTCTCCAATCAGACGAACAGCTCTTCTCTGAATAGAATCCAACAAATGCAGTGTATGTTTGGGAGCGGAGCTCCAAACATGGGAGTAGTATTCCATAGTTGGTCGAATTTGAGTTTTGTAAAGAATTAACAGTTGTTGTGGAGTGTAAAGCTTTTTGGTTCGAAATAATATTCCCAACTTTTGAGAAGCTCTCCTTGCTATGCCTGCAATATGTTCATGCCAGGACATATTTGCTTCCAAATTAACGCCCAACAAATTGAGTGACGATGTTAGAGGAATGGAGTGCCCCGACATAACTATGTCGGGTTCAGCAACGTTAACTTTTTTAGAAAAAACTGGCGCCTGGGTTTTTGTAGCGTTAAATTCCACTTGGTTACTGTCACCCCAAGATAGAATTTCTTCCAGGTGTTTGTTAAGTTGAATGACTTCCTGTTGTCTGCGGATATGCGTCTGAGTAGCCGATGTCCGAGCGTTCAAAGTGAATGAAGAGATAAGTGTACTGTCATCTGCAAAGCTGTAGATTGGATTCTCGGTCTTTTCCAGTAGATCGTTAATGTAAATGAGAAAGAGAGTAGGAGACAGTATGGAGCCTTGGGGTACACCGGCGTTGATAGTGAAGGTGTTAGAAAGAAATCCGTCGACTGCCACTCGTAAAGAACGCTCTCTGAGGAAACATGAGAGCCACAAACAGAACTTTTCCGACATCCATAAGAACGTAGCATAGCCAACAGTCCATCGTGCCAAACATGGTCGAATGCCTTGGATATGTCAAGAGCAACCGCTCGAGATTCTCCAAAGTGTTCAATTGCATTGTTCCAAACATGTGTTACATAAGTCAGAAGATCTCCTGTTGATCTATTTTTACGAAAGCCATATTGGTGATCGCTAATAATGTTGAATCCTTCAAGATATTTTAAAAGATGCTGATTGATAGCCTTTTCCAGCAGGAAGGAAATATTCCCTTTCTGTAAGATAGGTTGAAAAGCGCTACAGAAAACTGGTGTTAGTTCCCTCGCACAGTTTTTGAGAACTATGGTAGGTATTCCGTCAGCGCCAGAAGCCTTTTTGGTGTCTAGCTTCATCAGAATACGCTTTATGATACGCTGTCTGAAGACAACATCGGGCATCCTTGACTGCACTATGGGAATAATAGGTGGTATTTTTCCTTGGAAATCGACAGTAGAATGTGAAGCAAAGAGTTCAGCCAACAAGTTCGCTTTCTCAACAGGTGTCTTTGCAATAGAATTATCTGGCCGTATGGTGGATTTGGTGAAATTTTGACTAACTGCCTTAGCGACCGACCAAAAGGACCTTGAATTGCCGGGACAGGCGAGAAGTTTGTTTCTAATCCGTTGATTGTGTACCTCCTTGGTTTCGTCGATAATTTCTTTGCATCTGTTCCTGGCACGAATAAAGATGTTACGATTTACGGTGTTAGGATTTTCACGCCATTGTCGGTAGGCAATATGTTTAGAAGCAACAGCTTCTTTGCATTTTCGGTCAAACCAAGGCTTGCCGTTGGAAGGGCATTTCTTCGAAAAAGGGATGTAAGCCTCCATACCGGCCAAAATAACATCGGAAACCTCACTGACGCAGTCAGATGGGTCGTCGGATCGAAAACAAACTTCTAACCAAGGGAAAGTTCGAAAATATTCCATGAGATCTTCCCATTTAGCAGACTTGTAGTGCCAAATCTTGCGCGGTTTAGGCGCCTCTCTGTCATTGATTGGTAGAATACTCGATGTCGGAAGTAGTTTATGGTCGGAAGAACCTAACGGCGGATTTACGCTGACTGTGTAAATCTCCGGATTGGTGGTTAAAAAGAGATCAAGAAGACTGGCAAACTCTCCGTCTCGATCAGGGATCCGTGTTGGTTCGTCAATAAGCTGAGTTAAGCCACAACTGACTGAAAATGATTCGGCTTCACGATCTTGTTCGTCGGTAGTATTTGAATATTTAAGCCAGTTGATGTTGTGGACATTAAAGTCGCCCAGGAGGGCAATTTCGGCATTAGTATAGTTAATTTGTAAATGATCGATGGTGTCTGCAAGAGAAGCGAAAAGTGTTCTAAAGTTAGTATCACTTGGTGGTCGATAGAGGATACAGATGAACCTTGTGGTTGGTTGAGTCGTTATTTTTAACCACATAACATCTCGTTGGCAAGAGAGGTCGCTTCTGACATAAAGATAGATTCCAAAGTTACGCCTAAATCGGGAATAGAACTCGCACCCAGGATAAAGGTAGTTTACTGTGCTGATCGATGAACTGACCTTAGTTTCACAGAGAGCGAGTACATGAGGTTTATTTGATTGCAGGTGTTGGTGCACTGAATTTATGTTCGTGTTTAAACCTCGTATGTTGCAAAAATCCATTTTGAAATTCTGATCTCTGCATGTCGACGCCCCTGAACCAGCCCCCACCCGGAGATCCGAACGGGGGGCTATTTTACCTCCGGAATTTTTTGTATCCAGGTGCCTCATATGCCATTTGGTCCCACAGTCCGGGACATCGGCACAGCCACGAAACGTTAAGCAACTTCACGCAGCCTAAGCCGATGCGATGGTATCACACCGGGCGATGCTGGTGGGATCTGGGCATCTACCATCTAGATTGTTCTTTAAGTCGCCTCCTACGAGAGGCAAAACATACCGGGGGAGATATTCTATCCCGCTCCCCCACAGATAAAAAAAATCTCCTATATAGCGCGCATTTTCTGCTGAATGTCGGGCTATATACTTTCATTTATACTTATATTATTTTCTTGTCTCATACCCATATTAATCAGTGCAATTGTTGATTCACAGTAATATTTATAAATGAAAAAAATGGAATATTCACATGCCATTTTGCCTTTTATGTCAATAAAAATATTACTTAAATACAAGCTTGACTCCACACATTCAATGGATATCAAAGTAAAAATGCTTTTATCCAAAGCGCCAGATTTTGCAACAATCTATCATATTTCAAGAGCCATTCTCTATTCTAGAATTTTCGATATTTTATCTAAATTTGACTCGACATAACATAAAATAGGATTTATGATATTTTTGTAAAATGCCAGGAGATATCATCGAAATCTATAGTATATGTATATACACGTAAATAATAACAATTTTTATTTTTCGAAAGACAAAGGGTTGCCGAAAAATTATTGAGCTTTTTAAAGTTAAATTTGAAACAATTGTTTTTATATTTTGAAGGAACTTTATTAACTACTCAGTATATATCACCACTACACCAAATACTTTATTTTTGCACTCGACGCGCGTTTCGCTAACCATGTTAGCTTCATCAGGAGCGATGATTGACTAAAGCTAAACTACAAATCTACCCTATTTATACTTAGCCTAACCCTTGAATTACTCAAGCGGAACTAATGACATAGGCAAGGCCATCTTATGTCTATTTATTAGTTTATTAGCTTATTTAAGTTTAAGTTTAATATTCAGAATTCCACCTTTTTTACACGCGAAGAAAATAACACCAAGTATGTCTCCATACTATATAATCCAAAATATAGCAAGGGACTCAATAAGGTATTTAATAAGGTAGGCCTTACCTTAGTCTATAAGTCATCAGACAATCTGAGGAATATCTTAAGAAATCCCAAAGATAAGATTCCTAATTGTGAGAAAAGTGGAATTTATCAAATTAGTTGTAATGATTGTGACAAAAAATATGTTGGGCACACTAAAAGGTCAATTAAAACACGATTTAAAGAACATTTAGCACACTTAAAATACAGTAGAACAGAAAAGTCTAGCATTGCCGAACATGCCCTTGAAGTTGATCATACTGTAACATTAGATAATCTGTATTTGGTGTAGTGGTGATATATACTGAGTAGTATCATTGTGCCAAAGATTCCACATTCCCAACTTAGAACTTTATTAAACCAAATATCGTCCGATGACCTTATGCCATTTTTCTGGCAACACTGGGTAAAAAATTGTGACAAGTGGTTTTCACAGGCCTCTTTTATAACTAACTTAACACCATTCAGGGAGTTCTATAAAGATCAAAACAAATGACAGTCTGACGGTGCAAGGTCCAGGCTATACTTCCAATCCAAGCTTTCTCAATTTTTGCCGAGTCATAAAAAATGGGTGTGGTCTAACGTTGTCATGGAGGAAAACGACATCCTTTCCGTTAACTAAATTCGATGGATATCTTTTATTCGCTTGCTTTAGTCTTGTCAGTTGCTGACTGTAGAGTATAGAATTAATCGTTTAACCAGGCTACAGCAGCTCATGATGCACGATTCCCTTCCAAGAGCATCAGCTTTTTTGGCGTCAATCCAGGCTTTGCCGCCGGCGCCGTTTGTAGGGCTGTCCCCTTTTTTTGACCACGATGTTTTTACACAATATTGCCGTATGTGATCAACTTTTCATCGCCCCTGATCAGTCGCATAGGCCTGCCAAACATTTGTGCCAATTTCACTCATTTTTAAGGCGCCTTAAATTAAGTGTGAATTCTGAATTTTTGCGCATCTACTACTGCTAAATGTCAGCTTTTAACTGACATTAATTATGATCCAAAACGTGACATATATGTGTCACTAGCTCAATATTTTTTCGATAATTCAATACAGTGTGAGAAAATTGTTTAAATTGTTAAGATCGTAAAGTAGACGATCAGACAAAATTGCACAATGTAATTCCGAGCTAGATTCTATCCAGAAGAAAGTTATGCCCTAATAGGGGAGAGTGAGAGACCAGAAACCTTGATTCTTTCGGATGACGCGAAGAAAGACTGGTGACTTAAATTGCTTATATAAATACATTTCTGGGAAGTGTACAATTAGTGTAGGTGGCTTGATTTTTCCAGAGCGGAGCATGTTGAGAATTTTATACAGCAAATCTGTTATTCCTTGTACTAGCCTCTTTAAGAACACTTTCTATGGTGAGTCTCATCCCCGATTGAGTGATATTCCTACAGCCTATGTGCCATTACAAGGACATCATGACCTTTTGCGTTGTTTCTGCTAGAACCATTATTCTATCATTGTAGAACTGAACAAAATGATTTTCACGATCACTTTTGAAGTTAATTTTACACTGTTAAGAGAGATATGCCAAGAAAACTTGCTGGCCAAGCTGTTATAATCTTTGCCGGGTCGTCAAAGATATGACTGGCGTTTTCGTGATGGAAAATAACGCCTGTACTTTTAGTCAGTTACACCTACTCAATTGCTCGCTGTAATTTGGTTAATTGTTGTCAGTAGAAATCAGAATCAATCGTTTAACCAGGTAATAGCATCTCATGATACACATTCCCTTCCAATCTCAGCAATCACACAGTATCACCTTTATTTTTATGTTCAACAATTTCTCTCAGATAGAAATTCGATTAATTAAATTTTTTACCATTATATCATATAATAATAGTAAAAATAATAATCTTTATTGTCTAATAGATATACCATTTATAAGAGAATTAAGCATAAATAACATAATACAAAGGAGACAGAGAAAAAATTAAAAGTAAAGTATTAATATAGAACAAAAGAGAGAAATAATATTAAAATCACAAAGAATTAAATAAAACTGGAAAATTAAAATTAAAATGATATACTTGGACTATATACCTATATATGTAACAATTTATTTTTTTAGCATTTGACAAGTAGCACAAATGACAGGTTGTTCGCGTCAGTATCGTTACAAGTACTGTTGAAAACGCTCATAGCCAGAAACAGTGGTGTTTTGATGAGAAAATTAGTTAATGCAGTAGGTAAATAGAAAATAGAACTGGTTCTGACCAATATATTAGGAACGTGAAAATTTATTTGGAACAATAAGTCAGGAGAGTCAATAAGATATTTACATAGTTTTATAAGAAAAAAAACCAGATGTTAATTTCTTTGATTCGTTAATAAAGGTAGACGAAAATGTTCAGTTATCGTGACCTCATCGACACCCCTATCAAGGTACACTCCATCATATTTTCATATAAAAAGTTTGGTAAACTTTCTTTGAACATTCTCTACCTGCCTAATATACTTAGCGTGTATTGGATTCCAAACAATTGCATCATATTCAAATCGTGAAAGTACATAACTCGAAAATAAATTTTTTAATGTTTTACTATTATGGAAACCACTAGAATTACATATTATGAAACGTCCAATTAATATGAAGGACAAACGAAAGTTTTGGATCAAAAATAATTCCAACGACAACGATATTATGTTGCAATGAAAGGCAATCACTACAGTCTCTTATGGTGCGGAAAAGCTTTAGCAAACAAAAGAAAATTACTATTTATGTTATCACCAATGTCGTTAATGAAGAGTGAACAAATTAAAGGTGCAAGGTTGCTACACTGTCGTGCACTATTTGTGGCACTAAACGTTGAGAATTTATGGCAGCAAATTTCGACGTACTGTAAGCGGTTACACAAATAGGACTCAAAAAAAGTAATTAGGTTATTGCCGAAACCCAGTCTATCCACCTTATATAGAAATATGAAATGGGCAACTATATCAAAGGTCAGCTTGCATTTGTTTGTCCAAAGCATTGAGCAAAACAAGCCAAATTACTTATTGTACTGCGTTTGCTGAAAAAACCATGTTGATTTACAGAAATCAAGCTTTTAACCTGTGCAAAAATACATTGATACAATGACATCTCAAAGACTTTGGCGAATATCGGTAGTAAAGATACCGATACCCCTTTTAAATACGGGAGTGATCTTGGCCTTCTTTCATACGTCAGGAAATCTGTTCATCATAAAATTTTCCAATGCTTCAACCTTCTGATCCCCAACTGCACTTTTAGTGATGTTTGGATAGTTAAAATCACTCATTATAAACAGATTATTACCATACATAAATGAGAGCGCCTCAACACACTCTAATAAAGACAAAAATTCCGCATTTATTATATGCGGAGGTATGTATAATACTATAACATATAATGTATTATAATTTAAAAATACATTGCTACATACCATGTCAATCTTCACTACACTGCCGCGAACAACCTGGAGATTAACCTGTATTGGTTTTAGTTCCCTTTTAATGTCACACCACCACCCCGTGAAATGCCCATCCCATCAAGGTTTCTATCACACCGAAATACAGAGTATCTATCGTCGAAAAGTTCAATTGAAGATATGTTATCTTGAATCCAACTTTCTGTGATAACGATGATATATTCACTTCTACATACCGAACGATAAAAAGAATCCGTGTTTGTATCAAGTCCTCTGACCTTCTGATACATTCAACTTAGACCATGAAAAGATGCTGAGGAGCCACTGTTTTTGGGATACCACTAAAATACTTTATTTTGAGGTTAGTTTCACCATTTTGCAGCCAAGAAGTGAGAGTTTCTGTCATATGGCACCTAAACATCGAGTTTCTTTTTGTATCTAACCTTCTGAAATGGTTTAAAACTATTCGTTTAGTTCTTTAGCAATATCATGATAACTTGTGTGCCGGTTTTGCTAAACTTTTTCTATGATTTCATCGACTTTTTCGATTATTGGCCGACCAGAGAGTGGTGCATCTGGGACATCGAAATTTTAAAACGAAAGCGAGTAAACCATCTCTTGGGTGTTGTTTTTGATAAAGTACTTTGACTGTGAATAGCACAAATTTCTTCCCGAGTTTTGCGCAGCATTTTTCCCTCCATCGATCGTAGGAACATTGCAAAATAGCGAATTTCACTCATTTCAGTCTATAACTTTGGTAACTTTTTTTAAAAATTTATATTCTTATGTCTTCAAATATGTGTCAATATGACCAGATCCGATTACACTGGCCTACACAGATTTTGGTGCCTAAGATTTTAGACCTGATTTTAAGTATGTCTGATAAGGTGATGTCAAAAATGTTACTGTTTTTTTTTGTATCAGCTCTAGTTAATGAGACAGAAAAAAATACAATTTTACAAAAATATGGCTTTATTTTAACATTCTACATGAAGAAATTGTATTTTAAGTGATTTTTAGAGTGAAATTGTCTTGTGAATCTCGCATAAGTCCCCAGCAATAGTCTGCCATCATATGAACGTCCCATCTGCCTCGATACATGTTCTCCATTGTTTTTATATCTTGGTGGAAACGTTCTGCTTGTTCTTCGCTCAAATCTCCTAGGTTTTGTTGAAAATGATCTATATGACTATTAAGGTAGCATATTTTTATGCTCCTAAAACTTTTAAAGTGATGAAGCATTTCTTTAACTAACTGTACATAGTTTTCAGCCTTGTGATTTCCTAGGAAATTTTGTACAACCGCTACAAAAGATTTCCACTTAAGTTGTTCAACTTCAGTAATAGATGTCTCCAAATTAATGGAGTCTTTAATTAATCGGCGTATCTGGGGCTCAACAAAAATGTCTGCTTTTAGTTTTTCAGTATTTAATCCAGAAAATTTTCGAGAGAAATAAAATGAAAACATTGACCATTTTTGTCCAGAGCTTTGACATACTGCTTTATTAGCCCTAATTTTATGTGCTAGGGTGGAAGAATGATTTTTTCTAGCGGAACCAAAGGCTTATTTATCACATTTTTTTCACCATCGACCAAAGTTTCTTGATTCGGCTCGACTATCCCACAAACAAATAAAACGTGGATATTTTGTATAGCCTCGTTGTTATCCTAACAAAAAATTAACCATCTTCAAGTCGACACGTATCACCCATTTATGCTCAACATATTTTATTTGCTATAAAAGCACTGAAATCACTTGATATTCTTCGGGCAATCGGAATAGAAACATGTTTATTGCCATTATGTAAAAGTACTGCCTTTAGATCTCGTTTACTGCTGTCAATAAAGCGTAGCCAATAACTTGCCTAATGGTTTCCAAGCCCTAGAAAGTGGGTAAGCTGCTCACATCTCTACAATATACTAAATTTTCATCAGAAGAAAAAAATTGTAATAAGTTAACAGTAACAGTCGTGAGGATTTTTTTGTTCTTTCGAAGTCATGGGTACTCCAAATTTCCGAGATTTACGTGTACCTTTCTCCCATTGTCGCAGATGTTCAATGCACATCTTACATACACTATGAGGCACCCACGCTTTATCTTTATTACGAATTTCTATACTGCAGTAAGCAAAATACTAACAGGTCGCAGTATCTGTTACCAATTTTCGTTAATCTTTGAAAATATATTCACCACAAATGTAACAAAACTTCTTAGGATCGTTAAAACAACGTCTTAACTTACTAGCCATTATGAAACAATAAGATTAATTTTGTCAGTGTTATTAAAAAACTTGCTGTTTTCGAAAAAGTCGGCTAAAAATAAAAAATGGGGTTAGGTAGTGAACTAGAGCTGACAGGGTAAAATAAATTTTGCCGATTTGTAGAATATTACCTACCTTATCAACTATAGATAAAAACAGAGCTGCACCAAAACAACATATTTTTTTGTAGACTTGTGTTATTATTACCAGAGATAGGCAATTTTAAAGCAATGGGACCCTATGTTGATTCCTGCTCTCCAGCTTTGGCGTGGTCTTCCTCGCTTTCTTTTTCCATGAGGGTTCCAATTTAAAATCTTTTTAGGTAGTCGGTCTTGTGACATTCTCTGTACATGTCCGTACCATACCCACTGTTGGGTTCTGATTTCGTCCACTATATCGTGCTTTATTTCTAAAGCTCGCCTTATCGTGTCATTTGGTATGCGGTATTTTCTGGATGCTCGTCTCCAGAAATCCATTTCTGTAGCTTTTCGTATTTTTTCTGTTCTTTCCTTTAATGGCCACACCTGGGAGCTGTAAGTTATTATACTTTTCACTATTGAGTTGTAAATTCTCTTCTTATTTTCAATGGTTATGTTTTTGTCCCATAGTATACTATTAAGCATTGCAATCGCTTTTCTTCCTTGGATATTCCTCTCGAATATTGCTTCTTCCAGTGTTCCGTCCCTAGATATTCTCGTTCCCAGATACTTATAACTGGCACAGTGTTTGATGGTGTGTCCTGTGGCCAGTTTCAAGTCCTGCTGTTGTCCTCCGACGCACATGTACTAGGTCTTTTTAATATTGACTTCTAGGCCCCATTTTTCATATTCCTCCATAAGTTTTCTTGTCATGTATTCCATATCATCGATGTCCTGAGCGACTACTACCTGGTCATCTGCGAATGATAGCGTGTACAATGTAGTATCGTCATCCAGTGGTAATCCCATACTGCTGCATTTCCTTTTCCAGTGTTTCAGTGTACTCTCCAAATAGATTTTAAATAGCGTTGGGGATATACAGCAGCCCTGTTTGAGACCCTTTGTGACCGGGAACCCTGTTGTTATACCATATTTGGTTTTCACACTACTTCTTGCGTCTTGGTATAAGGATTTTACGGCTTTAATTATTTCGGTGCTTACATTACTCTGTTGTAGTGTTTCCCACAATCTCATTAGGGGCACGCTGTCGTAGGCCTTTTTTAAATCAACAAACAAGACATGGACTTCCTGATCAAATGCGGTTTTCTTTTCTAGGATTTGTATCAGTGAGAAGAGATGGTCTATTGTGGATCTTCCTGCTCTAAAGCCTGCCTGTTCTTCAGCTTCTTCGTCCGCGTAATCCGTTTCTATTCTATTTTTAAGTATTTTTCCGTATATTCTGCTAATAGATCCTGTAACCATTATTCCCCTATAGTTATCGCAATTATTTTTGTCTCTTTTCTTATGAATTGTTGATATGTATGATATTTTCCATTTCTCAGGTACTTTTGATGTGTTAATGCATCTTTGGAATAAGTTCCTCAAAGCGCTAAATAGCTTTTCAGTTCCGTATTTTACTATCTCTCCTGGGATGTTTCCTGGTCCTGGAGCTCTACCATTTTTTAGCGTTTTACATACTTCTGATGTTGCTATCCTTATTGGGGATCCTCGTATAATTAACTATATTTGGATTTCCTTGTTGGGTACTTTTGAACTCTGGTCTATCTTCTGTTAGCATATTTATAAAATATTGGTTCCATTTTTCTGGTGTTATTGGTGAGAAGATTTCTCTTTTCCGTTCTGTTCTCATATTTTTTAAGAAGTCTCCAGCTTTCTGTGCTTTTTCTTCCTCCTATGTAAGTGTTGAGTCTTGAGCTTGTCTTTTCCCATTGGTTGTTCTTTTTGTCACTAATCATTTTGCGTACTCTAGTTTGGGATTCTTTGTATTTTACTTTGTTGTTTGTGCTCTTTGAACTTAAGTATTTGTGCCGTTTTTCTTCAATTTCGTATTTAATTTCTTCATCCCACCAATATGGTTTTTGCTGTTTTTCCCTTTTCTCTTGGTACCCTAATGCTTCCAGTGCGGTTGCGTGTAGGCATTCTTTTATATACTTATATTCTTCTTCTATATTAACAAATCCCGTCCGTTGTATCTTTTGGTCCAGTCTACCCTTGTATAGATTTCTGATACTTTCATTTTGTAAGCTGTCTGTATTATATCTTATTGTTGTTTTACTTATTGTGTGTGCTGTGTACTTGTATCTTCCAGTTTTGCTTTCCCGTGTTGTTCGTGAGGTTATCTTTTCTTTCACGAGGTAGTGGTCGCTGCCACATGAAGCTCCTCTTTGGACTCTTACATCTAGGAAGTTTAATCTCGATCTCTGACGTATTATCATATAGTCGATAATACTTTTTAAATCTCTTGTTGTTTGTCTCCACGTATATTTATGAATATCCCTATGCTGGTAGTGTCCGTTTAATATTGTAAGGTTGTTTTGTTCACATATCTCTATAATTCTTCTTCCGTTGTCGTCAGTAACTTCTTCGTCATATTTTCCTACCACTTTATCGTGTTCTTTCCTTCCTATTCTTCCATTTAGATCACTCAAAAGTAATACCTCTCTTGATGTTCCAATTTTGCGTATTTCCTCATTTAGTTGTTCAAAAAATGAATCTTCGTTATTAGCCCGATCGTCGTCGTTGACAGCGTATACCCCCAGTAAGGTTGTGTTATTACCTAGTATTTTGAGATTCATCTTTATGATTCTTTCACTAATCGGTTCCCAGGTGGTTATGAATTTCCTCAGTTTTCTGTGCATTAGTATGGATACGCCTTGTTTTGCTCTATCTTCTTTGGGCACTCCACTATAAAAGTGATCGTAATGCCCCCAACTTTCGGAGCCTTTTCCTTTCTTCTTTGTTTCCATCAGTACTGCAATTTCGACTCGAAGATTTTCTAATTCATTTACAACTTCATTTACTTTCCTGGAGAGACCTTGTATGTTCCATGTACCACATATCGTTGTCCTTCTTCTTTGCTGTTTTCGTCTTCGTATATCCGTTCGATTCCGAGGCTTTGGATTAGGTTTTTAGGTTATTATATAAATACTGAAAAGCTTTGTTATAAATGTATATAAGTATGCAATCAATTATAAATTATTTATCCCGCTCAAAAACCTAAAATAAATAAATAAACATATAATTTCGGTGGCCTAATCCCAAACTAAATTTATAATTTAAATTTTGCTTGGGCTGCAATTTGGTATAATCATTGTTTAAAGCTGTAACTTTAATTTGCTTTTGATAATAATCATTTGCTGAGCTTTTTAGCTGAAATATTGATTTAAAATTTGTTGACGTGACCAGAATATTTCAAGTGTACGGGGTCAAATTTGTCAGTTCTTATTCGTTCTTAAATGAATGAAACAAAGAAAAAATTGTTATACGAGGATGGATTGATAAGTCTGCTAGATTTTTACGAAATGGCAGGAAATTTTGTTAAGCGGCTTATCACGGTCAGCGTAAATCCGCCATTAGGTTCTTCCGACCATAAACTATTATCGACATCGAGTATCCTACCAATCAGTGACAGAGACGCGCCTAAACCGCGCAAGATCTGGCACTACAAATCTACTAAATGGGAAGATCTCATGGAATATTTTCGAGCTTTCCCTTGGTTAGACGTTTGTTTTCGATCCGATGACCCATCTAACTGCGCCAAGGAGGTTTCCGATGTTATTTTGGCCGGTATGGAGACTTACATCCCTTTTTCGAAGAAATGCCCTTCCAACGGCAAGCCTTGGTTTGACCGAAAATGCAAAGAAGCTGTTGCTTCTAAACATCTTGCATACCGACATTGGCGTGAAAATCCTAACACCATAAATCGTAACACCTTTGTTCGTGCTAGGAACAGATGCAAAGAAATTATCGACGAAAACCAAGGAGGCACACAATCAACGGATTAGAAACAAACTTCTCGCTTGTCCCAACAATTCCAAGTCCTTTTGGTCAGTTGCTAAGGCAATTAGTCAAAATTTCACCAAATCCACCATACCACCACTCACACGGCCAGATAATTCTATTGCAAAGACACCTGTTGAGAAAGCGAACTTGTTGGCTGAACTCTTTGCTTCACATTCTACTGTCGATTTCCAAGGAAAAACACCACCTAATATTCCCATAGTGCAGTCAAGGATGCCCGATATTGTCTTCAGGCAGCGTATCATAAAACGTATTTTGATGAAGCTGGACACCAAAAAGGCTTCTGGTGCTGACGGAATACCTGCCATAGTTCTCAAAAACTGTGGTGAGGGAACTAACACCAGTTTTCTGTAGACTTTTCAACCTGTCTTACAGAAAGGGATATTTCCTTCCTGTTGGAAATGTGCCACAGTTCAGCCAATACCTAAAAAAGGCAAGAAGACCTTGCCAAATAACTACCGACCAATCGCACTGCTTTCAGTAATATCGAAAGTCATGGAAAAGGCTATCAATCAGCATCTTCTAAAATATCTTGAAGGATTCAACATTATTAGCGATCACCAATATGGCTTTCGTATAAAAATAGATCAACAGGAGATCTCCCGACTTATGTAACACATGTTTGGAACAACGCAATTGAACACTTTGGAGAATCTCGAGCGGTTGCTCTTGACATATCCAAGGCATTCGACCGTGTTTGGCTCGATGGGCTGTTGGCTAAGCTACGTTCTTATGGTATCTCTGAAAAGTTCTGTTTGTGACTCTCATGTTTCCTCAGAGAGCGTTCTTTGCGAGTGGCAGTCGACGGATTTCTTTCTAACACCTTCACTATCAACGCCGGTGTACCCCAAGGCTCCATACTGTCTCCTACTCTCTTTCTCATTTATATTAACAATCTCTTATTTCACTTTGAACGCTCGGACATCGGCTACTCAGACGAATATCCGCAGACAGCAGGAAGTCATTCAACTTAACAAAGACCTGGAAGAAATTCTATCTTGGGGTGATAGTAACCAAGTGGAATTTAACGCTACAAAAACCCAGGCGGCAGTTTTTTCTAAAAAAAGTTAACGTTGCTGTACCCGACGTAGTTATGTCCGGGCACTCCATTCCCCTAACATCGTCACTCAAATTGTTGGGCGTAAATTTGGGAGCAAATTTGTCCTGGCATGAACATGTTGCAGGCATACAGTCCCTGGCCAAATTATTAGACGCACTGTATTTTTTTTAGTAATTTTATGTTTCTTAAGAGTTTTTATGCAATAATGGTATATTTAAACTACAATATTATTGATTTTTATTTAAAAGAATTGTTGTAGACTACATATTTGTATTTATTTTTAACATATGGCAACACTGTGTTGACAAAGTGATACATGAACGTAAATAAGTACAAACCTGTATCAGTCGCCATCGGAATCGAGTCAAGTACGGACGTGTTTCTGTGGCTTTATGGACTGTAATTGTTTGTTTATCAGTTTTATACTACTCAGTTATTAGTTTATTTTGTATGCAGTGGTTTAAAAAAGTAATTGGACTATTTTCATTATGGGTAGAAAAGGCGATCTTTCACCACGTAAAAAAGCTGAAGTGAAGGCCCTTGTGATTGCGAAAACATTTACAAACCGAGAAATATCACAAAGATTGGAGGTTTCTGAAGCTAGTGTACGACGCATAAAAAAGAAAATTAAGTCAGGGAAGGAATTAAGCCCGAAAAGAAAGAAAAGATGCGGTAGAAAACCAATTTTCACTCCACGGTCAGAGAGATGTTTGAAGAAAATTTGTGTAGAAACAGATTTGCTACCACAAAGGTAATAAAATCACAACTCCAGGATGCTAGCGCAAATGCTTCTGAGCGCACTGTTCGAAGAAAATTGAAAGAATTAGATTTTAAGGCCTGTCGCCCCGCCAGGAAGCCCAAGTTAACAGCTGCAATGAAAGCAAAGCGCCTGAAGTGGACCAAACAATGGCAAGACAAAGATGTGGACTTCTGGAGATCGGTAAGATACAGCAATTTAATCAATAATTGATACATTATTATCATTTTCAGTTAAATAAAGCAAATAAACATGGAAGTTTATATATTTTTCCTATTTTTAACAGGCCTGCTTCAGTGACGAAAGCACATTCGAAATTTTGCAGATATAAAGCTCAGTATGTGCGTCGTCGTCATGGAGAAAAGTTTCATCCTGATTGTGTCGTCCCGACGGTTAAACATCCCACCAAAGTGATGATTTGGTCAGTCATCAGCGGCAAGGGCAGTGGACGTCTGTACGTCGTCAAAGGAATAATGAGGCAAGATCAGTACAAAGAAGTATTAAAAAATCGGTTGATTTCGCAGCTCAGAGAATGGTTTCCAAATGGGGAACCATTCACTTTCATGCAAGATGGAGCTCCCTGCCACACTGCTCGGTCTGTTTAAAGCTTTTTTGGCAGAAAAAAATATCCCTCTGTTGGATTGGCCCTGATATGAACCCCATTGAAAATGTGTGGGAGCTGATGAAAAGAGAAGTGGCTAAAGATGTGATTACCAACAAAACCCAGCTCCTAGAAAAGATTATTCATGTGTGGAATCATCATCCTCAAATGCAGGAGACAGTACAATCTTGCATTGATAGCATGCCGCGCAGAATTTAAAGCTTTGATAGCGGCTAAAGGTGGCTCAACTAAATATTGACTTTTACTAACATTAATTTCACTTTTCTTTAAAACTTAATAAACTTATGCTTTTTCTAAATTAATGCTGTTTTATTTATGTCAAATAAATAGGTAATTGATTGGATAATATAAAAATAAAAAACAAATCAATTTAAAATAATAAAACGGTACAATATCACTCGGTAATTAATATTTTACATGAAATCTTGCAGTGCGTCTAATAATTTGGCCAGAGACTGTAGCAAGGAGAGCTTCTCAGAAGTTGGGAATATTATTTCGAACCAGAAAGCTTTACACTTCACAACAACTCTTAATTCTTTACAAAGCTCAAATTCGACCAACTATGGAATACTGCTCCCATGTTTGGGGCTCCGCTCCCAAACATGCACTGCATTTGTTGGATTCTGTTCAGAGAAGAGCTGTTCGTCTGATTGGAGACCAGGAACTGACAGATGGCCTTGATTCGCTGGAACATCGAAGAACGGTTGGCGACTTGAGCCTATTCTACAAGTATTTTCAGGGAAAGTGTTCGAAGGATGTGGCCCGCTTAATTCCTCCCAGAGCGGTGCATGTTAGAAGTACACGTCGCGCTAATACTTCACATCCGTATGAGGTTCAGCTTGTTACTCCTCGTACAACGCTTTTCAAGCAGTCATTTATATGGAGAACATCATCCCTTTGGAATAATTTGTCCAGGACTGTGTTTCCCACCGAGTACAACTTACAGCGATTTAAGAACAACGTGAATCGCTTTCTCCGCACACGTTGTCGCTCCTGTAGCGCTTTAGGGACTTGCCTGTAGCACGTGTGCTAGACCCATAAAAAAAAAATCTGTTGGTAAACGTGATTCTTGTGACGGCTGTGTTCAATGATTCAAACAGATGTAACGCGCAGTTTTTTATTAGCAGCTATTGTAAGTGATCGATGTTGCACGTTTCGTAGAAAAGTATACTGTGACCCAGACAGAAACTGAACTGAAGGAAGTTCATGGGGACTCTGCACGAACACTCAAGACCATTTATTACAGGATGTAAACATGACCGTATCAGCACCGCAGGTGCTATACATTCAGGATGCCCAATTGAGGTTTCTTTTGTAGAAATGGGCGATTAAATTCACGGTATCATGATGAAAGCATTAAGCATCATGAAATTTCTGAGATACTTTGAGGGGACTTTGTTTTGTTTTTTAACCTCAAAAACTTGTTTGGGGGAAGAAATTTTCGTCTACTGTGGAATCTCGCTAGCTCAAATGTACTGAGCTCAGTGGAGATTATATTGCCAAACAAATTTTTGTTTTTGCAAAGAAAATGTTATTAACCTTGTTTTCTAATTAACTTTTCAATCCACCCTCGTACAGGTAGGCACAAAAATTATTCGCTTCTCAAAAAAAGAAGTCTGAATTTATTTAAATCCAGAAAGCCCGTGACATTGGGAATTGTGCTGACAACAGCACTAAGCGTGATTTTCAGAACTGCTAAAATTCTGTTATCTTCCTAAATGAATAAAGCTTTTTCGCAATAGTTAGTTAAGATTAGTTTTATACTCTAGATACGGCGTTCAAAATTTTGAAACTACAAGAAAGTGATGCTAAAAGTTTTTTTTGATCAGTTAGTATTCAAATATTTTACCTCTTTGTCGCTTCTGTTCTCTCCACCTCACCCATTTTGCTAACCCCGTTCTCCAATATTCCACCATGTATTGCTCGGCATATTCTTGTCCTTGTCCATTTCCATAACGACCTTGAGTTTTAACACCTAACAAAAAAAAAAAAACGTTTTTTTTTTAAATTTTGGCTGCCAATATCTTTATTTAATTTGATTTAAAACGTCGTTTCTTTATTTTCAATCGTTTCTTATTTCAAAATTTGAATATATTTTAATTTGAAAATTAAAATCTATTGGAAAGCCTTGTATATTATTTTATTTTTGAGTCCTACTAAAAATTCTAGATATTATTTGTCTAAAATACCGTATGTCTAAATTGAACTGTTTTGGAATTATTGTAATTTGAAATTTAAAATTAAAAAAAAAAAAACACAAAAAAACTATTAATAAATACTCTGGGTTTATGTTTAAGGTAACAATTGCTCAAAATGACTACCGTTAACAGCGAGGCAATGATCCAGTCTGTCATAAACGGCCTGAACAGAGAGAGAACATCGCAATTGAACACTTTGGAGAATCTCGAGCAGTTGCTCTTGACATATCCAAGGCATTCGACCATGTTTGGCACGATGGACTGTTGGCTAAGTTTACGCTCTTATGGTATGTCTGAAAGGTTCTGTTTTGTGGCTCTCATGTTTCCTCACAGAGCGTTCTTTACGAGTGGCGGTCGACGGATTTCTTTCTAACACCCTCACTATCAATGCCGGTGTGCCCCAGGGCTCCATACTGTCTCCTACTCTCTTTCTCATTTACATTAACGATCTGCTGGAAAAGACCGGGAATCCAATCTATAGCTTTGCAGATGACAGTACGCTTGTCTCTTCATTCACCTTGAACGCTCGAACATTGGCTGCTCAGGCGAATATCCGCAGACAGCAGGAAGTCGTCAACTTAACAAAGACCTGGAAGAAATTCTATCTTGGGGTGACAGTAACCAAGTGGAATTTAACGCTACAAAAACCCAAGCGGCAGTTTTTTCTAAAAAAGTTAACGTTGCTGAACCCGACATGGTTATGTCGGGGCACTCCATGCCCTAGCATCGTCGCTCAATTTGTTGGGTGTTAGTTTGGGAGCAAATATGTCTTGGCATGAACATGTTGCAGGCATAGCAAGGAGAGCTTCTCAAAAGTTGGGAATATTATTTAGAACCAGAAAGCTTTACACCCCACAGCAACTGTTAATTCTTTACAAAGCCCAAATTCGACCAACTATGGACTACTGCTCCCACGTTTGGGGCTCCGCTCCCAAACATACACTGCATTTGTTGGAATCTGTTCAGAGAAGAGGGGTCCGTCTGATTGGGGACCCGGAATTGACCGGCGGCCTTGATTCGCTGGAACATCGAAGAACGGTTGGCGACTTGAGTCTGTTCTACAAGTATATTCATGGAAAGTGTTCGCTTTTTGCGCACTCGTGCCGCTCCTGGAGCGCTTTAGGGACTTCCCTGCAGCACGTGTGCTAGACCCATAAAAAAAAAAGAAAAGAGAATCCAGGGTGATCGGTGCTACTTCATATTGAATTCTTTGTTGTAAATCTTCTACAGTTTCAGGTCGACTTCGGTAAACTTTAGTTTTCAAATGACCCTATAAGAAAAAATCAAGTGGCGTAAGGTCGGGACTCCTTGCAGGCCATTCTACAGCACCTCTTCTGCCTATCCATCGATTAGGAAAAATCGCATCCAAATATCTACGAACATTGATTTCATAGTGAGGAGGTGCTCCGTCCTGTTGATACCACAGATTCCTGTTAGGGGTATCGAAATTATTTTCATCGGGAAAAATACCGGTACAGGTTGGAATAACTTGCTCTTGGAGTAACTGTAAATACCGCTGACCTGTAAGATTTCCATCGATAAAAAAAGGGATCAGTGATATGACGTTCACAAATCCCTGCCCACACGTTTATCTTTTGTTGTCTTTGAGAATGACTGTCGATTTATACAGTGGGGATTCTCAGTAGACTAGTACCGGCAGTTATGCCTGTTAATTCTTCCGTTAAGGCAAAATGTGGCCTCGTCAGAAAAAACAATATTATGAATTAGGTTAGGATCGTTATTGATTTGTTCCATCATGACCTCGGAAAATTCAACGCGTCTATCGAAGTCATCTTTAGATAATTCTTGCAATAGAATGGGTTTTGTATGGATGCAATTTTTCTTCATTCAGTATACGACTTAAAGTACCTTTACTTATGTTGTGGTCTAGGCAAACCTGACGAATGGCTCTATGGGGATTTTCTGTAATTTCCAATAAAACATCTAACTTTATCATTGCTTGTTTTAACTTTTGAATGTCCCATATCCTTAACATGACCTGATTGTTAAAATCGTTTTAATGTTTTGCTAACTACGGTTCTCGATTTCGATATTTTTGCGTTAAAAAGATCACACACCTCCTGTTGTGTTCTCCTACGGTCTCCGTAACCAACCATCATTAACAAAGTGATTCCTTCAGTTTCTGTTAAATGTATCATTATGATATTACGCTTAAATTGCAGTTTCACAAAATGCAGCGATAAACGTTTTCGTTAATAATTCATTTTTGACGCGTTAAGTCGTTACCTAACAGTAAATTTTTAACACAAACCAGCTTAAAAAAAATTTTATTTGATGTTAATTTCAAATATCAAAAATTCTAAAACAGTTCAATTTAGACATATGGTATGTTAGACAAATAATATCTAGAATTTTTAGTAGAACTCAAAAATAAAATAATATATAGGGCTTTCTATTTTAAAAAAAATTAAGATGGCCTAATTTCTTCGAACTGACAGTTTTTAAAACATTTTATTGTCATTGTCAGCATGTATATGTATATATAATATATATATATATATATATATATATATATATATATATGTATATATATATATATATATATATATATATATATATATATATATATATATATATATATATATATATATATATATATATATATATATATATATATATACATACATATACATACATAAACACTCGTATATAACCTAATTGGTAAAATATGTTTTTAATTACCTGTTAAAACATGCATTTCCCCAAATCAATTTCAAGATATTCTCTGGAATTACGTGAAACCATGTGTCTTGGACACCATGCTCCACCTTGTTTGTTATTTCTTAACCTGAAGATAACAATAATAAAAATTTATTATATTCTTCAACAAAGCAAATGAGGGCTAGTTGATAAGAAACTAACTACAATGGTCCCTTATTTTTAGCGCCTTGCAGAGTTCACTTTAAAGACTATATCCCCGGGGTAAATTTAGCTATCGCTACAGAAAGACAAACATGCAGAACAAAACGTTGTCGCAAAACGAAGCCGGCTGGCTGCCGCAGCTTCTCTAAAGTGTGCCTCCTTTGGTAATCTCAGAGATGTCGCGCATATTTTTTCATTTTATTGTTATCTCTACCTGTGTACCATCTCTAAAAAAATCGTCAAGGTACATTTTACCAAGCCGGCAGTAGTCAGTCGGTTTGGTTTTGAAGTTTTCCACGTATTTGTCTTTCTACAGCGATAGCTATATTTTCTGTGGTATAAGGCAATCTCATCATAATTTCGACAATGAGTTAAACATATTGGTATATTACAAGATCATTCTCCTGGTGTTCGGCATAGTTGGTTCCTCAAAGTCTGCGATTTCTATACAATTTCGAGTGTCAGTTCGGCTGGGTCTAATTACCCCAGAAACAACATTTCATTAGTTTTTGCATTGCCATTCTTTGAAAACTCGTAGCTACGTTAAAAATGTCTATACAGAGCTTACAATGGATGTTGTGGAATGATTGTAAAAATCATGAAAAGGAGAACTAATATACAGTCGACACTCTATATAGGGAAAGGCCAAAATGTTGACCGAAATTTCACTATAGAAAGTTTTTCACTATATAAAGAAAAAATCCGTATATATTGCTATGTATGTATTTTATACTGGTAATCATTTACTTGTATTTTATAAGGTACAAGCAACAAAAAAAATTGCAAAATTGAATTATTAGAAAAGATTTTATTAAACATTTGAAAGTTTAAATAGTACATAGCATGTACAGGGCTAAATACATATATAAAGTCCGTACGTTATATCTTTACCCGTGCGTCATAGTTTTCAGGCCATATAACAGACGGCTATTATATTATTTGTCTCTTTTCACCAATAAATCGTAGGTATTGGTAAAAAGAGTATATAATAGTCGTCTGGGATATTGCCTGAAAACTATGACGCACGTGTAAAGATATAACGTACGGGCTTTATGTATGTATGTATGTACTACATACGAAATAAAGAGAATAATACAAAATCTGTTAAAACATATGTACATACTACGTACATACGTACTAGGAAACATAATCAGTTATTTTCTTTTGAACATTACTTTTGAAAAATAATTGTTGCTCAACAAAATTCTCGCATTTATTCAAATGCATAAAGATTTGATCAGGTACACTTTCCTGGCCCCTGAGAGTAGTTCGCACAATGTCAAATGCATTTCTTATTTCATTTTCACTAAATTTAGCAGGACATTCCCCGGTTTCAGTTTCTTCTTCATGATCTTCTATACTTTTTATATCGTCAATTATGTCTTGGTCAGTTGGGAGATCTGTCGTGCCAACATCATTGTCGATTTCTAAGAAATCTTCAAGTAAAAATCTGCGTCGACGGTAGCAGCTTTTTGTAGAATACCCCATTGCCTTTTTAAGGTAGCGAGATCCATTTCGTCTTCTTCTTCCCATTCGTCAATTTTTTCAGTAAAACCTGCTTTAGAAAAGCAGTTTTTGATAGTTTTCTGAGAAACATTTTCACTTCATACTTTAGCGACTTCGGTTATACACTCTTTAAGGGTAATCAATTTTTGGACTGGAAGTTTGTTATCAATCGCATTAATAATTTTGTGAACAATTCTGTTTCGGTAATGATGTTTTATGTTTTTTATAATACCCTGCTTCATAGGTTGCAATTTGGAGGTCATGTTTGGTGGAAAAAAGATCAATTCAATATTCCTTAATTTTTTACTTACAGTAACTGGATGTGCAGAACAATTGTCTATAAACATCACAATCTTTCGCTTTTGGCCTTTCATTTTCATGTCCAGTTCTTTGATCCATCTTTCGAAAATCTCAGAAGTCATTCATGCCTTTTTATTATTTTTGCTTTTACCCATGAGTAGTAATTTCAGTTTTTCTGAGCCATCCATGTTTGCTCCAACCATAAGTGTCACCCTTTCTTTACTTGTTTTAACACCAAAACATTTATCACTTTTAAAAGCAAAAGTTTTATTTGGCAAACATTTAAAAAACAAACCGGTTCCATCACAATTTTTCAACGCACTTTTTAAAACAGTTTCAGTCCAAATGTCACAGTCCTCCTGACTAACGCTTGCACTCTCCCCAGACACCGTTTTGAAAACAATTGAATTGCGAGTCTTCTAGGCATTCAACCACCCTTCACTAGCTTGAAAATTAACGCAGTTAAATTCTTTAGCAAATTGTAGAGCCTTCTGCTTTATTAAATTTCCCGATATTGGTACGTTTTGATGCGTACGGGCCACTTGAAACCATCGTAAAACTTGTTTTCGACTGCTTGGAACACTAGGTTTCTTGATGATACTGTCGCGACTTTTTATTATCAGAGAGACGCAACTTAGAGAAACACCAAATTTTGCAGCAACATCAATTTTTTTGCAGCCTTTATCAACTTCCTCCAAAACTTTAATTTTCTCAGCTAAACTTAAACACACTCGCTTGGACATCTTACTTGATTCTTAAACAAAAAGAAACTGAACCTTGCGAATTACTAGGCCTCGACTATAAAATGGGTGATTCTCCGGGTTTCTCACAGAAATCTAAGTGATTTATTGCCAACCATTAGGCGTTATAAACGCGTTAAGAACCTTTTCAAAAGAATGCGCCATAAAAATGGAATTCGTGCTAATGTTAAATAAAAATGGGAAACCCGAAATGGCCAAGATCTCAATAAATGCATAAAAATTTATACATAAAATTCCGGTAAAAATTTTATTATATAGAGTGTTACTATTTTACAGATTCACTATATGCAGGGCTTTTTACATGAAATTTCATTAAAATATTCTAGGTCTTGAAAAAATTGCACTATAAAGAGTTTTTCACTATATAGTTTCACTATAAACAGTGTCGACTGTATATGGGTGGCTAGACATCATTAGGATGCTTTAAACAGTAGGTTTTGTATTTCCCTGTTCATGACTCGAATCCTAAAATTAACAGTGTTTTTTTTTTATATATCTTCCTTTAATAAATTAGTAATATCAATAATTAAAAATGTCTTTGATTTCATTTTTAATTATAATTTTATTATTTAAAAATAAAAATAACTTGTGAATGCACGAATAAATAATTTAACAGTAATTGTATTATCAAAGTCTGTGTAAGTTTGTCTGTTATTACTAGAAATGTATATTTTATATAACAAAAGGAAAAGCTTGTTTGAAAAAATATATAAATAAAAATACGAATTTATTGGAGCTTTTAAAAGCTTTTCAATCTTATCCTGGGGCAAGTCGAATCAGGTGCACTGTAAAACCTCAAATTGTAGAGACAGAAAAAATGAAAAAGGATTTTCCAACATTGAATCCTGTTTGAAATTTTCTTTTTATAATAGTTAAGAAAAAAGAATATAGTCAATATTAAAGTATTAAATCCTTTTACAATAGTTTTTAATTTTATTTTTATGATTTAAAATAAAACATGTAGTAAATATGAAGATTTTTTAAAATTATATAAAATAATTATAACGCCATACAAAGAAATTGTTTTGTTGTAAAATAACGCTTTTTTAAGTACTCTGGCGAAATCTTGTACGACCTCGGTGCATTTTTCAATTTTTACAATTTTTTCTGAAAAATGAGTAAAAATAATTAAAGCAGTTGTAAGTTTCTCACTAAAGAGGAAAATGAACCATATTCACGAGAGAATGTCCCAGGTATGTGGCAATGATAGTCCATTATTGGTCTAAACAATTCAGGATGACGTCAGATCAGGAAGATTAGCTAAGGCATGATCTGATGAAACGCTCAGGCTTGTTAAGGATTTGCTGTTCAACGATTGAAGATCTGAATCTAAGGAAACTGGTTTATTCGAAACTCCAGTTTTCAAGATTTTAAACGAACATTTGGAGATGAAAAAGCCTTTTTTGTCCAGAACATTTCACTTAAGAGAACAATGAAATTTTCGGGAATTGTGGCGTCAACGACACCCAAGTGTTCAATTGAGGTGCTTTCACAAGGAAGGAGTCTTTTTGAAAGTTAATGGCGATCCTTTTTTGGAATTACTTATTGAACATATAGAAAAGATGTCTACAATTTATGGAGATATTTATGGAACCATCTGAATTCATGGAGAACCAAAATTTTGCTGTTACACAAGACACTCCAGAAGGCTCCCACAGATTAAAATATTACCGAAAGCTGTGGATTCACTGTGTTACAATATTTATCCTATAAGCCTAATTTAGTGTCCTATGTCTTATTTTGGTCCAAATATTTGAAGGAGACCTCAGACCGAAAATGTTTCTCAGATGATGAATTGAAAGCTGCTGTAATAGGTTTTTGAGGCGATGACAGGAGAGTTTTTTGGATGGAATGCAACAACTCGAGAAACACTAGACTGTTAGTTAGATAGAAAAATGTAGTGTTTTAAACTCTTCTAGTTTTCCTTTATAAGTAGATAGATAATTTTAAAAAACGTTGAATTTGGATCACTAAAGTTTGATATTAGTGAATGGTTAATTTATTTACTCTTGAATATATCTTATTTTAAACACTTTATATAAAATTCTAAAAAAAGAGTTTTTCGCTTAATGTTTAATTGTATTTCATATGTGCTCACCTGGCATGATGTGGGTCCTACACTTCCTGAATCGTAACTGCTGCTAGCTGAAATAACGGAGTCCCGAATTTTGCCAGATTCCATTCCCAATGGTGCAAGGCACGATTCATCTGAAATAAAAAGTAACGACTTTATTCAATAAAATATAAGAAAGTTTATGTTATACCCAGTGTTCATTGCTACACCATGTTTTTATAAGGCTGTTTTAAATTTTCCGAATGATGAATATATATATATATATATATATATATATATATATATATATATATATATATATATATATATATATATATATATATATATATATATATATATATATT
>CM032451.1:2274956-2392845 GCA_019049505.1 Pachyrhynchus sulphureomaculatus | reverse complement strand
CAGAAATTAAAAAGGGGCTGCAAGAAAATTGCGCCCAAGCAGGGACAAAAAACAAATTTTCACAAGTTACAAAATGACGCTGTCAACGCGGGGCTTTTGAAATTTATTTTTTAAAAGGGTTCAGTGTACTAGCTTTCGAACAAAGTAAAAGCTCTAACTTTTCAGATATTTTTATTTCATAATATTTATTAAACGAAACTACACTATAGCAATAAGACAAAAGCAGGAAATTTGAAGGAATATTTATTTCAATTTATCTGATGGTGGTATAGATATTTGAATTTTGTTAATTGACTCTAATTTAAGTGATCCCTGCTTTTTCCTTAAAAGCTACCTTTATAGTTCAGATTGGCGGATGTGCTGGTCTACTTTAATTTTTGCACTGTTAGATTTATTTTGCGGTTAACGAAGAAAAAACTGTACTTTTTTTCCTCACCTATGTTTTGCATGAATATTAAAAATACTTTGCTGATACGAAACGGTATTTGGAGATTTTTTGTTGAAAATTCTTAACATATTTAGTAAAGGAATTTTAATAAAAGGCAATACTTAGAAATTTTTTTTGAAATTGTTGAAGATTTTTTAAATGTTTGGTAAAGAAGTTTACATATTTTAGTTGTCTTTACATGATTTTATTTTGACTATTGGGAGCACAGGAGAAATATTTTCACGACTTTTCAAACAATTCTTTTAAATCTAAATACATTTATCATGGAAGCCTTCAATTTTAAAGTCAATCACCTACTGGAATATGAATTAGATTATGAACTGAAAATCCGTCGTACTTTCTCAGAACGTCCGGTCGCGGATAAAAGAAAGATTCTAACGAGGATCTTAAGTAAAGAAATATTCCAATAGATCAGATTAGACTAAATGGTTACAAAAAGTTTCTGATTTTTTTTAGTCTACTAAAAGTTCTCCTTCTCAAGTTAAAAACTCCTGCTTCTCCAAAATGGTCACATGTCTCCTTTATTGGTGCATAAATATTTAGATAATAGACCGCATATCACGATAAATCTATTAGGTGTCCATTTCTCGGCTTTATTTGACTCTGGTGCAAATGCCTCCGTTGTAGGTCAGAATGGTGTTAAAAATTTTAAGTCGTTTAAGTATAAAAATATGCCATGTCAAAAATAGAAGTGTTACCACTGCAGATGGCAGCCGTCTAAAAGTTTTAGGTACGGTTGAGTTGCCGCTAGCCTGCAATGGTCATTGTTTGGTAATCTCTGCTCTAGTAGTACCTTCTCTATCACATACTTTGGTTTTAGGATGTGATTTTGCACAAAAATTCGGAATTTTAGTAAATTATAAAGATAATTCGTGGTATCCACATATATATATATATATATATATATATATATATATATATATATATATATATATATATATATATATATTTATATATATATTATATATATATATATATATATATATATATATATATATATATAATATTTATATATATATATATATATATATATATTTATATATATATATATATATATAATATTTATTATATATATATATATATATATATATATATATATATATATATATATATATGTATATATATATATATATATATATATATATATATATATATATATATATATATATATATATATATATATATATACACACAATTTTCTGTAATAATGCAATAGATTTTCTTTAAAAGTAAGCTTATAAATTGTTCCCTTTTTTAAAGTAATACGTTTTTGTGGTAGACTGTTTTATTTTTGACCCCGAAGAATTAGAAAAATGAATCGAACAGGGAATTTAACTGAACACGAGGTAGTGCGAGCCTCAGTTTTATTGGACGAGGGATATTGTCAGAGTTATGTTGCCAATTTGTTAGGCAAACATCGTTCCACAATAAGTCGTATGGTAAAACGCTTGAATGAAGTAGGAACTTATTCTAAAGGGCGAAAACGATGCACTAGCGACGTAGATGAACGTTTTATAAGACAATATGCTTTAAGAAACAGCACTGTCACTAGTTCTATAATAAGAAACGAACTTGAAGCTGTTTGCAATGTCACAATTTCTTCTAAAACAGTTAGAAGACGGTTAAATGAAGCTGGATTAAACAGTAGGAGACCAGCCACTGCGCCCTTGCTTACTAGAGAGAACAGAGTTGCCAGATTACGTTTTGCTCGAAATCACGAAAACTGGTCTGTGGATGATTGGAAACAAGTTTTTCCTCACAGATGAAACTAGGATTAGTCTGAAACATCCAGATGGTCGTAAGCGAGTATGGCGAAGACCAGGAGAGAGGTTTGCTCCTTGCAATATTTCTGCAAGGATTCCATTCGGCCGGTGGCTTTGTTATGTTCTGGGGTGGCATCTGCTTTGATGCTCGCACAGAGTTAGTTCCTGTCCGTACGAGATCCATGAATGCTGGCTACTATCTTGAGAAAATATATATATATATATATATATATATATATATATATATATATATATATATATATATATATATATATATATATATATAAAATTCAATAATCGACACTTTTGCGCCGAAATATGGGGATTCAGTGACAGCATTGAATGCTTTAAACCATTACTTCATTAATTCTTGTCCAGATGTTGATGGTAGTGGGACAGTTGACTCATTCCCTATAGAAGGGTGTCAGCGAACGATATTCTTAGAACCAACTAGCACTGAAGATGTCTGTAGATGCATAAAAAATTTGAAAAAACAAAAAATCCGTAGGAGAGGACCAGGTGCCTGTTTCGCTGCTGAAGGAGACGGCAGATATTATATCTATACCTTTGGAACATATTATTAATGTTATGTTCTCGACAGGAGTCTTCCCATACCAATTAAAGCTTGCACATATAAAAGCAATATATAAAAAAGGTGACCGAGCTGAAGAAAAAAATTATAGGCCGGTATCACTGCTATCAAATGTAAACAAAATTTTTGAAAAAATATTATACTCCAGATTGATATCCTTCCTTGAGCGAAACAATGTCCTGGCTGATCAGCAGAATGGCTTCAGTCGACATAAATCTACTATTAGACCTATTTATCAAGCCATGTCAGAGATTCTTAATTCTTTAAAAATGATGATAGGGTGACTGTGGCCATGCTTCTCGATTTGTCAAAAGCATTTGACTCGGTAAATCACTCAATACTTTGCTTAAAACTAGAGAAGTATGGAATTAGAGGTGTAGCTCTTCAGCTCATAAAATCATATTTAAAAAACAGAACACAATGTGTTATTGAAACAGACCCTTGTGGAAAGCTTGCTTGCTCTGAGAAGGTCATAATAAAAAGGGGTGTACCTCAAGGTTCAATTTTAGGACCCCTGTTATATATACTGTATACTAATGAATTGCCTAAAGTGTCGCATGACTATATAGTGCTGTATGCCGATGATACTACTCTGATCTTTAAAGAGGATAATAAACATCTCTTACTTCAAAAAATGGTTAATACTCTAAACCTATTAAGGCAATATTTTACTTCGAATGATCTACTTTTAAATATCTCAAAAACACAGATGATTCTATTTTTCTAACAGAAGTAATGAACGTGTAACAGTAACATATGACAACATTGATGTAGTTTCGGGAGATGAGATTTTATTTCTTGGAGTGATTGTGGACAGGAGACTTGACTGGAAGTGTCATGTCAGTGCTTTGGCCAATAATATGGCTAAGTATTGTTACGCGCTAAGAGTCATTTTAGATTATGTTGGTGAAGACGCAGCACTGTCTTCTTATTACGCCTACATTCATTCGCGTATGAGACATGGAATCATCTTTTGGGGAAATTCCTGTGAGATAAACAGAATTTGGGTTTTGCAGAAGAAGTGTCTAAGAGTAGTGTACAGAATAAAGGCAAGAGATAGTTGTAAAAACGTATTCATTTCAAAACGGATTTTTACTGTAATAAGTTTATATATATATGAAGCAGTGTTATTTGTTCATAGTAATAAAGACCTATTTCAAGAAAGCATAAGAGTGCATGAACATAACACTAGGTTAAAAAATGATTTAAAACCAAACAAAAGTAAATATTCCTATATACAAAAGAATGTACATTTTTGTATTCTAAGATTGTACAATAGTTTTCCTAATCATGTTAGAATTTTAAGAACGAACTTGCTGAAACTAGTAATTAAGAATTATTTAGTCCGTAAGGCATTTTATAGTTTGGAGGAGTTCTTTGCTGATGAATCTCGGCTATTTTTATGTGTGTAACTAGAATATTTGATAAAATGCAATATTTCTTAGTTTAAGAACTTTTGACATTGTTCCACGCTCCTATATGGAGCTTTGTAATTTACAAGGAATAAATAAAAAATTATCTATCTATCTATCTATCTATCTATCTATATATATATATATATATATATATATATATATATATATATATAGCAAATTCACTTTTAAAGTATCCGAATAAGTTTTTTCTAACTATTAGTGTAACCAATGTTCATAAAAATTATTAAAATTAATTCATTATAGAGATTTGTATGATTTAATATATTGTTGCGTTAATTTTGTCCAGGAGTATATATATATATATATATATATATATATATATATATATATATATATATATATATATATACATATATATATATATATATATATATATATATATATATATATATATATATATATATATATATATATATATATATATCTATATATATCTATATATATCTATATATATATATACATATATATATATATATATATATATATATATATATATATATATATATATATACATATATAAATATATATTATATATGTTAGAATAGAGGTTTTCACGGATGGTGGAATGTAATACATTAAAATTCCGGGTTTCAATCCGTTCGCTAATAATGAATTTGCACGACGTTTCGCCAAAATCTCATTTGGCATTTTCAAGTACTTTTTCTGCTACTGCTACTCCATACTGTGATCTTGCTGCTAACTAAGGCTGTGTCATCTATAAATCACAAACACTAGGACATGCATACCAGGGCTCATCAGCCAGCCTAGGTGAAGAGGCAAATTGCAAACATATAGAAACAGCGGGAGTGATTCATATACTTTTCAGTAGGCAACAAACCTCACCGCCATACGGTGTGAAATTTTAATTCAAAACACAGAGGGAAAATGAGATTTAGATGGCACGCACGGTTAGTCCATAACTTTGGGCGCCGTATTTTTAATGCAAGAGCATAACACTTACTTCGAGGTCTTGGTCTGCTAACCCGATATACATATATCTTTTTCTTTTGAATATATTTTTCACGGGATTTACTTTACGGATGGATTTGTACGTTACTTCGTGATAGAATATTATAAATATTGAGTATGAAAAATTACTGATAAAGTAGTTTATTATTAAATTTCTACGTGACTGCGGTTTCGTGTGTAGTAAATTCACATATTATATTTACAAATTAACAGTCACATAGAAATTTAATAATAAACTGATAAGTTGACAGAGTAAATTATTTGTATTATTAATATTTACTTTGTTTATGGAATGATTATGTCTAACAATCTTTTAAGCTCTATCGAACACGTCTGAGCGTGCGTTATTAAGTCTAAATTTAGCGCGCCGTATATTCAAAGAAATAATGATCGTCAGTGTATGGCTGCCTTTATTGAATAAACAATATTCCTCGACGCCATTTTTAATCGAAATTTAATCTGTTAATTGGGACAGTGGATCACCAAAATGTCTCATTCAATGTTCCAGTTGTATTGGCAATTAAATTCCAATAGAAAACATTTCTATTTGGTAGGAGGAGGATCTGGTGGAGAATTAAGTTATGGTTTTAACGACATATTTTTCGTATAAGCTATTTATTATCTCTTATATGGCGCGCATTTTCTGCTGAATGTCGGGCTATATACTTTTATTTATACTTATATTATTTTCTTGTTTCATACCCATATTAATCAGTATAATTGTTCACTCATAATAATATTTATAAATGAAAAAAATGGAATATTCACATGCCATTTTACCTTTTATGTCAATAAAAATATTACTTAAATACAAGCTTGGCTCCACACATTCAATGGATATCAAAGTAAAAATGCTTTTATCCAAAGCGCCAGATTTTGCAACAATCTATCATATTTCAAGAGCCATTCTCTATTCTAGAATTTTCGATATTTTATCTAAATTTGACTCGACATAACATAAAATAGGATTTATGATATTTTTGTAAAATGCCAGGAGATATCATCGAAATCTATAGTATATGTATATACACGTATATAATAACAGTTTTTATTTTTCGAAAGACAAAGGGTTGTCGAAAAATTATTGAGCTTTTTAAAGTTAAAATTGAGACAATTGTTTTTATATTTTAAAGGAACTTTATTAACGACTCAGTATATATCACCACTACACCAAACACTTTATTTTTGCATTCGACGCGCGATGATTGACTAAAGCTAAACTACAAATCTACCCTATTTATACTTAGCCTAACCCTTGAATTACTCAAGTGGAACTAATGACATATGCAAGGCCGTCAGTTCCGGTCAAGTAACCAGTAGAGGAGACTATAAGGAATAGGCCCTCTGTCTTTATTTAAACTACTTTTCCATTTTATGATTTCCATACTTTCGTATGCGTTCAACAATCTCCTATCAGATACATTTTTTATTAATCTTAGATTATCTAATGTTACAGTATGATCAGCTTCAAGGGCATGTTCGGCAATGCTAGACTTTTCTGTTCTACTGTATTTTAAGTGTGCTAAATGTTCTTTAAATCGTGTTTTAATTGACCTTTTAGTTTGCCCAACATACTTTTTGTCACAATCATTACAACTAATTTCATAAATTCCACTTTTCTCACAATTAGGAATCTTATCTTTGGGATTTCCTAAGATATTTCTCAGATTGTCTAATGACTTATAGACTAAGGTGAGGCCTACCTTATTAAATACCTTATTGAGTCCCTTGTTATATTTCGGATTATATGGTATGGAGACATACTTGGTGTTATTTTCTTCGCGTATAAAAAAGGTGGAATTCTGAATATTAAACTTATGTCTATTTATTAGTTTATTAGCTTATTTAAGTTTAAGTTTAATATTCAGAATTCCACCTTTTTTACACGCGAAGAAAATAACACCAAGTATATCTCCATACCATATAATCCGAAATATAGCAAGGGACTCAATAAGGTATTTAATAAGGTAGGCCTCACCTTAGTCTATAAGTCATCAGACAATCTTAGGAAATCTGGGGGCGCTAAATGACCATAGCCGTCGATGCGCCCTCATCTTCGAAAATCATCATCATCAACACGTAGGTTGATTACTCGGTCTAGTTCACTTCTAAAGCTATCCCAGTCTGTGTTCTTATTAAATAGCATTGGTCTCGCTTCTTTACGGATTATGGTTTCACTGAGCGTCAGTATCACTGCGGTATGGTCTGAATTTACGTCTAACACTTCACTAATGTCTATAAAGTTTGTCCCGATCTTTTTATAGATAGAAAAATCTAACAAATCTGGAGTTTTTTCTCGGATAGGTAGGCCAATATCCAATTAATATGATGGACAACGATATTATGTTTGCAATCACTACAGTGTCTTATGGTGCGGAAAAGCTTTAGGTTGGCTGCAAACAAATAAAAATTACTATTTATGTTATCACCAATGTCGTTAATGAAGAGTGAAAAAATTAAAGGTGCAAGGTTGCTACCCTGTCGTGCACTATTTGTGGCACTAAACGTTGAGAATTTATGGCCGCAAATTTCGACGTACTGTAAGCGGTTACACAAATAGGACTCAAAAAAAGTAATTAGGTCATTGCCGAAACCCAGTCTATCCACCTTATATAGAAATATGAAATGGTCAACTATATCAAAGGCCAGCTTGCATTTGTTTGTCCAAAGCATTGAGCAAAACAAACCAAATTACTTATTGTACTGCGTTTGCTGAAAAAACCATGTTGATTTACAGAAATCAGGCTTTTAACCTGTGCAAAAATACATCGATACAATGACATCTCAAAGACTTTGGCGAATATCGGTAGTAAAGATACCGGTCTATAATTAGATACATCATTTGCGTCACCCCTTTTAAATACGGGAGTGATCTTGGCCTTGTTTCATACGTCAGGAAATCTGTTCATCATAAAATTTTCCAATGCTTCAACCTTCTGATCCCCAACTGCACTTTTAGTGATGTTTGGATAGTTAAAATCACTCATTATAAACAGATTATTACCATACATAAATGAGAGCGCCTCAACACACTCTAATAAAGACAAAAATTCCGCATTTATTATATGCGGAGGTATGTATAATACTATAACATATAATGTATTATAATTTAAAAAATACATTGCTACATACCATGTCAATCTTCACTACACTGCCGCGAACAACCTAGAGATTAACCTGTATTGGTTTTAGTTCCCTTTTAATGTCACACCACCACCCCATGAAATGCCCATCCCATAAAGGTTTCTATCACACCGAAATACAGAGTATCTATCGTCGAAAACTTCATTTGAAGATATGTTATCTTGAATCCAACTTTCTGTGATAGCGATGATATATTCACTTCTACATACCAAACGTTAAAAAGAATCCGTGTTTGTATTAAGTCCTCTGACCTTCTGATACATACAACTTAGACCATGAGAAGAAGATGCTGACGAGCCACTGTTTTTGGGATACCACTAAAATACTTTATTTTGAGGTTAGTTGCACCATTTTGCAGCCAAGAAGTGAGAGTTTCTTTCATATGGCACCTAAACATCGAGTTTCTTTTTGTATCTAATCTTCTGAAATGGTTTAAAACTATTCGTTTAGTTCTTTAGCAATATCATGATAACTTGTGTGCCGGTTTTGCTAAACTTTTTCTGATTTCATCGACTTTTTCGATTATTAGCCGACCAGAGATTGTTGCGTCTGGGACATCAAAATTTTCAGAACGAAAGCGAGTACACCATCTCTTGGCTGTTGTTTTGATAAAGTACCTAGTCCGTGAATAGCACAAATTTCTTGCGCAGCATTTTTCCCTCCATCGTAACAACATCGTAAAACAGCGATTTTTTTTTAATAACTTTACTCATTTCAGTCGATAAATTTGGTAACTTTTTTTTAATTTATATTCTGAAATGTCTTAAAAATAGGTGTCAATTTGACCAGGTCCGATTATTATTACCAGAGATAGGGCATTTTAAAGCCATCTAGCGAAAATGGGGCCCCATTCTTTTTAACAACCTATTATATGGATTCTGAAAAGCTTTGTTATAAATGTATATAAGTATGCAATCAATTATAAATTATTTATCCCGCCCAAAAACCTAAAATAAATAAATATACATATAATTTCGGTGGGCTAATTCCAAACTAAATTTATAATTTAAATTTGCTTCGGCTGCAATTTGGTATAATCATTGTTTAAAGCTGTAACTTTAATTTGCTTTTGATAATAATCATTTGCTGAGCTTTTTAGCTAAAATATTGATTTCAAATTTGTTGACGTGACCAGAATATTTCAAGTGTACGGGGTCAAATTTGTCAGTTCTTATTCGTTCTTAAATGAATGAACAAAGAAAAAATTGTTATACGAGGATGGATTGATAAGTCTGCTAGATTTTTACGAAATGGCAGGAAATTTTGTTAAGCGGCTTATCACGGTCAGCGTAAATCCGCCATTAGGTTCTTCCGACCATAAACTATTATCGACATCGAGTATCCTACCAATCAGTGACAGAGACGCGCCTAAACCGCGCAAGATCTGGCCCTACAAATCTACTAATTGGGAAGATCTCATGGAATATTTTCGAACTTTCCCTTGGTTAGACGTTTGTTTTCGATCCGATGACCCATATAACTGCGCCAAGGAGGTTTCCGATGTTATTTTGGCCGGTATGGAGGCTTACATCCCTTTTTCGAAGAAATGCCCTTCCAACGGCAAGCCTTGGTTTGACCGAAAATGCAAAGAAGCTGTTGCTTCTAAACATCTTGCATACCGACATTGGCGTGAAAATCCTAACACCATAAATCGTAACACTTTGTTCGTGCTAGGAACAGATGCAAAGAAATTATCGACGAAACCAAGGAGGCACACAATCAACGGATTAGAAACAAACTTCTCGCTTGTCTCAACAATTCCAAGTCCTTTTGGTCAGTTGCTAAGGCAATTAGTCAAAATTTCACCAAATCCACCATACCACCACTCACACGGCCAGATAATTCTATTGCAAAGACACCTGTTGAGAAAGCGAACTTGTTGGCTGAACTCTTTGCTTCCCATTCTACTGTCGATTTCCAAGGAAAAACACCACCTAATATTCCCCATAGTGCAGTCAAGGATGCCCGATATTGTCTTCAGGCAGCGTATCATAAAACGTATTTTGATGCAGCTAGACACCAAAAAGGCTTCTGGTGCTGACGGAATACCTGCCATAGTTCTCAAAAACTGTGTGAGGGAACTAACACCAGTTTTCTGTAGACTTTTCAACCTATCTTACAGAAAGGGAATATTTCCTTCCTGTTGGAAATGTGCCACAGTTCAGCCAGTACCTAAAAAAGGCAAGAAGACCTTGCCAAATAACTACCGACCAATCGCACTGCTTTCAGTAATATCGAAAGTCATGGAAAAGGCTATCAATCAGCATCTTCTAAAATATCTTGAAGGATTCAACATTATTAGCGATCACCAATATGGCTTTCGTTAAAAATAGATCAACAGGAGATCTCCTGACTTATGTAACACATGTTTGGAACAACGCAATTGAACACTTTGGAGAATCTCGAGCGGTTGCTCTTGACATATCCAAGGCATTCGACCGTGTTTGGCACGATGGGCTGTTGGCTAAGCTACGTTCTTATGGTATCTCTGAAAAGTTCTGTTTGTGGCTCTCATGTTTCCTCAGAGAGCGTTCTTTGCAAGTGGCAGTCGACGGATTTCTTTCTAACACCTTCACTATCAACGCCGGTGTACCCCAAGGCTCCATACTGTCTCCTACTCTCTTTCTCATTTATATTAACGATCTCTTATTTCACTTTGAACGCTCGGACATCGGCTACTCAGACGAATATCCACAGACAGCAGGAAGTCATTCAACTTAACAAAGACCTGGAAGAAATTCTATCTTGGGGTGATAGTAACCAAGTGGAATTTAACGCTACAAAAAAACCCAGGCGGCAGTTTTTTCTAAAAAAGTTAACGTTGCTGTACCCGACGTAGTTATGTCCGGGCACTCCATTCCCCTAACATCGTCACTCAAATTGTTGGGCGTAAATTTAGGAGCAAATTTGTCCTGGCATGAACATGTTGCAGGCATAGCAAGGAGAGCTTCTCAGAAGTTGGGAATATTATTTCGAACCAGAAAGCTTTACACTTCACAACAACTGTTTAATTCTTTACAAAGCTCAAATTCGACCAACTATGGAATACTGCTCCCATGTTTGGGGCTCCGCTCCCAAACATGCACTGCATTTGTTGGATTCTGTTCAGAGAAGAGCTGTTCGTCTGATTGCAGACCCGGAACTGACAGATGGCCTTGATTCGCTGGAACATCGAAGAACGGTTGGCGACTTGAGCCTATTCTACAAGTATTTTCAGGGAAAGTGTTCGAAGGATGTGGCCCGCTTAATTCCTCCCAGAGCGGTGCATGTTAGAAGTACACGTCGCGCTAATACTTCACATCCGTATGAGGTTCAGCTTGTTACTCCTCGTACAACGCTTTTCAAGCAGTCATTTATATGGAGGACATCATCCCTTTGGAATAATTTGTCCAGGACTGTGTTTCCCACCGAGTACAACTTACAGCGATTTAAGAACAACGTGAATCGCTTTCTCCGCACACGTGTCGCTCCTGTAGCGCTTTAGGGACTTGCCTGTAGCACGTGTGCTAGACCCATAAAAAAAAAAATCTGTTGGTAAACGTGATTCTTGTGACGGCTGTGTTCAATGATTCAAACAGATATAACGCGCAGTTTTTTATTAGCAGCTATTGTAAGTGATCGATGTTGCACGTTTCGTAGAAAAGTATACTGTGACCCAGACAGAAACTGAACTGAAGGAAGTTTATGGGGACTCTGCACCAACACTCAAGACCATTTATTACAGGATGTAAACATGACCGTATCAGCACCGCAGGTGCTATACATTCAGGATGCCCAATTGAGGTTTCTTTTGTAGAAATGGGCGATCAAATTCACGGTATCATGATGAAAGCATTAAGCATCATGAAATTTCTGAGATACTTTGAGGGGACTTTGTTTTGTTTTTTAACCTCAAAAACTTGTTTGGGGGAAGAAATTTTCGTCTACTGTGGAATCTCGCTAGCTCAAATGTACTGAGCTCAGTGGAGATTATATTGCCAAACAAAATTTTTGTTTTTGCAAAGAAAATGTTATTAACCTTGTTTTCTAATTAACTTTTCAATCCACCCTCGTACAGGTAGGCACAAAAATTATTCGCTTCTCAAAAAAAAAGTCTGTAACCTAATGGAAACCCCTAGGAATTTATTTAAATCCAGAAAGCCCGTGACATTGGGAATTGTGCTGACAACAGCACTAAGTGTGATTTTCAGAACTGCTAAAATTCTGTTATCTTCCTAAATGAATAAAGCTTTTTCGCAATAGTTAGTTAAGATTAGTTTTATACTCTAGATACGGCGTTCAAAATTTTGAAACTACAAGAAAGTGATGCTAAAAGTTTTTTTTGATCAGTTAGTATTCAAATATTTTACCTCTTTGCCGCTTCTGTCTCTCCACCTCACCCATTTTGCTAACCCCGTTCTCCAATATTCCACCATGTATTGCTCGGCGTATTCTTGTCCTTGTCCATTTCCGTAACGACCTTGAGTTTTAACACCTAAAAAAAAACGTTTTTTTTTTTTAAATTTTGGCTGCCAATATTTTTATTTAATTTGATTTAAAACGTCCTTTCTTTATTTTCAATCGTTTCCTATTTCAAAATTTGAATATATTTTAATTTGAAAATTAAAATCTATTGAGAAGCCTTGTAACATATATTATTTTATTTTTGAGTCCTACTAAAAATTCTAGATATTATTTGTCTAGAATACCGTATGTCTAAATTGAACTGTTTTGGAATTATTGTAATTTGAAATTTAAAATTTAAAAAAAAAAAACACAAAAAAACTATTAATAAATACTCTGGTTTTATGTTTAAGGTAACAATTGCTCAAAATATCCACCGTTAACAGCGAGGCAATGATCCAGTCTGTCATAAACGGCCTGAACAGAGTTTACAGAGAGAACATCGCAATTGAACACTTTGGAGAATCTCGAGCAGTTGCTCTTGACATATCCAAGGCATTCGACCATGTTTGGCACGATGGACTGTTGGCTAAGTTACGCTCTTATGGTATGTCTGAAAGGTTCTGTTTGTGGCTCTCATGTTTCCTCACAGAGCGTTCTTTACGAGTGGCGGTCGACGGATTTCTTTCTAACACCCTCACTATCAATGCCGGTGTGCCCCAGGGCTCCATACTGTCTCCTACTCTCTTTCTCATTTACATTAACGATCTGCTGGAAAAAGACCGGGAATCCAATCTATAGCTTTGCAGATGACAGTACGCTTGTCTCTTCATTCACCTTTAACGCTCGAACATTGGCTGCTCAGGCGAATATCCGCAGACAGCAGGAAGTCGTCAACTTAACAAAGACCTGGAAGAAATTCTATCTTGGGGTGACAGTAACCAAGTGGAATTTAACGCTACAAAAACCCAAGCGGCAGTTTTTTCTAAAAAAGTTAACTTTGCTGAACCCGACATGGTTATGTCGGGGCACTCCATGCCCCTAGCATCGTCGCTCAATTTGTTGGGTGTTAGTTTGGGAGCAAATATGTCTTGGCATGAACATGTTGCAGGCATAGCAAGGAGAGCTTCTCAAAAGTTGGGAATATTATTTAGAACCAGAAAGCTTTACACCCCACAGCAACTGTTAATTCTTTACAAAGCCCAAATTCGACCAACTATGGACTACTGCTCCCACGTTTGGGGCTCCGCTCCCAAACATACACTGCATTTGTTGGAATCTGTTCAGAGAAGAGGGGTCCGTCTGATTGGGGACCCGGGAATTGACCGGCGGCCTTGATTCGCTGGAACATCGAAGAACGGTTGGCGACTTGAGTCTGTTCTACAAGTATATTCATGGAAAGTGTTCGCTTTTTGCGCACTCGTGCCGCTCCTGGAGCGCTTTAGGGACTTCCCTGCAGCACGTGTGCTAGACCCATAAAAAAAAAGAAAAGAGAATCCAGGGTGATCGGTGCTACTTCATATTGAATTCTTTGTTGTAAATCTTCTACAGTTTCAGGTCGACTTCGGTAAACTTTAGTTTTCAAATGACCCTATAAGAAAAAATCAAGTGGCGTAAGGTCGGGACTCCTTGCAGGCCATTCTAGCACCTCTTCTGCCTATCCATCGATTAGGAAAAATCGCATCCAAATATCTACGAACATTGATTTCATAGTGAGGAGGTGCTCCGTCCTGTTGATACCACAGATTCCTGTTAGGGGTATCGAAATTATTTTCATCGGGAAAAATACCGGTACAGGTTGGAATAACTTGCTCTTGGAGTAACTGTAAATACCGCTGTCCTGTAAGATTTCCATCGATAAAAAAAAGGGATCAGTGATATGACGTTCACAAATCCCTGCCCACACGTTTATCTTTTGTTGTCTTTGAGAATGACTGTCGATTATACAGTGGGGATTCTCAGTAGACTAGTACGGCAGTTATGCCTGTTAATTCTTCCGTTAAGACAAAATGTGGCCTCGTCAGAAAAAACAATATTATGAATTAGGTTAGGATCGTTATTGATTTGTTCCATCATGACCTCGGAAAATTCAACGCATCTATCGAAGTCATCTTTAGATAATTCTTGCAATAGAATGGGTTTTGTATGGATGCAATTTTTCTTCATTCAGTATATGACTTAAAGTACCTTTACTTATGTTGTGGTCTAGGCAAACCTGACGAATGGCTCTATGGGGATTTTCTGTAATTTCCAATAAAACATCTAACTTTATCATCGCTTGTTTTAACTTTTGAATGTCCAGATCCTTAACATGACCTGATTGTTAAAATCGTTTTAATGTTTTGCTAACTACGGTTCTCGATTTCGATATTTTGCGTTAAAAAGATCACACACCTCCTGTTGTGTTCTCCTACGGTCTCCGTAACCAACCATCATTAACAAAGTGATTCCTTCAGTTTCTGTTAAATGTATCATTATGATATTACGCTTAAATTGCAGTTTCACAAAATGCAGCGATAAACGTTTTCGTTAATAATTCATTTTTTGACGCGTTAAGTCCTTACCTAACAGTAAATTTTTAACACAAACCAGCTTAAAAAAATTTTTTATTTGATGTTAATTTCAAATATCAAAAATTCTAAAACAGTTCAATTTAGACATATGGTATGTTAGACAAATAATATCTAGAATTTTTAGTAGAACTCAAAAATAAAATAATATATAGGGCTTTCTATTTTAAAAAAAAATTAAGATGGCCTAATTTCTTCGAACTGACAGTTTAAAACATTTTATTGTCATTGTCAGCATGTATATGTATATATATATATATATATATATATATATATATATATATATATATATATATATATATATATACATATATACATACATAAACACTCCTATATAACCTAATTGGTAAAATATGTTTTTAATTACCTGTTAAAACATGCATTTCCCCCAAATCAATTTCAAGATATTCTCTGGAATTACGTGAAACCATGTGTCTTGGACACCATGCTCCACCTTGTTTGTTATTTCTTAACCTGAAGATAACAATAATAGAAATTTATTATATTCTTCAACAAAGCAAATGATGGCTAGTTGATAAGAAACTAACTACAATGGTCCCTTATTTTTAGCGCCTTGCAGAGTTCACTTTAAAGACTATATTCCCGGGGTAAATTTAGCTATCGCTACAGAAAGACAAACATGCAGAACAAAACGTAGTCGCAAAACGAAGCCGGCTGGCTACCGCAGCTTCTCTAAAGTGTGCCTTCTTTGGTATCTCAGAGATGTCGCGCATATTTTTTTAATTTTATTGTTATCTCTACCTGTGTACCATCTCTAAAAAAATCGTCAAGGTACATTTTACCGGGCCGGCGGTAGTCAGTCGGCTTCCTTTTGAAGTTTCCTTTTGTTCCACTTGTTTGTCTTTCTTCAGCG
The DNA here is from genome assembly GCA_019049505.1 of Pachyrhynchus sulphureomaculatus. Lineage (NCBI taxonomy): Eukaryota > Metazoa > Arthropoda > Insecta > Coleoptera > Curculionidae > Pachyrhynchus > Pachyrhynchus sulphureomaculatus. The sequence goes on along the minus strand of CM032451.1, from coordinate 2,376,666 downwards.
ATAGCTATATTTTCTGTGGTATCAGGCAATCTCATCATAATTTCGACAATGAGCTAAACATATTGGTATATTACAAGATCATTCTCCTGGTGTTCGGCATAGTTGGTTTCTCAAGGTCTGCGATTTCTATACAATTTCGAGTGTCAGTTCGGCTGGGTCTAATTACCCCAGAAACAACATTTCATCAATTTTTGCATTGCCATTCTTTGAAAACTCGTAGCTACGTTAAAAATGTCCGTACAGAGCTTACAATGGATGTTGTGGAAGGATTGTAAAAATCATGAAAAGGAGAACTAATATACAGTCGACACTCTATATAGTGAAAGGCCAAAATGTTGACGGAAATTTCACTATAGAAAGTTTTTCACTATATAAAGAAAAAATCCGTATATATTGCTATGTATGTATTTTATATTGGTAATCATTTACTTGTATTTTATAAGGTACAAGCAACAAAAAAAAATTGCAAAATTGAATTATTAGAAAAGATTTTATTAAAACATTTGAAAGTTTAAACAGTACATAGCATGTACAGGGCTAAATACATACATAAAGTCCGTACGTTATATCTTTACCCATGCGTCATAGTTTTCAGGCCATATAACAGACGACTATTATAATATTTGTCTCTTTTCACCAATACATCGTAGGTATTGGTAAAAAGAAACAAAAAATATAATAGTCGTCTGGGATATTGCCTGAAAACTATGACGCACGTGTAAAGATATAACGTACGAACTTTATGTATGTATCTACTACATACGAAATAAAGAGAATAATACAAAATCTGTTAATACATATGTACATACTACGTACATACGTACTAGGAAAAATAATCAGTTATTTTCTTTTGAACATTACTTTTGAAAAATAATTGTTGCTCAACAAAATTCTCGCATTTATTCAAATGCATAAAGATTTGATCAGGTACCCTTTCCTGGCCCCTGAGAGTAGTTCGCATAATGTCAAATGCATTTCTTATTTCATTTTCACTAAATTTAGCAGGACATTCCCCGGTTTCAGTTTCTTCTTCATGATCTTCTATACTTTTTATATCGTCAATTATGTCTTGGTCAGTTGGGAGATCTGTCGTGCCAACATCATTGTCGATTTCTAAGAAATCTTCAAGTAAAAAATCTGCGTCGACGGTAGCAGTTTTTTGTAGAACACCCCATTGCATTTTTAAGGTAGCGAGATCCATTTCGTCTTCTTCTTCCCATTCGTCAATTTTTTCAGTAAAACCTGCTTTAGAAAAGCAGTTTTTGATAGTTTTCTGAGAAACATTTTCACTTCATACTTTAGCGACTTCGGTTATACACTCTTTAAGGGTAATCAATTTTTGGACTGGAAGTTTGTTATCAATCGCATTAATAATTTTGTGAACAATTCTGTTTCGGTAATGATGTTTTATGTTTTTTATAATACCCTGGTTCATAGGTTGCAATTTGGAGGTCATGTTTGGTGGAAAAAAGATCAATTCAATATTCCTTAATTTTTTACTTACAGTAACTGGATGTGCAGGACAATTGTCTATAAACATCACAATCTTTCGCTTTTGGCCTTTCATTTTCATGTCCAGTTCTTTGATCCATCTTTCGAAAATCTCAGAAGTCATCCATGCCTTTTTATTATTGGCGTAATCTAACTCCAGAGATTTAACTCCTTTTGAACAATGGGGATTTTTGCTTTTACCTATGAGCAGTAATTTCAGTTTTTCTGAGCCATCCATGTTTGCTCCAACCATAAGTGTCACCCTTTTTTTTACTTGTTTTAACACCAAAACATTTATCACTTTTAAAAGCAACAGTTTTATTTGGCAAACATTTAAAAAACAAACCGGTTTCATCACAATTGAAAACGTTTTTTTGGCTCGTACTTTTTTAATGCACTTTTTAAAACAGTTTCAGTCCAAATGTCACAGTCCTCCTGACTAACGCTTGCACTCTCGCCAGACACCGTCTTGAAAACAATTGAATTGCGAGTCTTCCAGGCACTCAACCACCCTTCACTAGCTTGAAAATTAACGCAGTTAAATTCTTTAGCAAATTGTAGAGCCTTTTACTTTATTAAATTTCCCGATATTGGTACGCTTTGATGCGTACGGGCCACTTGAAACCATCGTAAAACTGCTTCATTTACATCCTCGTAAGTACTCACCCGTACTTGTTTTCGACTGCTTGGAACACTAGGTTTCTTGATGATACTGTCGCGACTTTTTTTTTATCAGAGAGACGCAACTTAGAGAAACACTACTACATTTTGCAGCAACATCAATTTTTTTGCAGCCTTTATCAACTTCCTCCAAAACTTTAATTTTCTCAGCTTAACTTAAACACACTCTCTTGGACATCTTACTTAATTCTTAAACGAAAAGAAACTGAACCTGAATTTGCGAATTACTAGGCCTCGACTATAAAATGGGTGATTCCCCGGGTTTCTCACAGAAATCTACCTGATTTATTGCCAACCATTAGACGTTATAAAACGCGTTAAGAACCTTTTCAAAAGAATGCGCCATAAAAATGGAATTCGTGCTAATGTTAGATAAAAATGGGAAACCCGAAATGGCCAAGATCTCAATAAATGCATAAAAAATTTATACATAAAATTCCGGTAAAAATTTTATTATATAGAGTGTTACTATTTTACAGATTCACTATATGCAGGGCTTTTTACACGAAATTTCATTAAAATATTCTAGGTCTTAAAAAAATTGCACTATAAAGAGTTTTTTACTATATAGTTTCACTATAAACAGTGTCGACTGTATATGAGTGGCTAGACATCATTAGGATGCTTTAAACAGTAGGTTTTCTATTTCCCTGTTCATGACTCGAATCCTAAAATTAACAGTGTTTTTTTTTTTTATATATGTTCCTTTAATAAATTAGTAATATCAATAATTAAAAATGTCTTTGATTTGATTTTTAATTATAATTTTATTATTTAAAAATAAAAAGGACTTGTGAATGCACGAATAAATATTTTAACAGTAATTGTATTATCAAAGTCTGTGTAAGTTTGTCTGTTATTACTAGAAATGTATATTTTATATAACAAAAGGAAAAGCTTGTTTGAAAAAATATATAAATAAAAAATACGAATTTATTGGAGCTTTTAAAAGCTTTTCAATCTTATCCTGGGGGCAAGTCGAATCAGGTGCACTGTTAAAAACCTCAAATTGTAGAGACAGAAAAAATGAAAAAGGATTTTCCAACATTGAATCCTGTTTGAAATTTTCTTTTTATAATAGCTAAGAAAAAAGAATATAGTCAATATTAAAGTATTAAATCCTTTTACAATAGTTTTTAATTTTATTTTTATGATTTAAAATAAAACATGTAGTAAATATGAAGATTTTTTAAAATTATATAAAATAATTATAACGCCATACAAAGAAATTGTTTTGTTGTAAAATAAGTTAAGTACTCTGGCGAAATCTTGTACGACCTCGGTGCATTTTTCAATTTTTACAATTTTTTCTGAAAAATGAGTAAAAATGATTAAAAGCAGTTGTAAGTTTCTCACTAAAGAGGAAAATGAACCATATTCACGAGAGAATGTCCCAGGTATGTGGCAACGATAGTCCATTATTGGTCTAAACAATTCAGGATGACGTCAGATCAGGAAGATTAGCTAAGGCATGATCTGATGAAACGCTCAGGCTTGTTAAGGATTTGCTGTTCAACGATTGAAGATCTGAATCTAAAGAAACTGGTTTATTCGAAACTCCAGTTTTCAAGATTTTAAACGAACATTTGGGAATGAAAAAGTCTTTTTTGTCCAGAAACATTTCGCTTAAGAGAACAATGAAATTTTCGGGAATTGTGGCGTCAACGACACCCAAGTGTTCAATTGAGGTGCTTTCACAAGGAAGGAGTATTTTTGAAAGTTAATGGCGATCCTTTTTTGGGATTACTTATTGAACATATAGAAAAGATGTCCACAATTTATGGAGATATTTATGGAAGGACTATCCAAAAACCATCCGAATTCATGGAGAACCAAAATTTTGCTGTTACACAAGATACTCCGGAAGGCTCCCACAGATTAAAATATTACCGAAAGCTGTGGATTCACTGCGTTACAATATTTAATGTCCCATGTCTTATTTTGGTCCAAATATTTGAAGGAGACCTCAGACCGAAAATGTTTCTCAGATGATGAATTGAAAGCTGCTGTAATAGGTTTTTGAGGCGATGACATGAGAGTTTTTTGGATGGAATGCAACAACTCGAGAAACACTAGACTGTTAGTTAGATAGAAAAATGTAGTGTTTTAAACTCTTCTAGTTTTCCTTTATAAGTAGCTAGATAATTTTAAAAAAACGTTGAATTTGGATCACTAAAGTTTGATATTAGTGAATGGTTAATTTATTTACTCTTGAATATATCTTATTTTAAACACTTTATATAAAATTCTAAAAAAAGAGTTTTTTCGCTTAATGTTTAATTGTATTTCATATGTGCTCACCTGGCATGATGTGGTCCTACACTTCCTGAATCGTAACTGCTGCTAGCTGAAATAACGGAGTCCCGAATTTTGCCAGATTCCATTCCCAATGGTGCAAGGCACGATTCATCTGAAATAAAAAGTAACGACTTTATTCAATAAAATATAAGAAAGTTTATGTTATACCCAGTGTTCATTGCTACACCATGTTTTTTACAAGGCTGTTTTAAATTTTCAGAATGATGAATATATATATATATATATATATATATATATATATATATATATATATATATATATATATATATTAGCCGTGCCCGCGGCTCCGCTCGCGTGGACTTGATTCACTACTATCGTCACTGCTTATTCCTTATGTTACCTAACGTAAAAAAATATCTGCCATTATTTCCCCTTATGTCCCATTATTTCATATTTTCCATTATCTAAGCTTATCCCTGCTCATCTCCCATTATTTCTCCTTATCTCCCATTATTTCTCCTTATCTCCCATTATCTCACCTTATCTACCATTATCTACGCTTATCGCGACTTATCTCGCAATATTTCTCTATCTCCCATTATTTCTCCTTATCTTCCATTATCTCACCATAACTCCCATTAGCTAGACTTATCTCTGCTTATCTCCCATTATTTCTCCTTATCTCCCATTATTTATACTTATCTCCCATTATCTCACCTTATTTCCCATTATCTAGGATTATCTCGACTTATCTCGCAATATTTTGCCTTATCTCCCATTATTTCTCCTTATCTCCCATTATCTCACCATAACTCTAATTACTTAGACTTATTTCTGTTTATCTCCCATTATTTCTCCTTATCTCCCATTATTGATATCTATCTCCCATTATTTATATCTATCTCCCATTATCTCACCTTATCTCCCATTATCTAGGCTTATATCGAATTATATAGAACATATCATATGTATAAATTTATAAAAACACGTAAATCGGATAAGTGGTTCTCAAGTGATAAGCGCACTAACAGACAGACAGACAGAGAGACGTTGCATTTTATATATATCATATCCTTTGCAACATGGTATTGTTCCATATTTAATGGTTTAGGCAGTATATTGCAAGAGAACGCGCTAACGGTAAGCCTTTTTTCCGACTTGATTCACTATTATCGTCACTGCTTATTCTTTATGTTATCTAACGCAATAAAATATATCCTATAACCTGGCCAGAGAACATGTATGTTTTAAAAAAAAAAAAAAAAGTACGTAACGTACTAACGGACAGACAGACAGACAGAGAGACGTTGCATTTTATATATATTATAGATAGATAACCTGGCCAGAGAAACATATGTTTGTTTGAAAAAAAAGCACGTAAATCGGATAAGTGGTTCTCCAGTGATAAGCGCACTAACGGACAGACAGACAAACAGACAGAGAGACGCTGCATTTTATATATATTATAGATATAGATTATTATTATTATATAACCTGGCCAAAGAACATATGTATGAATTTAAAAAAAAGACACGTAAATTGGAATAAGTGGTTCTCGCGTGATAAACGCACTAATAGACAGACCGACAGACAGAGAGACATTGAATTTTATATATATTATAGATTATAGATATATATATATATATATATATATATATATATATATATATATATATATATATTATATATATGTATATATATGTATATATATTTATATATATGTATATATATATATATATATATATATATATATATATATATATATTTATATATATATATATATATATATATATATATATATATATATATATATATATATATATATATATACGAGGCATGTTTTTTAAGTAAGTACCGTTTTGCGATTCCGCCGCCGCAGCGATACGGTCGGCGTTCCGCGCATGCGCGCTGGTAACCTACATCTCATGTCTACGCACTGACGCCATTACAGTCTGATTCTTCATTGTATACGTTGTTTACTGAGTGTTTAAGATGCCTCCGACAATCGTGAGTCCCGCCGATTGTGAAGTACGGGCTGTTATACGATTTCTTAGTGCTAAAGGCGTAAAAACCGATCGATATTCATCGTGAGATCTGTGAAGTTTACGGACAAAACATTATGAGTGATGGAATGGTAAGGAAATGGGTGAGAGCATTTAAAGATGGCCGCACAAATGTGCATGATGAAGAACGGAGTGGGCGTCCTTCGGTCGTTAATGAAGATTTGGTGCAGAAAGTGGACGAAAAGGTGAGAGAAAACAGACGCTTTACAATTTCATCATTGTGCGACTGCTTTCCTCAATATTCAAAACATTTGTGATACAGTGGTTAACAAGTCAGGCGGCAGAATTTTATGAGGAGGGTATTCAAAAACTGGTGCCACGTTTATGACAAGTGCCTCAATATTCACGGAAATTATGTAGAAAAGTAGATTAAGGTACAGGCTTTCATGTAAAATAAAATTATAGCGATATCTTTGCACGTCTTTTTTTAATTCCAAAACGGTACTTACTTAAAAAACATGCCTCGTATATAAACTCCTGGACAAAAATTAACGCAACAATCTGAAAATTAATTTATCTTTTTCTTATGTCAGTTTTAAGGTTTATCGAGTATTTGAATAGTAGGCTATGCATATTTTGTTTCGTTGTTCATGACAGAAATCAAAACAATTCGTTTAGATTTACAGTTTTAAAGAATTTTTTAGAAGTTAAACAATTTTCTGTAATAATGCGATAGATTTTCTTTAAAAGTAAAGCTTATAAATTGTTCCCTTTTTCAAAGTAATACGTTTTTGTGGTAGACTGTTTTATTTTTGACCCCGAAGAATTAGAAAAATGAATCGAACAAGGAATTTATCTGAACACGAGGTAGTGCGAGCCTGTTTTATTGGACGAGGAATATTGTCAGAGTTATGTTGCCAATTTGTCAGGCAAACATCGTTCCACAATAAGTCGTATGGTAAGACGCCTGATTAAGTAGGAACTTATTCTAGAAGGCTAGGGCAAGGACAAAAACGATGCACTAGCGACCTAGATGAACGTTTTATAAGACAATACGCTTTAGGAAACAGGACTGTCACTAGTTCTATAATAAGAAACGAACTCGAAGCTGTTTGCAATGTCACAATTTCTTCTAAAACAGTTAGAAGACGGTTAAATGAAGCTGGATTAAACAGTAGGAGACCAGCCACTGCGCCTTTGCTTACTAGAGAGAACAGAGTTGCCAGGTTACGTTTTGCTCGAAATCGTGAAAACTGGTCTGTGGATGATTGGAAACAAGTTTTCTTCACAGATGAAACTAGGGTTAGTCTAAAACATCCAGATGGTCGTGAGCGAGTATGGCGAAGACCAGGAGAGAGGTTTGCTCCTTGCAATATCTCTGCACGGATTCCATTCGGCGGTGGCTCTGTTATGTTCTGGGGTGGCATCTGCTTTGATGCTCGCACAAAGTTAGTTCCTGTTCGTACGAGATCCATGAATGCTGACTACTATCTTGAGAATATTGTAATAGAACATGTGATGCCTTTCGGTCATTTTGTGGGGCCCAATCAATTTCCTGTTTATTGCAAGACAACGCTCGACCTCACGTGGCTAGGGAGGTACTCGATTATCTTAATCAAGTTGATATACCGATTATGCGATGGCCACCAAAAAGCCTAGATCTGAATCCGATAGAACATGTATGGGATCACCTTAAGAAAAATGTGAAACGTCATATACCTGCACCTAGAAACCTGAGGGAACTTGAAAATGCAGTTATCACAGAATGGGAGCAAATTCCTCAAGATTTTATCCAAAATTTAATTAGAAGCATGCCTAGGCTCAGTTATACTATTAATTTTGCTACTAGTGTCTCAGTTTATTTTTTTTCATTATTACATAATTTCAACGATTTTGTTATTAGGTCTTAAGAATAATTTTAATTCGAATCTTATAGAGAAATTTTGGTAGCTAATTCACTTTTAAAGTATCCGAATAAGTTTTTTCTAACTTTTAGTGTAACCAATGTTCATAAAAAATTATTAAAATTAATCCATTATAGAGATTTGTATGATTTCATATATTGTTGCGTTAATTTTGTCCAGGAGTGTATTTATATATATATACATATATATATATATATATATATATATATATATATATATATATATATATATATCGTATAGCCGTATCACGGCTCATCAGTTGGGCTAGGTTCAGTAAATACAAAGAACACAATTTCCTTACCCAAGTACTAACGGAAAACCATGACAAAATAGATGCTTATACTGCACTCTGTCTGTGACTTATTTAAAGTCTTTCCGAACAAAAGCGGCCCGACCACAGTTGACACTTAATTACAGAAGCGTACCTTCTCGAGCTTCCCGCTCGAAGGTATAGATGGCAGTGGTGAAGCAACCAAAATCGAATCGAAAAATCCACACTTTGGAAATTCCCAAAAGTGTTCTTTGTATTTGCTAAACCATACCAAGACTCCTTCCGTATCACAGCTCATCAGCTGGGCTAGGTTCAGCGAATACAAAGAACATCATTTCAGATCTTATCCGGGTACTAACAGAAAACCATGACAAAATAGATGCGGAAAGACTTTAAATAAGTCACCCACAGAGTGCAATATAAGCTACTATTTTGTCATAGTTTTCCGTTAGTGTCTTGATAAGGACTGAAATTGTGTTCTTTGTATTTGCTGAACCTAGTCCAACTGATGAGCCGTGGTACGGCAAAACGCGTCTTGGGATGGTCTGGCAAATACAGAGAATATTTTTTGGGAACTTCTCAAGTGTAGATCTTTCGATTCGTCTTTGGTTACTTCATCAACGCCATCTATGCCTTCGAGCGAGAAGCTCGAGAAGGTCCGCTTCTGAAATTAAGTGTCAGGTGTGGTCTGGCCGTTTTGTTCGGAACGACTTTAAATAAGTCGCAGTATAAGTATTTATTTTGTCATATTTATATATATATATATATATATATATATATATATATATATATATATATATATATATATATATATATATATACTAGCAGTGCCCGCGGCTTCGCTCGCGTGGACTTGATTCATTACTATCGTCACTGCTTATTCCTTATGTTACCTAACGTAATAAAATATCTGCCATTATTTCCCCTTATCTCCCATTATTTCTCCTTATCTCCCATTATTTCCTCTTATGTTCCATTATCTCACCTTATCTCCCCCATTATCTAGGCTTATCTCGACTTATCTCGCAATATTTCTCCTTATCTCCCATTATTTCTCCTTATCTCCCATTATCTCATCATAACTCCCATTATCTAGACTTATTTTTAATCTCTGCTTATCTCCCATTATTTCTCCTTATCTCCCATTATTTATACTTATCTCCCATTATCTCACCTTATCTCCCATTATCTAGGCTTATATCGAATTATATAGAACTATGTATAAATTTATAAAAACACCTAAATCGGATAAGTGGTTCTCGAGTGATAAGCGCACTAACGACAGACAGACAGATAGAGAGACGTTGCATTTTATATATATTATATTCTTTGCTACATGGTATTGTTCCATATTTAATGCTTTAGGCAGTATATTGCAAGAGAACGCGCTATCGGCAAACTTTTCTCCGACTTGATTCACTATTATCGTCACTGTTTATTCCTTATGTCACCTAACGTAATAAAATATATCCTATAACCTGGCTAACGAACATATGTATATTTTAAAAAAAAAAAGCACGTAAATCGGATAAATGGTTCTCCAGTGATAAGCGCACTAACGGACAGACAGACAGAGAAACGTTGCATTTTATATATATTATAGATATTCTTTGCTACATTATATTGTTCCATATTTAATGGTTTAGCATGTTTAAAAAAAAAGCACGTAAATCGGATAAGTGGTTCTCCAATGATAAGCGCACAAACAGACAGAGAGACGTTGCATTTTATATATATTATAGATGTAATAAAATATATATCTATAACCTGGTCAGAGAACAATATGTATGAATTTAAAAAATCACGTAAATCGGATAAGTGGTTCTCGAGGGATAAGCGCCCTAACGGACATACAGACAGACAGAGAGACGTTGGATTTTCTATATTATAGATATAGATTATTATTATATAACCTGGCCAAAGAATATATGTATGAATTTAAACAAATACACGTAAATCGGATAAGTGATTCTCGCGTGATAAACGCACTAATGGACAGACAGACAGACAGAGAGACATTGCATTTTATATATATTATAGATTATATATATTCTCTGCTTCATAATATTGTTCCATATTTAATGGTTTAGGCTGTGTATTGCAAGGGAACGCGCTAGCGGCAAACTTTTTTCTCATTTCTTATGCTACCTATCGTAATAAAATACAGTCTATAACCTGGCCAGAGAACATATGTATGTTTTAAAAAAAAAAGTACGTAAATCGGATAAGTGGTTCTCCAGTGATAAGCGCACTAACGGACGGACAGACAGAGAGACGTTGGATTTTATATATATTATAGATATATATATATATATATATATATATATATATATATATATATATATATATATATATATATATATATATATATATGACATCATGGCAACATTGGGCTCGGAAACTTTCTAAAAATATTTATCAATACATGACTCTTATTCCTGTTAATTATCAAATTAATGATCAACATATAAAGCTGACAGCAAAGGTGATTTAGAATGCGGTTAGATCAATAAAGAATGGATAAGCTGCCCGATCAGAAGGTATTCCTGCTGAACTACTAAGAGCGATACACCACTATTAATAGAAATGTTGATTCATCTGATCGAACAAGATGTACTGGGAAAATCAATACCACAAATTTGAAAGGGGCCCTCCATTCCAATGTCAAAAAAGCAGAAGTATATCGGTAACTAGTAATCAAAGCAGAATTTATGGCCCTAATAAAATTGAGCAACAATCAGATTTTAGAGCTGGTAAGTCATGCCTGAATAATATATTCGGCATAGTCCGACTTAACGAGAAAAAAACAGCAACAAACAAAGAAGATCAGTTATTATTTGTTGATCTAACAAAAGCTTGGGTTACAGTTCCAATTAAAAAACTCTGGCCAGTCTTGGACCTGTCGCCTGTACATAATACAGTAGTTATGATAATAAAACAACTGTACGATCAGCAGTCATACTGCATAATAAAACTAGAAATCAGACATATTCCTCGTAACAAAAAGGATTTAGGCAGGGTTGCTGTTTGTCGAATGCCTTATTTAAAATTTACCTAAGGAAAACCTTAGAAAGATGAAAAAGAGAATGTAGTGAAAGGAAAATATTGTTGAAGACTAAAACGACATTCAATATTATCCGAGACAAAATTTATAACAAAACAGCTGAAAACTTAAATAAACATGTGTGTATAGGAGAAGATCAGAGAAGCCTTACTTTTAAACGACGGCAAGTGATTGAAGCCTGTAACGAATACATTTATCTGAAAATAACAATAGTTAGAGGCGGTAGAACAGAAAGAGAAGATAGGATAAACAATGGAAACCTGTTATACACTTTAATTTTGTCCTCTGGTCAGAGACAGATTATTTCAAAAAAAGCATCACATTTATAGTGAAGGCTTAAAAGCATAGGATTCTGGGGTATGTTGCTTACGAACTAGCTCAACGCCTATAACAGCAACTTCTTAGTGAATACTAGCGAAGATCAGCCGGAATATCGATATATATATATATATATATATATATATATATATATATATATATATATATATATATATATATATATATATATATAACAAGGATTTTCTACAGCTGACGTTGTCTTCCTTCTCTCAGCCTTTGATTCCATCCGTCTCTCTATCTTCCCAGTCTCCATCTGTTAGACCCCTGTCCTCCATAGCCTCGTCCACATCGTCTCTCCACGATCGTCTGGGTCTTCCTCTTTTTCTTCTCCCTATAGGGCTCCACTCCGTTATTTTCTTTATCCACCTATTATCTTCGCTTCGTCTTATGTGTCCATACCATTTTAATCGTTTTTCTTCAGTGGTGTTTATTGTGTTCTCTTTGATGTTCATTCTGCTTCTTATTTCTTCATTTGTTATTCCCCGTCCATACGTGCCACTCTACAACATCTTCTCCAATACTCCATCTCTACCGCGTTAATTTTAGATTTATTTCTTTTGTTGATTGTCCATGTTTCTGACCCGTATGTCATTATGCTTTGTATTATTGATTTGTATATGCTTGTTTTGTTTCTCTTTGTACACAGGATCGAATTTAATTGTCTTATGCATGTTCGCGTTTGTCCTAATCTAGCTTTAATATCTTCTTCTGATGTTGCGTTTTTGAAATGATGGTTCCTAGATATTTAAATCTATTGGTTCCTTTGATTATTGTTTCGTTATCTACTTCTAGATTCTCCACGTTTCCCTCCTTTGTTGTTAGATATTCCGTTTTATCAAAGTTTATTGCTAATCCTGCTTTAGTGTATTTTTTCTTTCAGTTTTCTTACCATATAACTGAGGTCTTCCTCATCTTGCGCTATGATTACTTGGTCGTCTGCGAAACTTAGAGTATATAAGTAATCTTCTCGTATTGGGACTCCCATTTTTGCTTCCATTTTTTTTAATGTTTGTTCGAGGTATATTTTGAATAGTGTTGGGGATGTAGAGCATCCTTGTAATAGGCCTTTTGATGTTTGGAGTCTCTTCCCTATTTTATGTCCTATTTTTATGTTCACTGTGTTATTTTCGTAGAGAACCTTTACTGCGTATATTAGTTCTTTGTCAATGCCTATTTCTTTCATTGCGTTCCATAATCTTTGTCTTGGTACTGAGTCATAGGCCTTTCTTATGTCTATAAAGGCTAGATGAACTTCTCTATTCTTTGCCAGTTTTTTTTCCATTGTTTGTTTTATAGTGTATATGTGGTCTATACATGATTTTCCGGCCGTAAAGCCTGCTTGGTCTTCTCCAATTTTTCCCTTTATAATTTTCCTCCATGATATTTTTAAAACATTTTCTATACAGACGTCCCATACTCGATATTATGCTTAGGCCTCTATAGTTTGTGCATTTTCTACGGTCTCCCTTGTTAAATATAGATACTATATAAGCTTTTGACCATTCCTCTGGTATTTTTCTCCATTTATCGCTCTGTGGAACATGTTTCTCAGCATTCGATATAATTTATTAGATCCGTACTTAATCATTTCATTTACCACACCCCAGGCCCTGCAGATTTATTATTTTTGAGTGTTTTTATTGTCTTCTTTACTTCTTCATAGCTTAGTTCTATCTCTTTTATTTCCTTATTCTGTTCTTCTTCAGGGTTCTCTTCTTGGAATTCGTGTCTATCTTCTGTTAGCAGCTTCTTATAATATTCTTCCCATTCGCTTTCTGGGATGTACTCTATATACGTCTTCTTTCTATTGTTAGTCCTTAATGCTTTAATTATTCTCCATGACTCTGTACTTCTAGTTCCTCCTATATACTGTTCTACATGTTCGCACGATTTTTCCCATCTCTCGTTCTTTTCTTTGTTTATCATCCTCCTCGTTTCTGCATTTTTCTCTTTATATTTCCGTAGATCTTCTTCTGATTTTGTATTCAGCCATTTTTCGTATAGTCTTTTTTTCTCCTTTATAGATTCTTTGGTTTTTTTCACAGATTTTATGTTTCTTATTCTCGTTGTCTTCTTTACCTAATGCTTCTAGGGACGCCTGTTTGATGCATTCTTTTATGTGGTCATACATCTGTTTGGAGGTTGTCGTAGTTAAATTCATTTAATTTTTGATCTAATCGTCGTCTATATAGGTCTCTTATCGTTTCGTCTTGCAGTAAGTGTATTTTGTATTTTTATTTCCTTGTCTGCTTTTTCTATTATCTCATTAGTATTTCTGTTTTCTTTATCTATTGTTTCTTTTTGCTTTATTGTCTTGTACCACGATACTTTTATATTTGCTATTAATAGTCTATGGTCTGTTCCACATTCTGCCCCTCTCTTTACTCTTACGTCTTTTATTTTGATAGTGGTATCGTTTTTATTATAATGTAGTCTATTATTGATTTTAAGTTTCGTGTTTCTTGCATCCAAGTATATTTGTGGATGTCCTTGTGTTTGTAGAATCCGTTTGTTATTTTGAGGCCGTTTAGTTCACACGGCTCTATTAGTCTCTCTCCGTTGTCGTTAGTAACGTCTTCTCCGAATGGTCCTACGGTATTGTCCTTTGTTTTCCTTCCTGTTCTCCCATTCAGATCTCCCATTATTATTAATTCTTGGTTTTTCTTTACTTTTGTGTTTCTATTTCTAGTGTTTCCATGAAATTATCTTTTTCTCTTATAGTGCTGTCTTCTGTTGGGCCGTATACTTCTAATATTACCATGTCTTTTCCTAGCATTGTTATATTTAGTTTTATGATTCTTTCATTGATGGGTTCCCAAGATGTTATTTTCTTTTTCCACTTCTTTTTTACTAATATTCCAACTCCGGCCTTTGCTCTTTCTTCCTTCTTTACTCCACTCCAACAATGCATCACTTCATCTATTTCTTCTATTCCACTTCCCTTTTTCTTCGTCTCGCTTGTTACTAAAATGTCTATGTTTATCTTCTTAAACACTTGGTTCTTTGTCCTCCATCCCTGTATATGCCAGGTGCCGAGAGCAGCTAATCTGTTTCGGGATTTCTTCATTTGGCTGAATTTTAAAGCTTGGTTAACTATTTGCTTTGAAGTAGCATTGCCCCCCCCCCCGTATCCGATGGGGCTCCCTTCTTCGAAGGTGTGAATTGCCACCCGGGGATTTTTGCTTATCTTGATTTTTCATCCTACTTTTCAAAAACAACTAGCATTTTCCAGTTTAGGTTTTACGTGTGTTAGGGTGCTAACTCCTAACGCCACAACCCTCCTCCTTTATCCGGGCTTGGGACCGGCAACAGTGTTGATGAACTACTCAATCCATCCATCAACACTGCAGGCGGAATTCGAATATCGATAATAGACAGAATTAGAAAGGAGAAAATAAGAGAAATCATAAGAGTTACAAGAACAATAATAGTCGATATTCGACGAAGATAAGTGGTCTGGTATGGCACATAGAAAGAATGACAGAACACCGCATTTTAACAGTAGTTTTACAGTGGATGTTATAGAGAAAAAAAAGTGAAAATCCAAAACAACCTAGATCGTCGGCATCCAGAGGATCATGTCGGAGAGAAATTTTAGACCGGGAGATGGGGAAACTAGAAGAGATGGCTGGGAACCGAAAGGCGAAGAACACTATAAAAAACCAGAAGCGGTTGAAGATGATGCATTTCTAAATGATTAAATATATTTTTTAATACCTTATTCTAGAATATAAATCATATTAAGTAAAAACTCTTTCTAGTTTTAAAAAAGCCTCGATGAAATGTAGTTACAATTGTGTGCCTCTGACCCCTTTTTAACAAATTGTTCAAACTAAGACAAGCATTCCGTAATATAGTTCGCATTAAGGATAATCTGAGGGACAAGCGACCCTTTTTATAGGGTTACCAAAGCTCGGTGACATTATTATTTCTAAATCCAGTGGTAAACTGCTTGACCCATCATAGTAGAGCGGGAATAAAAAGCGTGTCTCGGACTCAATTTTATTTTCGCAGAAATCAGGAATGTTTACAAACTTTTTGACTTCAGTTAACTCCCTTCAGTTAAACAAAAAATATATATGGGGTGTAAAATCAGGGCTATAGGGTGGATGTTGTAACTCGGTAAATTCACAGCTTTCAGTGGACCCTGCACTATAGCAAAGTTTTGATTCTTCCTGGGACATTTTTCTCTAACGGCCTGCCTCAGGTGTTGGTTGGTCTATCCGTAAACTTCCTCATTAATTGTGATTACTTTTCCATATCTTCAATAAGCGAAATTTCTTTACAGTCCTAAAATTTGGTCGCCATCAACTTTCCAGAAGACCATTGAGCTTCTCTGCAGAGCACTTATGAACCCATTCTGTCAGCTTCTGTTTCGTGGGAGAAATACAATAGAAAATCTAACTCTCCCGATCTGTGATAATTCGGAAAAAATAACTCGTGCAGAAATTTTTCTTCATCCCTTAATCGTCGTGCCAAATCTTCAGGACTGTAATTTCGAATACTCTAGCTCACGGGTCGGCAACCTTTTAACTAAGGGGTGTCAGTTTTCATCCTACAACATTTTGCGTGCCGACATAGGTACTTACTACAACTAAAATTAACAAAAATGAACTTAAATTAACTTAAAATATTGCTTTTAGAGAGTTTAATTACAAAAAATTTTTAACATTTAACAAATAATTTTATTATACTAGTCCTAGGACCTACTGTGAACCCTGTGCTTGAAATTCTTTAGAGAGTTTTCTTATATCCGGTTCTTGTCTGATTATTTTCAGTGTCACACATACTTCCGAGTTATCTGTTGCTTCTTCGGTACGGGTTTAAAATCACTTTCATATGGGAAAAAAGGTGTTCACAGATATAGGATGATCCGAAAGCTGTAAGCATGACAACCGCTACTTTCTTAAGACAAATAAATTCTCTGGTAAACTCATCCAACAACTAAGTATCTCGTTTGAATGGTTCATGGCAGTCAAAAATCCTTCTATTATACCCAGATCCCTTTTAGTTCTTATCTTCTAGTTCAGGATAAGCATCCGCTTGATTTTTTTGGTTTGTAATATCCAAAAAGAACGATTTTTCGTCCAGAGTTTGCACAAAAATCTAGAGAGCACTTTACCACGGTGAGCCAGCGCACATTATTGTGCAATGGTATATCTGAATATGCACATTCTAATTCCTGCAGAAACGCCTTAAATTGTCTATGCATCAGTGAAGAACGACCGACAATGTAGTTAACTATTTTAACCACCCTATCCATCACGGATTTTAAACTTCCAGCGGAGATTTTAGCGCACAAACTCTCTTGGTGAATTATGCAATGAAAATTCAAAACTGATCGACCCATGCGTTCAATAAGAAGGGAAACAAATCCTTTATGTCTCCCAATCATAGCAGGAGCGCCATCTGTCGTTACGCAAAAAATTTTATTTAAATCAATGTTCCGTTTTTCAAAATGTTTAACAAATTCTGAAGATATATCCTCTCCTCTTGTAGTTCCCTGCAATGGGAGCAGATAAATCAGCTCTTCATACACACTGCCATCATCGAAGTATCGCGCAACGATTGCCAGACGGGCAATGTCATTAATATCGACACTTTCATCCAATGCTACACTGAACACAAAACTCCGTTTGATAGCGTCTCTCTGCTGTTTTTGGACATTTTGTGTCATTTCGGTAATTCGTCTCTCGATGGTCCGCGCTGATGCCGGTATATTCCTAATCCTGGCCAAGATTGTATCCTTATTGGGCAAGTCGTCGAATAAAATCTCGTCAGTACTCAAAAACGTTTGCTTCATAAATCTCCGTCAGTGAACGGCCTACCCTTTTGTGCCAACGATTGTGCAATCTTGAAACTGCATTCAGTTACCTGATTTTTTTCTTGGAAAACTTTGCTAAAAAATGTTGACTGTTTCTCGTATTATTTACTTGCTCTCTGTATTGCCTCCCTTTTATCGGCGTTATCTTTAAATGACGATTCATGTTTTATCGTCGTTGAACACTAGATGTCTGGAAAACTACGCTTTCTCCGACATAGGACACAAATGGCCTGATGGTTTTGCTGTACAAAACCGTAATCTGTTGTCCATGAAGTTTGAAATGATCGAACGTCTACCTTCTGTTTCTTCGCGGCCAAAACGCAACGTAATTTTTTTTTAAACTTTTCGACGACTATTGACTGGAACGGATGTTACTTCTATACTAAATGATCCAAACGTGTAGCCGGTTGCTATATATAGAAAAATAATGTTTCCAGAAAATTCCAATAATTACGTTTATTAAATTTCTTAGAACAAAAATTATTATCTACAACGCGCCCATTGCAATCAAAGGGCCGCCTAGAAGTTAAATCTAACAAAAACTAAAGTTTGGCAATATAAAAAGAGTTGCGGCGCGCGTCGAAACGATTGAAGTCAAGTCAAACAAAAACCGCCTTATAGCGGCTCTTTTGATCTGAATTGAGGACGTTTATTTGTGTTTTTGCCTAGGCTTATATTTTAAGGCTTGCCGTCTTTAATACTTGCCGAACCAATGCACAAACTACAAAATATATATTTTGTAGTTTTTGGTAATAATACCTAGTGACCTCTATAATATATCGTTTTTGTTTGTATCGTTAAAGTAATACTGTCTTCGATTATTTACTTAATTTCGAAACATGTCAGATTACAGAATTAATGTTTAAAGTTTGAATAGATACGCGTGCCATTCAAAATTGCTTGGCGTGCCAGAGATGGCACGCGTGCCATAGGTTGCCGACCCCTGCTCTAGCTTCTTTAGCAAGCACTGGGATCTTTGGTCGTCGCTGTGACATTAGCAAATACACAGTAAGCCTGATGGTTTAATCAGTTTTTGCTGCAACCAGTCTGAATTGAATCTCCGCCACATTGAAACGATTTAGAGCAAAGTTTTACTTGAAAAGAGAGTTGGACAGTCAGTGTCGTACCCCTGGGACATTCTTTTATTAATAACTTTTCGTCCATTTTCTTTACGTACTATTTCTAAACGAAAATTATAAATAATGGAAAAATAACATCATTTTGAGTTTCTTGACTTCAAAAATCCTGAAAAGGAGTTTTAATACGAGATATATAAAACAATTGTAGCAAGAAGCTGGCTAACCTAGTCTAACTTGCAACTTCCCACGAAATGCAAAAATGCCATAGGCTGATTTTTTACGAATGAAATAGTTTCCTTTAGCAAGTAAAGCAAAAATTTTTCTATTAAAAAAAATTACTAATTAGTTGGATTTATATTCAAAAATATGTTTTAGGAAAGATGATTAATTCGTCTTTCTAAATTGTTGCCTCTTCCTTGCATTAAGTGTCTTTGCTTATACCATCCGACTCTTGATAATACTATGAAGAGTGTAGCGAATCATTGATATCATACCAACAGCAGAGGAGTGTTAAATGTAGGTTAAAAAGTATGTCTATTTCATTATTTATTGAAATTATTTTGAAAAGGTCTCTTTAGAACATCATCATTATACCTTGTGGAAATGGCAGTTTTGTTCTTTATAAATGTCGTATGTTCGAACTTTTACTGTGGGCGTTTATTATTCATTAAATTTCAATATTGCTACACCGATGTTATTATTTCAGCAATATGTAGATATTAGGTTTAATTTAGATTTTTTAATTTAAAGTGTGAGTTTATAACAGTTATTTTCATACGCGAAACTGATTTCTTTTTACTGCAGTTTATGTTGTTACCATTTTAATTAATATATATATTTATAACCGCAATAATAATGTAATAATAGTCAGAATAACAAAATTAAAAGGAACTAACCGACGCACAGTGATTCGGCAAGAACATGCTAGCGGGACAATATTCATGACGTAATTTCCAGGAACCACTGATAACGACTTGTAAACAATCCCCCCCCCCCCCCCCCCATTTAACGAATTCCAAGAATTAATTTGTTTATCACCTCATAAAGGTATCTTATCAGGGGGTCAAAGTAACCCTTATAAGAGAGGTCATTTTCATTTGCAAATCAGTTGCATTTTATGCACACTTGTGATAACATATTTTAAAATTGGTAGCAAAGTGAAAAAACGAGTTTTATGTGATGAAATATTCTGTTGAAGGTATGTACTCTATTATGACTTATATTTTTTATAAAAAATATGTATACTTTTGGTGTAATATCAATTTGTAAATGTATAGATAAATCCAGCAAATTTTACATTAATTGTAAACTTTAAAAGTAGCAACTTTTTTATCCACATATATCCACCTAGATTTTTCTATATGTAATACCTACAACATTCAGGCACAGATTCATATATATTATAGACCCCGAAAAGGCCCGAAAGTAAAATTATTTTATTTTTTTCAGAACGAGTCGTGACTATGACGAAAATAGAGTTTTTTGAAGAATGGCTAAAACATGACAAAACTGAACGAAACAGTGGCATTTTTTATTATATAAGTGAAAAATTCAATATGTCTGATGTTTCTGACGATTCTCTAAAACGACTCAAAATGAAAATATCAAGCCTTTCAGCAAAATTCAATCAAAAGTGGACTTCTTTAAAGTGTAACAAAGAAATGTTTCTAATCAAACATAAAGATTGGTTAGAGGGATCCGGAATCGAAATAAAGATGTGTGTTAACCAGCCGTGCACTTCAACATCATCAGCGGCTCTTTCCATAGGGCGACCCAGAAAATCATTTGAAGACTCATCAACGAAAACGAAGAGACGGAGAGTAGAAGATCTTTTGGAATCGCGAAGTGCAAGTGAGCTTATTACAGCAGCTGAGTTAGCTACTCGAAAAGAAGGGCATCGAAGTGTTGCTAAACAGATCCATAACGTCGCGGTCAGTGAAACTAGAGAAAAGAATAAGTGTTCTGAACAAAGTCGGCAGTGAACACCAGACGAAGCTTTAGCTTATTATGTGGACTCGAAATCGACTTCTCACTCATATAAACAAACAAGAAAATGGTCAATGAAAGCGGGACATCAAGTGTATCCATCATTTTATAGTTTAGGTAAGTCCAAAGATTCTTGTTGTCCTTCTGACGAATATATTTCTGTGACTGAATCTCGAGCTGAAATTAAACTTCACGCGATTTTGGATAAAACGGCTGAACGATTAGTTAAAGCTCAGACGGACGTCATTAGAAGTGTGTTACCGCGTTCATATTATACGTTGGTAAGCAAATGGGGCTGTGATGGGAGTTCGGGGCATAGCACGTATAAGCAGAAATTTGAGAACACTAACGGTACAGACGAATTTTTGTTCGTATACTCATTTGTCCCTTTGAGACTGCTTGATGGCGAAACTGTGATCTGGCAAAATCCAAGACCTTCCTCTACTTTATATTGCCGTCCTATTAAGTTTATTTTTGCCAAGGAGACAACAGAGTTTACGAAAGAAGAAACTTCTAAAATTTTAGATGAAGTAAGTCAGCTTCTTCCAACATTATGTAACGTTGCTGGATCTCAAATCTCTGTTAAACACGATTTGTTGTTGACAATGACTGATGGCAAAGTGTGCAATGCCTTAACAGACACAAGTTCAACACAAAAGTGTTATATTTGCGGTGCCACCCCGTCTACTATGAACGAGGAGTCAAAGAAATATCCCAGCAACGAAGAACGCCTTGCATTTGGTTTATCTACTTTACATGCATGGATCCGCACGTTTGAATGTTTGCTTCACATCAGTTATCGTTTAGAAATAAAAAAGTGGCAAGTCAGGGGAGATGCAAGCTATTGTGAAGCAACGCTCACAAGAGATACAAAAAGTGTTTAAAGATCGTATGGGTCTCATTGTAGATAAACCAAAACCTGGGTATTGTAACACAAACGATGGAAACACAGCACGTAGATTTTTTTTTTCCAAAGCTGAATTGAGCAGCGAAATTACAGGATTAGACGTAAACCTTATTCGTAGATTTCATGTAATTTTAAGAACTTTGTCATCGGGATATGACATAAATTATATAGAATTCGAAAAGTTTTGTGTTGATACTAGAAAATTATACCTTGATCTGTATTTGTGGTATTTCATGCCCGTTACTGTGCATAAAATTCTTGTACACAGCGCGGAAGTTATAAAGTCTTTTCTTCTTCCCATTGGACAACTCTCCGAAGAAGCCCAGGAGGTAAGAAATAAAGACTGTCGTAGATTCCGTAAACGGCACACTAGGAAGCGGTCACGTATTGCCAAAAATACAGATCTTTTGAGAATGCTTTTAATTACGTCTGATCCTGTTATCAACTCGTATAGAGAATTACCGCGAAGAAAATTTACTTCTTTGCCATCGGAGGTTCTGCAGTTGATTATCCCACCTTCATTGCCATCCGAAACACCATCAGTAAGTCATCATCACGAATTAAATGAGGAGGATTATTTACTCTCTGAATATTCTACTGAATGGGAGAGCGGTGATGACGACTCATCTGATGGTGATTAGTAGGTTTAAGTATTTTTTTATTGTAATTATTATTCTTATTTTATTGTGTGTTGTAGTTGCTTATAATTCATGCCTTAGTATATAAGTTATTTAATATTATATTTCTTTTACTTATACACCTTGTTATTGTAAATAATTGATATATAGATACTGTTATTGTACTAATTTATTTTAAAGGAAATAATATTTTGTAAATTAATAAATGTGGGTACTATCATTATGATTTTTATTTTTTTACTAGAAATTTCTTTGTAAGCAAACATGATTGTGCTTTTCACACATAATGAGTAGGTAGACGTATGTAGCTAATTAAAGAACAATTAGCGACAATAGTGAACAAATGAGACACATTAGTAAACCACTTCCGTCTTGCAGCTACATATTTCGATTAATACACATACAGTACACACTTTTCAACTTTTTTTTTCTTAACATAGCTTAAGATACCTGGAATATACATAAACAATTGAAATAAGTGAAGAAATAATATTGTCCCGCTAGCTTGTACTAGTCGAGACACTGTGAGTCGATAGAAAACTCACGAGGAGAAGCCAAGCAGTAAGTCCATAACTGTACCAGTAAATACCTCAGTTCCTTCCCACAACGTGTATTCCTGACGACTGCGTACTGTATCGTGCTTTTTTAAAGCCATTTTTCATTCTCAAAACTGAGTGATACGAGAAACTATACTTCCTTCATAATTCTAAGTTAATGACTATCTGTGCACTCTCATAGCATAAGGGATTATTAATCTAGTCTATTTAAGTCTAAAGGTGTAATAAATGTAAGAACGTTTTTTTATTTGTTAATATACTTTACTTAGCGTTAGCGTAGTGTTTCACTGAACTCTCGTTCTATCTCGCAAGACTAAATAACTCTTCAGTATTTTTTCATTTTTTTTAGCTGAATTTACATTCTTTATATTACAAAATTAATGATGCTCAAAACAGTATAACTAGGCTTTAAACAATTGTAGAGACTATTTTCAAAAGGCGTACAAAAATTACCTCATCTCCACATCTTTCCAAAAAAACGAGCTAGCTGATATCTTAATATTGTTCTCTCTCACTGTTAATATCCACTCAATCCATTCTCAAAACTTAGGATATACATAAGGAGTAAATAGGGGCTCATATTTAATAAATAAAGTATTTATTAAAATATAAAGAAAAGAACACGCCAAAAGATGGACAAAGATTGGCAAGTATTTAATAAGTGAACTCCTGTGTAAGCGCATATAGTTTTATTGGGCTTTTTTAATTTTGTTTTCACAGACTCAGAGCTTGTGCTGCAGAGAAACTCCTAAAACAAAGTCTTAAACAATTCATATCCAAAGGCTGAAACTTTTCATATAAGCAAGTTTTCGAAGAAAATTATTTGTGGAATGGTTAATTCAACCTTATACGGCAAGCTACAATAATCAAATACATTTCCTGATTCCAGTGATCAACTTTTCTTTGATGTTGTGAATAATAGGTTTCTTGAAACATCTGGATCCCCAGTCAGGTTGTCGCTAGATCTCAACAAATGCAGAATACGTCTGGGGACGTGTGAGCGGTATAACACCAGGCTTTTTATAGTACTAAAAGGTGTTGTTGGGTTTTAAAGAAAGCGGTACCTATTTTTTTTAGAAACTCTGCCTGCTATCAATTACTATTTGCTAAATAAATAAATTATTTGAGTTGAGTTTCGGATCGCGTAGAGTGTGCATGTGAATCGAACGCCCGCCAATGTCAACTCGTTTAACGAGCATTATCACGGTAGTGTTTCGATCGATTTAATTATTTTATCGATTACAAATGAGAGGGACTAGAAATAAAGCAGAGTGTAGTGTTAGAATAAAGACAATAAGTAAAAAAAAATTAGAGGTTTATGAGAATAATTCTGTGAAATTGTATGAAGCTAACGAAACGATAAACGACGACCTTGATCGTTTTACTGCGTCTTAAGGTGAGCGAACCACCGGAGAACGGTGATAAGAAATATAAACAGTTTTTTTTTTTCCTTTTTCTCCCGACTTTGAAAATGGAATATACGAGGAGCACATGTAAACTTTTTATAACAGAAAGAACAATGGATAGCGATGATTATACATCAGGAGACTCGAAAAGAGGAAGAGTCGAAGAAAAAAAAGAACCAATGGGATTATACAAGAAGAGTAAAAAGCTGATAAGAACACCACAGAAAGAGAAAAACGAAAGGGTAGATAAAATAGACAGTTTTGATAGAAATGATCAGAGATATAAAGGATATAAAACAAGCTCAAAGGAGATACCAACAACAATTGAAGGAACTAAGAAAGCAGAATGAAGTATTGAAAGAGGAAAATAAGTTAATTAGAGAAAACATGTGAAGTATGGATTTGAAGATGAGTAGACTGGAAAAAGACAACGCACAGTGTCTCGACTAGTACAAGCTAGCGGGACAATATTATTTCTTCACTTATTTCAATTGTTTATGTATATTCCAGGTATCTTAAGCTATTTTAAGAAAAAAAAAAAGTTGAAAAGTGTGTACTGTATGTGTATTAATCGAAATATGTAGCTGCAAGACGGAAGTGGTTTACTAATGTGTCTCATTTGTTCCCTATTGTCGCTAATTGTTCTTTAATTAGCTACATACGTCTACCTACTCATTATGTGTGAAAAGCACAATCATGTTTGTTTACAAAGAAATTTCTAGGAAAAAAATAAAAATCATAATGATAGTACCCACATTTATTAATTTACAAAATATTATTTCTTTTAAAATAAATTAGTACAATAACAGTATCTATATATCAATTATTTACAATAACAAGGTGTATAAATAAAAGAAATATAATATTAAATAACTTATATAATAAGGCATAAATTATAAGCAACTACAACACACAATAAAATAAGAATAATAATTACAATAAAAAAATACTTAAACCTACTAATCACCGTCAGATGAGTCGTCATCACCGCTCTCCCATTCAGTAGAATATTCAGAGAGTAAATAATCCTCCTCATTTAATTCGTGATGATGACGGATGGTGTTTCGGATGGCAATGAAGGTGGGATAATCAACTGCAGAACCTCCGATGGCAAAGAAGTAAATTTTCTTCGCGGTAATTCTCTATACGAGTTGATAACAGGATCAGACGTAATTAAAAGCATTCTCAAAAGATCTGTATCACGGAATCTACGACAGTCTTTATTTCTTGCCTCCTGGGCTTCTTCGGAGAGTTGTCCAATGGGAAGAAGAAAAGACTTTATAATTTCTGCGCTGTGTACAAGAATTTTATGCACAGTAACGGGCATGGAATATCACGAATACAGATCAAGGTATAATTTTTCTAGTATCAACAGAAAACTTTTCGAATTCTATATAATTTATGTCATATCCCGATGACAAAGTTCTTAAAATTACATGAAATCTACGAATAAAGTTTACGTCTAATCCTGTAATTTCGCTGCTCAATTCAGCTTTGGAAAAAAAAATCTACGTGCTGTGTTTCCATCGTTTGTGTTACCATACCCAGGTTTTGGTTTATCTACAATGAGACCCATACGATCTTTAAACACTTTTTGTATCTCTTGTGAGCGTTAGCTTTATCGTTATCTCCCCTGACTTGCCACTTTTTTATTTCTAAACGATAGCTGATGTGAAGCAAACATTCAAACGTGCGGATCCATGCATGTAAAGTAGATAAACCAAATGCAAGGCGTTCTTCGTTGCTGGGATATTTCTTTGACTCCTCGTTCATAGGAGACGGGGTGGCACCGCAAATATAACACTTTTGTGTTGAACTTGTGTCTGTTAAGGCATTGCACACTTTGCCATCAGTCATTATCAACAACAAATCGTGTTTAACAGAGATTTGTGATAAAAATAGGAGCGACTATATACAAGATAGAACTTAGAAACACGCGAGATAAAGAAGCTGTGATGAAAAATAAAAACAAACTGAGAAACCTAAGAGAGAGAATTTAGATAAACAACGATTTAACAAAAGATGAACGGGAAATTCAAAAGAAATTGAAGCATATAGCAGAGAACGAGAGAAAGGATGGAAAAAGGGTGAAATTAGGATATCCGAAAGTCATAATCGAAGGAAGAGAATATGAATGGAACATTGAGGAAGAAAAACTGAAAGAACAAACAAAGAATACTAAGACCATTAAGTCAAAAACTGAGAAAAAGGAGAGAGTTGGGTAGATTGACGACGACCCTGGCAAAGATAAAGGATATGGAAGAGAGGACTAGTAAAAGGAATACAAATAAGAAGATAATCAAAGAAATAGATAGGAAGAAAGAAATGGGAAATAATTATCGAGTTATTGGATTGAGAACACGGAATAATAGGGGTATAAACGGAAAAGAAGATGAACTGACAAAAAAATCAATAAATGCACTCTGTAGGAATCACAGAAACAGAAAGGAAAGAAAATGGATGCAAAAAACTAGAAGGAAATGTAATAAAAGAAGACAAAATTATGGAAATATGGAAGGAATACTATAAGGATCTATCAGATGGGAATGACATTGCATACAAAAATCAACATAGAGACATAATACCGGCACAAGATCCAGAACTCACACAAACAGAAGAAACTAATACAGAAGAAACAAAAGAGGCAAGTGGCAATTTAAACAGAATAGAAAGATATAGAAGGAAATATGGAAAAGATAAATATAGAATAACTCCACTCCACGGGACTTACACTCCTAAAAAATGGGGTAGAAAGACATAAGGATTAAGTAAGTAAGTAAGTATAAATTATTTTTAGTGTAAACTATACCCCACCTCTTTTGAACCAAGCCGTTGGTCAGTGTTGTTTTAACTGGTAAGTTACAGAGGTTTCGCCAAAATCTGATTTCGCATTATTAATGCGGTAAAATGAACATCAAATGAAATTTTGATGACACCTCGGCCATTTATCGATCAAAACAACACTGACCAACGGATGAACACCCGGACACATCAGGAAACTCATTTTTTCATTTATAAATCCGTACTAACAAATCTATATGTATCTAGCACCGTTATTCTGTCTGATTTGGCATTGTCGATGCATACTGGCCGGTGGTTATCTTAAAACTGAACGGTTGAAAATTACGTGTGTTATCTATTTATATTCTGCCGATTGTAAAGGTAATTGGTCGATGCTGGCCTTTGGATTGAGTTCTCAGATCCCTGCGTGATTCAGTGCTTTCTTCTGGATGACACCTCGGCCATTTATCGATCAAAACAACACTGACCAACGACGGATGAACACCCGGACACATCAGGAAACTCATTTTTTCATTTATAAATTCGTACTAACAAATCTACGAGGCTGGTTTGAAAAGTCCGTGCAAAGTTCGAGAGATGACACCACCGGCGCGTATCGAGGTCATGTTTAGTTAGTAGCATCTCTTGAATGAACACACACCAAGTTTCAGCCATATTGGTCTATGTCTTTGTGTTTGGCATTCGTGTGAATCAAGGAAGTCGAGTGATTTTCAAGAAATGGACGAAAAAGAATTTCGTGTGGTGATTAAACATTACTTTATGAGGAGACTAAAGAGAAGCTTGATAAACATTATGGTGACTCTGCACCTTCGATTAGAACAGTTTATAAGTGGTTTCAAAATTTTCGGACTGGCCATATGGGCACAAGTGACGCTGAACGTTCTGGACGGCCTGTGGAGGTTACGACTCCAGAAATCATTGATCAAATCCCTGATATGGTGATGGATGACAGAAGAGTTAAGGTGCGTGAGATTGCTAGTGCTGTGGGCATCTCGACTGAACGGGTACATAATATTTTGCATAAACATTTGGACATGAGAAAGCTATCCGCAAGATGGGTGCCGCGATTGCTCACGCTTGACCAAAAACGGAATCGTGTGATGGTTTACAGCTGTTCCAGAAGAATCCGGAGGACTTTAAGAGTCGTTTCGTCACTGTGGATGAAACATGGATACATTACTATACTCCTGAGACCAAACAACAATCTAAACAATGGGTTACCAAGGGGGAACCTGCACCAAAAAAGGCGAAGACCGTTCCTTCGGCCGAAAAGGTTATGGCGACTGTCTTTTGGGATTCGCAAGGGATAATCCTCATCGACTATCTGGAAAAGGGTAAAACTATTACAGGTGAATATTATTCATCGTTATTGGACCGTTTGAAAACCGAGCTGCAAGAAAAACGCCCGCGATTGGCCCACAAGAAAGTCCTTTTCCATCACGACAACGCACCAGCACACACCTCAGCAGTTGTAGTCGCAAAATTAATGGAAACAGGATTCCAACTCGTTTCACATCCCCCCTATTCTCCAGACTTGGCTCCCTCGGACCGCTATTTGTTCCCCAATTTGAAGAAATGGCTGGCGGGACAAAGATTTTATTCAAACGAGGAGGTGATTGCAGACACTAATGGATATTTTGCAGACTTGGACAAATCCTATTATTCGGAAGGGATCAACAAACTAGAACATCGTTGGACGAAGTGTATAAGCCTAAAAGGAGACTATGTCGAAAAATAAAAAAGGTTTGCATTGGCATTGTCGATGCATACTGGCCGGTGGTTATCTTAAAACTGAACGGTTGAAAATTACGTGTGTTATTTATTTAAATTCTGCCGATTGTAAAGATAACTGGTCGATGCTGGCCTCTGGATTGAGTTCGCAGATCCCTGCGTTATTCAGTGCATTCTTCTGGATGCTAAATGTGTGTTTTTCAAGCCTTGCAGATATTCTTCTGTTGGTTTATAGGCTTCATTGCAATTGACACGAGAAATACCATGTACGCCCTGGTTGCGATACGGTCTGTTATTCCTTTGAGATAAGGAAATATGATTCTAAGTTTGTTACTATCGTTTAAGTCAAATGATTTTCAGATCAAGGTGTGGTGCAGTAGGGTTGTAGTTGTGATGTATGCTGATGTAAATTAGCATGCTGGCTGTTGGCGTTGTGGCGTTTCCTATTCGTTAAAACCCATTCTACATAAAGATTAAATAACATGAATTACAACTTTCTCTAAGGCCCGTAGTTGTGTTGGCTCTCATACAATTATACCTTTTTTTTTTCGTAATAACATAAGGATAATACCAACTGTGCAATTTTTTATCGAACAATGTTTTTAAAAAAATACATTATCTCTAAATACTATGTTAGGCTTACATAAAAGCAACATAAGGAATACATGTAAACATGCAATTCTATAAATTATAGTAGAGATAGGGTCTTAAAATCCCCCTGAGCAAATAAATATTTTTATGTTCTCTGTCTTTTTGACAAAGAAAAGGCTATAAAACTTCCCAGTTTATTGCATATTGAAGGCCGACTCTCGTGTAAAATATACCTCCGATAGGTCAAACTGTATAGGCATGATTCTGCTTACAATTTTCAATATTGCTGACTTGCTACCCGAACACACTGCTTATTCTGCTTACTGAAGTTTTAGGTCAATATTCCAGTGTGATGTGTTGGCTGAATACAGGGTATCCGAAATAACGTTAGTCCACAAACTAGCTAGGTTTAGATTATTGTTCGTCCAATAGACTCATGTAATTCTATGATCTAATACTAAGTACAAAGTTGTATAAATGTCAGTCCGTTTACGCCTAATAACTGGCGAACGACTTATTGGTTCTTCAAAAAGTATTATTTCACATGTGGGTTCGTTATCGCGGAGGATTTGAACCAGCACTGGATTAAAATTAGTTCAGCAATTTGAGTGTCCTAACAGTACCAAGATTGGCTTCTATCTCATTAGTTATATAACTTCCGAATAGAAACTATTGAGAGAGTGAACGGCACTCACTGTATATTTCACTCGTTTTCTCTTTTCTTTAGTTTGCGCTTTTCAAAAACGCGATTCTCCGTCACTGACAAACTGAAACCGGACAGTTGAGTCCTCGATTCCGTCCAAATCCCTACGAAAGCTAGAAAACAGCTCCTAATGCTATTGTGATGGTAATCAGGAACGTCATAGGGTTTTGTCCGTGTGAAAATGGCCGCCATCTTATCAGATAGATGTCGTTTAGACTGTTAAGTCCTGTGTTACAAATAGTCGGGGTTAGTTAACCCTCTGACCGTAATTTCGGAAAATGAACGGCGCTCCGGGATGGGTATATTTATCTTTGGCGGTGTTAAAAGGTATAAGAGAGGTCATAGATAATCTTTATATAAATGATATCAATGTCGTGATGTCATCGTTTGTTCGGGTAATGTTGAAATACGTCGAATGGAGAAGTCGTGATATTTACAAGGTGCGTCATCAATTGTTCAAACAAAATTTTATTGATAAAAAATTAAACATTGCAAAATATTCTTTAACGTTACGCTCTGGGGATTTCTATAAAGCAGTTTATCTCCTATTAGCTTGCTAACCTGAATCGTCCGCACGCACGCAGTAAAGCTGCCTGAATGGTGGTTCCTAATGACTTCAGGTTGAGATACCAGGACTTGTTGGTAACCTTTTTAACTACGTTCTATACGTATTAGTCCAAGAGATTTAAAGTTGGGCGTTCAGAACACCAAAATCCTTGGACCAAAACATATCAACGTTGCCTGAGAGGCAGGTTTCACTCATATGGGCCAATGCGCCGTCTTGCTGAAAAACAAATTACCTTCCGGACGCCACAGTGTTCATGTATGGGTATTCATAGAACCGAATTTTTTTTGCTGGGAGCCCAACGCAACGGTTTTCAATGGTTTCAACATCGTGGTCATTTTGAGGTTATGACTCTTTAATAGAAACATTAGGTTTTCTCGGACGAAGGCACAATATCGTGGGATATATATATATATATATATATATATATATATATATATATATATATATATATATATATATAATACATTAAAATTCCGGGTTTCAATCTGTTCGTCTAACAATGAATTTGTATTTTTAAGTGCTCTTGCTGCTGTTACTGCTCAAAGCTAACTGTGAAATCGAAGTGCGGTCGCCTTCTTTTATAGGTCGACGTCTACGCAGATTGTAGGTGGGGGGATTGGAAGTGTTCGTCTAGGTATCGGTATTTGCCGGCTGGGTGCCCGTATCAGTGGTAATCACGGGTTCCGGCGCTATACTGGCTATTGCCTTCTCAATGTTTTGGTTATTCCTTGGCTTAGCTAGTAGACCCTTCCATGTAGTGGAGGTATTAGTGCATCATCCCGCTTATTTAAGTATCCATTATTTTCGATTTCCAACGCTTCTCTGACTATGCGTGTTTTATACGACTAGCTAAACAAGGAATAACCAAAACATCGAGAAGTATATGTAAGTATATATATATATATATATATATATATATATATATATATATATATATATATATATATATATATATATATATATATATATATATATACATTCACATATATATATATATATATATATATATATATATATATATATATATATATATATATACATTCACATATATATATATATATATATATATATATATATATATATATATATATATATACATTCACATATATATATATATATATATATATATATATATATATATATATATATATATATATATATATATATATACATAATCCTAAGTTATGAAACTAGTTGGGGAACTCGGCAAAAAGGGCATCAACAAATGTTCATACTATATTCATTTAGCCAATATTTCGGTCCTAGGTTGGGACCTTCATCAGGGCACAAACTGAAAAAAAGAGAGATATCAAAGCAACCAATAAAGAAAATCAGGCATGAAGAATTGGTATTGTTGAGTCCAATTTTTAATTATTAATTTCCAATTTGTAATTTTTAATTTCAATCTTATAATTATTGATAAAACTTGATAAAAAACTATTGCAATTTAAAAGCATTATTGTTCTAAAAAATCATAAATTATTATTATTATTATTATGGAGAAATGTCAAAAACAAAATGCAAGTGACTCACATGTACCATGCAATTTAATCTAACAAGAATGACCATAAATAACAATTGCCATAACAACGACCAACACTGAAATAAAACAGCCACTATTCACTAACATATTAATATAAAAACATGGCATTTACAGCAAAGGATGCTATTAAAAACGTTGGATGCTGAAAAATCAAAATTAATTAACCACCTGCCATCTAAAAGAAAAGTGACAATTTTGACAGGGCGCTGACAAAGGACAATCACCTGACAGATGTAAGGGATCACTCACAATGAATAAAAGGAAAAGGTTAAACAACCAGGAAAGAACCGGTTTAGTACAAATTAGGTACTCCTTGTGCAGAGAAAATTCCCCAAACCATCACACTTCCTCCACCGTGTTTTACAGTAGGAATTTGGTACCGAACATCATTTCTCGTACCAATAGGACGTCGTACATGTTGTCTACTATCGCTTCCAAAAAGATTAAATTTAGATTCGTCTGAGAAAGCTACTTTTTTCCAATCTTTGATTGTCCAATTTAGGTGATCTTTGGCAAATTGTAATGGGGCCTTCTTATTCTTTTTACTGATTAATAGTTTTTTAACACATATACGGCCAAAAAGTCCCACATCATGTAGTCTTCGTGTCACAGTACTACGACTAACATTAGCTAGGTTTTCATCCTTTAGCCCGCGTGCAATTTCGGCAGCAGTTTTCTCCACATCCGCAGTTAATTTACGTTTAATGATACGATCTACTTTTTTAGATGTTTTTCTTGGTCTTCCACTACGCGGACGATCTTTTAAACCATATCCACAACGGTATTTTACAATAATATCGTTCACGGTTGATTTACCTATCGATAAAAATGAAGCAATCTCACGAAAAGACTTTCCTTCTTTTGAAAATTTTATTACTCTCTCACGAATTTGGATGTGCATATGCCCAGCCATGTTTATGCCACGACCTTTTATGAACTAAATATGAACATTTAACGCGCTATTATTCGTAAATATGTCTTTGAACGTCCTGCTGCGTTAATGTATATTATGTGGCCGGAAACTTTTGCACATAAATATAAGAATAATAATAATAAATATATTCACAAACATAAATAATAATCTTTTACTATATTATTTTGTTTCCTATATCTCAAACTCACATCTCATCATGATTAAAAATCATTAGTCTTTTTTTTAATAAATTAGAGTACGAAATGTCACTGGCCGGAAACTTTTGTACGCCACTGTATATTATAGACAACTAAAAATAAAACGACCGTTATTTGAGATTTTTTTACACTGTAGAACTGATTTAGTAATAAATTGATATTATTAAGAAAATCAGTACAAAAAGATAAATTAAAAAGAAAATTAGATTAACATGGTTGACATTTTTTTTCTTAACAGAACCTCACCCTTATTTCTGTTTTCTTTCAACAAAACTATATTGGCCTAAACAAAAACAACCTATCAAAATGTTGTCATAAAGATCGGTATACGTTACTTCAAGGGTTGTTAAATCCTCCTAAGTACTTGGCAAATTTTCAAATAGCGTGCTGTCGGTTAATAACTATGGAGTAGATCGATAAAAAATTGCTTTTACTTTAAAATAAAACGGTTTTAGGTAAATGGAACACTGATAAAGAGGTATAATATTGGGGTAAGGTATTCAACATGCAAAATTAAATTAACTTAAAAAACATATTTAAGTGAGTCCTATTTTTTCTTGCCGAACGTTTAATTTCTACAGGTGAAAGACTTTTGAAACTGAGAAAAAAAATAAGCCACTTTATACAAGGGAACGGCTAACGAATTAAGACGATCTAGGTTTTTTGCTAAGTTCAACAAATTTCTGCTGTTTGTGAATATTTGTATTAAACTTAGACTGAAAAGTCAAAGCTTTTCCAACATTTCTATACCTTTCTTGTAGAAACATTTGTCTTTGTCTTCAAAATAGGCCTCAGTTTCGGCGATAACTTCTTCATCGGAGTCAAATCTCTTTCCCGCGAGAATTTTTTTGAGGTCTGCGAATAGATAATAATCGTCGGGGGGCAAATCTAAAGAATACGGTGGATGAGGAAGGAATTCGAACTTCAATTCATGCAATTTTGCCATCGTAACCATTGACTTGGGACACGGTGCATTGTCTTGATGAAAGAGCACTTTTTTTTGTTCATTTGGGGCCATTTCTTTGCGATTTCGGCCTTCAAACACACCAATAACTTTATATAATATGCGCTATTGATGGTTTTTCTCTTCTCAGCATACTCGATGAAAATTATTCCATGCGCATCCCAAGATACAGAGGCCAAAACCTTCCCAGCCGATTGTTGTATCTTTGGTCGCTTCAGGCGGTTTTCAACGGCTGCTGTTCACTCAGCTGACTGCCGATTTGATTCTGGTGTGTAGTGATGGATCCACGTTTCATCCATTGTAACATATCTCATGAAAAACCCTTTTTATTATTCTTAAACAGGTCCAAACAACGCTCAGAATCATCAACACGTTGGTGTTTTCGGTCCACTGGCAAACGCGGTACCCATTTCGAACAGAGCTTTCTCATGTCCAAATGTTCATGCAAAATATGATCAACAGGTTCTTTTTATATCTTTAGGGTATCATCTATCTCACGCAATTTCACTTTACGGTCATCTAAAACAATTTTGTGGATTTTTTTTATGTTTTCCAGTGTAACCACCTCATTTGGGCGTCCAGAGCGTTCAGCGTCATTTGTCTCCATACCAACGCGTTTAAATTCCGCATACCAGTAAATGATGAGTGATTTTCCAGGGGCAAAGTCCCCGTAACACTTATCAAACCATTGCTTTCCTTAAACGGTATTTATTTATATTAAAAAACAGTATTTAATCAATACACGAAATTCGATTTTGTCCATTGTTTTGAAAATATCAAAAGTAGTGTCACTTAAACTACTAATCATCGAAATGTCATAAAATTTTGACACGTATCGTTTGAAGGTTGGTACTTCCTAAAAATCATATGATTTTTTGAAAAGGCGACATCTATGTGTCAGATCATAAACTTTTCTGCCTACGTGTTATTAATTGTTATTCGGGCGTTTAAGATCAATAAAGAAACAATCTTGATGTCATCAACGAAGCTGTAGATGAGAGTCCCGGCTTTTTCCAGTATATTGCTGATATAAAAAAGAAAAAGTAGGAAATAGTTCGGGGTCTTGGGGCACATCTGCTCTGAGGTTACATGAGAACCATATACAAATCCTTTCTGACATACTGTACTGCGTAGCGTAGCAAAAAAAACCGTCAAATTTTTATTTTTAACACCATGACATGTTTCGCTATACGACAGCTTTTTCAGATGGTTTGTTACAAAATGAGGATAAAATTACTATAATAAATGGTTGGTTCCCAATTTATGGCAGGTAATAAAATAATTTAATTAAAATAGATTTAGTATTGGTGAATTATTTAAGTCTAATTATTCATTTATTAAGGAATCTGAATTTTTGCAATTTGTTTATTTCTAAAGATTCTAATTAAGTTTCAGGCCCTTTGTGCACGTATGTAATATTTTAAAGTTTGGGTTGAATTGGTGGTTATTTTCAGTTAATTGATTTGCGTAATTTGAGTTATTTTTTTCTATTGAAAACTTCTTCCTGTTTGACCTATATATGTTTTTGAGCAATTTCCACAAATTAATTTGTGTACTCCGGATCTATTGTCTCTATCTGTTTTAGTTTTGTTATTTTTTATAAATTTGCCAAGCGTGTTGGATGTTTTAAATGCTGTGTTAATATTTAATTTTCTCGAGAAACTATATAATTTAGTGTTGCATCTACCATAGTATGTTATTGACTTTACGTTTTTATAAGGTTCTTTATTCTTCGGAAAAACTGTACTAATGGTTTTTTTGTAGAGTTTTTTCTTAAGAATATTATCTATTATGGATGGTGAATAGTCATTATTTAATCCTAACTGTTTTATAATATTAAGTTCTTTTTGAAAATCGTCTTGGTTTAGAGCAGGGGTGCTCAAACGGTCGATCGCGATCGACAAGTCGATCGCGAGTGCTTTTTGAGTCGATCTCGAGAAAAAAATTCCGATATAGAACTATTTACACATTTTGTTTTAGGTAACTAAAACAAAATGTAATGAATAAACTACTAAAATTTATTCGATCCACAATTAGGCCAGAATAACCCCCTCATCACTTTCTTTTATCGTAATAACCCCCTGCTAGCGGCAAAAGGCGGCTTTATCAAAGGAACGCGCGGTACTTGTCAAAGAAACGCCGCGTTTTTGATTCCCGCCGATTTTTCCAGAAACTTCGGGCGGCGTGTTTGACGGGAACATTCGAGACTTCATTCGCGCCGATATAAATATTGCGCCTGCAGGAATAGGAATCAGTCTGAGTTGTAACTTGAAGGCGATACATCGATACAAAGTTTATTAACAAATAGTCCAAAATGAGTGCAGCGAAGAAAAGTAAAACTTATCATTTTAATAACGATTGGGAGGAAGAATTTTTCTTTTGTATGGTAAAGGATAAATGCATTTGTCTCATGTGCCGTGCGTCAGTTGCAATACCTAAGCGTGGGAACTTAGAGAGGCATCATAAAACGGTTCATAAAAACTATGAAAAGGATTTTCCGTCACAGAGTGAATTAAGAAAACTAAAAGTACGTGATTTGATAACTTATTTGAAAAAAGAACAAACCATGTTCACAAGACCAGCTAAACAATCAAAACCTGCAATGGTCGCGTCATATAAAATATCTCATATATTGGCGAAACACAAGAAACCCTTTGATGAGGGATTGGTTGTGAAAGAAGCATTTATTGAAGCGGGTGAGACTTTATTTGGAGATTTTAAAAATAAAACAGAGATTATGTCTGCTATTACAGAACTTCAGTTATCTCGTCCGACTGTCACAAGGCGTGTTGAAGTCATGAGTCAGGACATGGCAGATAAACTAAAACATGATATCATGGAATGTACATACTTTTCTTTACAGTTCGACGAATCCACCGATATGACAGACACTGCCCAGCTGTGTATT
This sequence comes from Pachyrhynchus sulphureomaculatus, assembly GCA_019049505.1. NCBI lineage: Eukaryota > Metazoa > Arthropoda > Insecta > Coleoptera > Curculionidae > Pachyrhynchus > Pachyrhynchus sulphureomaculatus. The sequence goes on along the minus strand of CM032451.1, from coordinate 2,339,295 downwards.
TTTATTCGAATGGTATTCAATGACATGTCGGCTAAGGAAGAGTTTTTGACAATGATTCCTCTGAAAGGAAAGACCCGTGGCGAAGATATGTATATGACGTTTTCTTCAATTTTGTAACAAACTACAAGCTACCAATATAACTAGTGTGCATTACAACCGATGGAGCATCAGCAATGACTGGAAACAAAAACGGTTTTGTGGTATTGTGTCGAGCTAATGATGATTTCCCTTCATTTTTATCCTTCCATTGCATTATACATCAACAAGTTTTATGTTCAAAAGTTCTAAACATGGAGGAGATTATGGGCATTGCAATAAAAATTGAATTCTATCCGTGCACGTAGCTTGCAACGACGGCTCTTTAAATTGCAGTTGGAAGATAGTGAGTCAGCTGAACACACTGATTTAATTCTTCACACGGACGTCAGGAGGTTGAGTAGCGGAAAATTCCTAGAAAGGTTTCAAGAATTATTGCCCGAAATAACAGCTTTTCTGGACGAAAGAGGTGATGACACTCAGATGCTAAAAAACGGAAAATGGCTGACTGATTTGGCATTTTTGACAGACATCACAATACATTTAAACACCATTAATTTGAAGCTTCAAGCTAAAGGAAAAACTATTATTGAGATAACGCATTCAAAAGTAAATTGCAACTTATGATAGATCAACTGAAAAGAAAGGATCTGAAAAATTTTCCGTCTTTGAAAGCAAGGATTCCTCAGTTGAATTATGATATTTATGAGGCAGAATTATCAAATATTTTGGGCCAATTCGAAATACGTTTTTATGATTTCAGTAAATTGGCAAATATCGCATCATTTATGAGTTATCCTTTTTCGTGTAAAAACATTGAGGAATTAGCTACTGAAATAGCAAGTCAGTTTAACATGGACTCATGTTCTGTTGAAAATGAGTTAGTGCAGATTATATCAGATATACATCTCAAAGCCACAGCATCTGATACAAAATTCCGGTGTTTTATATCTGAAGATAAATATCCGAATCTAAGGCAAATCGCCCTTCAACTGACGGCAATGTTTGGGTCAACTTACTTGTGCGCGCCTGCATTTTCTGAAATGAAGATAATTAAGTCAAAATATCGCAATCGACTAACTGACGAACATATGTCATCATGCTTGCTATTAGCACTCGGTAATTACGTACCATCTTATGAAAAGTATGCTGAGGACATGCAGTGCCACGCTTCAACATCCAAAGTCACTCTTTAGTTAAGTTTAGACACTAGAACTCGTTTGTTTTGTAAGAACCAATAAACTTGAATAATTATGAGTTTTTTCATTGACATTTTAGAGCAGACCTACACTTACCTTGACTAAAAAAATGCATATTGTGCGGAAAACTAATATCTATGCCACGATACACCCTACCTAGACGACAATCCTGCATCACACTTACTTGCAGCCTCTCAGAGTCGATCGATCGTAGTCTAACAATATTGAGGTAGATCGCCAGCAGTTCAAGTTTGAGCACCCCTGCTTTAGGGTGTCAGCTATCTCACGCAATTTTACTTTACGGTCATCCAAAACAATTTTGTGGATTTTTTTAAAGTTTTCCGGTGTAACCACCTCATTTGGGCGTCCGGAGCATTCAGCATCATTTGTGTCTATACGACCACTTTTAAATTCAACATACCAGTCAGTGATGAGCGATTTTTCAGGGGCAAAGTCCCCGTAACACTTATCCACCCCTTGTTTTGCTTGAACGATATTTATTTGTATTTATTTATATTAAAAAACAGTGTTTAATCAACACACGAAATTCGATTTTGTCCATTGTTTTGAAAATATCAAAAGTACGGTCACTAAAACCACTGTAACTTGTAAACTAATCGTCGAAATGTCACAAAATTTTGATACGTGTCGTGTAAAGGTTCCTAAAAGTTATATGATTTTTTTGAAAACTTTTCTGCCTACGTGTTATTAACTGATATTCGAGCGTTTAAGATCAATGAAGAAACAAACTTGATGTCATCAGCGAAGCTGTAGATGGGATTCCTGATCTTTTCCAGTATATTGCTAATATAAAAAAGAAAACGTAGGAAATAGTACGGGGTCTCGGGGCACATCTGCGTCGATAGTGAAGGTATTATGGTAGAAAGAAACTTTCCAACTGTCACTCGTAAAGAACCCTCTACGAGGTTACACGAGAACCATATACAAATCTTTTTTGACATACTGTACTGCGTAGCGTAGCAAAAAAACCGTCAAATTTTTTATTTTTAACACCATGACATGTTTCGCTATACGACAGCTTTTTCAGATGGTTTGTTACAAAATGAGGATAAAATTACTATAATAAATGGTTGGTTCACAATTTATGGCAGGTAATAAAATAATTTAATCAAAATAGATTTATTAATGGTGAATTATTTAAGTCTAATTGTTCATTTATTAAGGAATCTGAATTTTTGCAATGTGTTTATTTCTAAAGATTCTAGGTAATTAAGTTTCAGGCCCTTTGTGCACGTATGTAATATTTTAAAGTTTGGGTTGAATTGGTGGTTATTTTCAGTTTAATTGATTTGCGTAATTTAAGTTATTTTTTCTATTGAAAACTTCTTCCCGTTTGACCTATATATGTTTTTTAGCAATTTCCACAATTTAATTTGTTTACTCCGGATCTATCTGTTTTAGTTTTGTTATTTTTTTATAAATTAGCCAATTGGGTTGGATGTTTTAAATGCTGTGTTAATATTTAATTTTCTCTGGAAACTATTTAATTTAGTGTTGCATCTACCATAGTATGTTATTGACTTTACGTTTTTATAAGGTTCTTTATTCTTCGGAAAAATTGTACTAATGGTTTTTTTGTAAAGTTTTTTCTTGAGAATATTATCTATTATGGATGGTGAATAGTCATTATTTAATCCTAATTGTCTTATAATATTAAGTTCTCTTTGAAAATCGTCTTGGTTTAGAGGAATATTTATTAGTCTCTGAATCATATTATGGAAAACTGCAAGTTTGCGACTTGGTGGATGACATGAGATATTATGGATAATTATGTCAGTATGTAACGGTTCATGATTAATAGAAAAACTGTGTTCGTTACTATGTCTTTTTATTGTTAGGTCAAGGAAGTAGTTATTGTTGATTTCAACTTCACTGGTGAATTTTATATTTTTGTGTATATTATTAAAAAAATTTTGAAATGTAGCAAATTGTCTATGATTTCCTGTAACCTAACCTGAAATTAGTGTTAACCCAATAAAATAAATAACCAGTCAAGTGCAAGTTGAACTTGCGCAATTAGTGTTCCGTACGTTGATTGCTTTTAAAATAAAAAATGTTGTAACGGAAGTATAAAATGATTAGTAACTTCACAAAACACACCCCAAATGAGTTTTCAACAAAGTTTATTTCCAATCTTTACTGAAAATTGATGTCCTTGAAATTTCTGGTTTTTTTTATATACCAGATAAATTATTACAGGTAATGCACTCGTGATAATTTTCGTTGAATCTACACCCCGTGGAGAATATTCCAGAATTTTTTCAAAATTTTTTGATAAGTACTTTTCGAGATAAGGCGGGTGGACAGCGATTTTTCACGATTTTTTAAAAATAATACAAAGAAAAGTGCGCGCAAGTATTACATTGTATATATATTTTTTACTCGTGTTTTCACAGGCTTTCATTTGACACCACACTCGATTACCTAGTAAAAAAATTTTTTTTCACTTCCGATTTCACCCCCCAAAACTAACCCCTTAAGTCAAAATTTAACTTTCAAAACTACATGGCTCTGATGAGGCCATCAATTCCTATATTATTACCAAATTTCAACTTTCTTGACAAATAGGTTCGGAGAAAATCGGGTGTGACAGACGGACAGACAGACACCGAAGTAATCTTATAAGTGTTCCGTACGGAACACTAAAAACAAGACATCTTAAATTGCTTAAAGGTTTACCCAGAACAAAATTATTTTGAATTTAACAACGACCTATGTATACAGCAGCGTAGATGGCCTCATAATGGGCAATCCATTTAGTCCTCTTTTGGTGGAAATATTTATGAATAACATAGAAAAGCAAACACCCACTGTTTAAAAAATTTGTATACTGACATAGATATGTTGATGATATCTTACTTTGTTTTACAGGAAGTGTCGTACAGCGAAACATTCATGGTGTTAAAAAATTTAGTGGAAATTTAAGTAGTGTTTTACTACTTGCAAAACTTCGAGTTATGGATTTCCACCAAGTATCGGCTGAATCAAATCAAGTGAAAAAATCCGTCATTTTCATCACGGTCAAATGCTTTGGAAATATCAAGAGTAACCGGTCGAAATTCTGCGAAATACTTAGTTGCGTTGTTCCAAATATGTGTCATGTAACTTAGAAGATCTATTGATCTTTGCTTACGAAAGCCATATTGATGATCACTCATAATATTAAACTCTTCCATTACACTATAGCATTCTTTATACACACCTTACTTTCTGTTATGAAATATTTTTTGATTATATATTTTTAAAAATGCTATTTTTTTCTGTTTTCATTTTTCGAAGCTGAATCTTTTAATTGATTTTTCTCTAATAAATTTCCTTTGTCATGATCGATTGTAGATAAAGAGTTTGTTTTCGTGCAGTTTCTTTTATTTCGTGTTTTAAGCTAAAAATCCCTTTTAGTTAGATAGAAATGTCCAAATAAAAATTCTATTATTATTTTTACGTTTTGTAATGTTTTTAAAATCAATTAAGTTCTAAACGGAGATTGTCTTTTGTTGTTTCATATTTTTGCTATTTTCTTTATTGAAAATTAGAGATATTTTTAAAAGAAAAATGTTAGAGTAATATTGATTATCTACACCAGGGGTACTCAAACGGTCGATCGCGAGTGCTTTTTGAGTCGATCTCGAGAAAAAAATTCCGATATAGAACAGATTTTGTTTTAGGTAACTAAAACAAAATGTAATGAATAAACTACTAAAATTTATTCGATCCACAATTAGGCCAGAATAACCCCCTCATCACTTTCTTTTATCGTAATAACCCCCTGCTAGCCGCAAAAGGTGGCTTTATCAAAGAAAATACGCGTTTTTGATTCCCGCCGATTTTTCTAGAAATTTCGGGCGGCGTGTTTGACGAGAACATTCGAGACTTTGTTCGCGCCGATATAAATGTTGCGCCTGCAAGAGTAGGAGTCAGTCTGAGTTGTAACTTGAAGGCGATACATCGATACAAAGTTTATTAATAAATAGTCCAAAATGAGTGCGGCGAAGAAAAGTAAAACTTATCATTTTAATAACGATTGGGAGGAAGAATTTTTCTTTTGTATGGTAAAGGATAAGTGCATTTGTCTCATTTCCTGTGCGTCAGTTGCAATACCTAAGCGTGAGAGGCATCATAAAACGGTTCATAAAAACTATGAAAAGGATTTTCCGTCACAGAGTGAATTAAGAAAATGAAAAGTACGTGATTTGATAACTTGTTTGAAAAAAGAACAAACCATGTTCACAAGACCAGCCAAACAATCAAAAGCTGCAACGATCGCGTCATTTAAAATATCTCGTATATTCGCGAAACACAAGAAACCATTTGATGATGGATTGTTTGTGAAGGAAGCATTTATTGAAGCGGGTGGGACTTTATTTGGAGATTTTAAAAATAAAACAGAGATTATGTCTGCTATTAGAGAACTTCAATTATCTCGTCCGACTGTCACAAGGCGTGTTGAAGTCATGAGTCAGGACATGGCAGATAAACTAAAACATGATATCATGGAATGTACATACTTTTCTTTACAGTTCGACGAATCCACTGATATGACAGACACTGCCCAGCTGTGTATTTTTATTCGAATGGTATTCAATGACATGTCGGCTAAGGAAGAGTTTTTGACAATGATTCCTCTGAAAGAAAAGACCCGTGGCGAAGATATATATGACGTTTTCTTCAATTTTGTAACAAACTACAAGCTACCAATATATAAACTAGTGTGCATTACAACCGATGGAGCACCAGCAATGACTGGAAACCAAAACGGTTTTGTGGCATTTTGTCGAGCTAATGATGATTTCCCTTCATTTTTCTCCTTCCATTGCATTATACATCAACAAGTTTTGTGTTCAAAAGTTCTAAACATGGAGGAGATTATGGGCATTGCAATAAAAATTGTGAATTCTATCCGTGCACGTAGCTTGCAACGACGGCTCTTTAAATTGCAGTTGGAAGATTGTGAGTCAGCTGAACACATTGATTTAGTTCTTCACACGGACGTCAGGTGGTTGAGTCGCGGAAAATTCCTAGAAAGGTTTCAAGAATTATTGCCCGAAATAACAGCTTTTCTGGACGAAAGAGGTGATGCCACTCAGATGCTGAAAAACGAAAAATGGCTGACTGATTTGGCATTTTTAACAGACATCACAATGCATTTAAACACCATCAATTTGGAGCTTCAAGGTAAAGGAAAAACTATTATTGAGATGATTGGCGCAATAAACGCATTCAAAAGTAAATTGCAACTTATGATAGATCAACTGAAAAGAAAGGATCTGAAAAATTTTCCGTCTTTGAAAGCAAGGATTCCTCAGTTGAATTATGATATTTATAAGGCAGAATTATCAAATATTTTGGGACAATTCGAAATACGTTTTTATGATTTCAGTAAATTGGCAAATATCGCATCATTTATGAGTTATCCTTTTTCGTGTAAAAACATTGAGGAATTAGCTACTGAAATAGCAAGTCAGTTTAACATAGACTCATGTTCTGTTGAAAATGAGTTAGTGCAGATTATATCAGATATATATCTCAAAGCCACAGCATCTGCTACAAAATTCTGGTGTTTTATATCTGAAGATAAATATCCGAATCTAAGGCAAATCGCCCTTCAACTGACGGCAATGTTTGGGTCAACTTACTTGTGCGAGTCTGCATTTTCTGAAATGAAGATAATTAAGTCAAAATATCGCAATCGACTAACTGACGAACATATGTCATCTTGCTTGCGATTAGCACTCGGTAATTACGTACCATCTTATGAAAAGTATGCTGAGGACATGCAGTGCCACGCTTCAACATCCAAAGTCACTCTTTAGTTAAGTTTAGACACTAGAACTCGTTTGTTTTGTAAGAACCAATAAACTCGCAATTTTGAATAATTATGAGTTTTTTCATTGTCATTTAAGAGCAGACCTACACTTACCTTGACTAAAAAAATGCATATTGTGCGGAAAACTAATATCTATGCCACGATACACCCTACCTAGACGACAATCCTGCATCACACTTACTTGCAGCCTCTCAGAGTCGATCGATCGTAGTCTAACAATATTGAGGTAGATCGCCATCAGTTCAAGTTTGAGCACCCCTGATCTACACCATATGCTGTGTTGACCACTTGCGTAGATTTCAAGTTAATTTTTACTTCCCTTACCGAGGGGAGCAAGAACGAAACCTCTAATTTTTTGCTATATGGCTTCAGAGAAAGGTATTTAATAACAATGCAAGGGTGCAGTGATTTTTATTACCAGGTAACAACGCTCCAACTTAGTAAATGCTCTGTATATATTTTCAACCAGAAATTTCTAGTTAGTGTTGTTTACTTAAATTAGGAATATACTTTTGCTTATTTAGAAACTACAACGAAACAAAGCTTAGCCATTGCAATAAAGGGAATTAGCCTGTACAGAATAGGGTCAACGAATTATATTACCTCGAGCTTCGCAGTTTGGGAGTTGTTTTAGAAAAAGCGTCTTAATTTCTTTTATTTTTAAATGATGTATGAAAAGAATAAGTTTAAGTGCTGGTATGTGTATGTATGTATACAGTCCCTGGCCAAATTATTAGACGCACTGCAAGATTTCATGTAAAATATTAATTACCGAGTGATATTGTACCGTTTTATTATTTTAAATTGATTTGTTTTTTTTGTTATATTATCCAATCAATTACCTATTTATTTGACATAAATAAAACAGCATTAATTTAGAAAAGCATAAGTTTATTAAGTTTTAAAGAAAAGTGAAATTAATGTTAGTAAAAGTCAATATTTAGTTGAGCCACCTTTAGCCGCTATCAAAGCTTTAATTCTGCGCGGCATGTTATCAATGCAAGATTGTACTGTCTCCTGCATTTGAGGATGATGATTCCACACATGAATAATCTTTTCTAGGAGCTGGGTTTTGTTCGTAATCACATCTTTAGCCACTTCTCTTTTCATCAGCTCCCACACATTTTCAATCAGGGCTATTACCCGGCCAATCCAACAGAGGGATATTTTTTCTGCCAAAAAAGCTTTAACAGACCGAGCAGTGTGGCAGGGAGCTCCATCTTGCATGAAAGTGAATGGTTCCCCATTTGGAAACCATTCTCTGAGCTGCGGAATCAACCGATTTTGTAATACTTCTTTGTACTGATCTTGCCTCATTATTCCTTTGACGACGTACAGACGTCCAGTGCCCTTGCCGCTGATGACTGACCAAATCATCACTTTGGTGGGATGTTTAACCGTCGGGACGACACAATCAGGATGAAACTTTTCTCCATGACGACGACGCACATACTGAGCTTTATTCTGCAAAATTTCGAATGTGCTTTCGTCACTGAAGCAGACCTGTCAAAAATAGGAAAAATATATAAACTTCCATGTTTATTTGCTTTATTTAACTGAAAATGATAATAATGTATCAATTATTGATTAAATTGCTGTATCTTACCGATCTCCAGAAGTCCACATCTTTGTCTTGCCATTGTTTGGCCCACTTCAGGCGCTTTGCTTTCATTGCAGCTGTTAACTTGGGCTTCCTGGCGGGGCGACAGGCCTTAAAATCTAATTCTTTCAATTTTCTTCGAACAGTGGGCTCAGAAGCATTTACGCTAGCATCCTGGAGTTGTGATTTTATTACCTTTGTGGTAGCAAATCTGTTTTCTACACAAATTTTCTTCAAACATCTCTCTGACCGTGGAGTGAAAATTGGTTTTCTACCGCATCTTTTCTTTCTTTTCGGGCTTAATTCCTTCCCTGACTCAATTTTCTTTTTTATGCGTCGTACACTAGCTTCAGAAACCTCCAATCTTCGTGATATTTCTCGGTTTGTAAATGTGTTCGCAATCACAAGGGCCTTCATTTCAGCTTTTTTACGTGGTGAAAGATCGCCTTTTCTACCCATAATGAAAATAGTCCAATTACTTTTTTAAAACACTGCATACAAAATAAACTAATAACTGAGTAGTATAAAAACTGTTAAACAAACAATCACAGTCCATAAAACCACAGAAACACGTCCGTACCTGACTCGATTCCGATCGCGACTGATACAGATTTGTACTTGTTTACGTTCATGTATCACTTTGTCAACACAGTGTTGCCATATGTTAAAAATAAATACAAATATGTAGTCTACAACAATTCTTTTAAATAAAAATCAATAATATTGTAGTTTAAATATACCAATATTGCATAAAAACTCTTAAGAAACATAAAATTACTAAAAAAAATATAGTGCGTCTAATAATTTGGCCAGGGACTGTATATATACAGTGAAGTCCATTTATAACGAATTCCAAAAATCACTAAAAATGGTTCGTTATATCTAAGGACACCCAAATATGCAAGTGAAAAACTTTAAAATATGCGCATAAATATGCAAATAATTTTCTCAAAATATGCACATACATGTTGTAAATATGCAGTAAAAAAAAATCGAAATAGACTTGAAAAATGTAAATTAATTGTTTCACAATACATGATACGAGTACTATACAAATGTAGCAATAAAAAACCCATTTTAAATTTTCAACATACAGGGCGAATGAACTAAATCTAAATATAATATTATACAAAGTAAAAAATAAATATAAATAATAATGTATTTTATTACTTTACTTAAAGATGAACATATAATAATAATAATAATCCAAACGTGTCACACAGGGGGCAAACAAGATCAAATCTAAGTCTCCCAACAGAACACTGCCAGAAATCCTCGATACCTTGAAACAAAAAAACTATCTGTATATGCCGCAAGACTCCGTAGATACAAAGAATCAAATGAGAGGAAAGACACCAACAACCTCTTCCGAAGAAGCGAAAAACAGTTCTACCGGAAAACTATGTACAACAAACAGATAGCAGTGACTGAACCACCAAACAAACAAGAACTCACAGATTATTGGAAAAGTATCTGGTCAGAACCCAAACAACACAATAATAACACCCCCTGGATCAAAGCCGAAGAAGACAAACATAAACATGTGACAGAACAAGAAAATACCACATTTAATACACAAGAAATTACAGAAACTATCAAACACACACACAACTGGAAATGTCCTGGAATAGACAATATACAAAACTTCTGGTACAAACAGTTTACCACCACACACGAAGCACTCACACACCAAATCAACAAAGCCATTCTACAACCACACACATTTCCCACTTTCCTCACACAAGGAATAACATACGTTAAACCCAAAAGCTCAGACACCACAAACCCGTCAAACTACCGACCTATCACCTGTCTTCCAACCCTATACAAGATCATCACAGCCACAATATCGAAGAAAATAGAACAACACCTAACAGACAACAATATCCTCACAGAAGAGCAGAAGGGATGCAGGAAAAATAGTCGAGGATGCAAAGAGCAGCTGATTATAGATAGCGTGATTATGGGACAAACCAGAAAAGAACACAGAAACCTTCACATCGGTTACATAGACTATAAAAAAGCCTTCAATTCCATACCCCACAGCTGGTTAATTAGAGCCCTAGAAATCTATAAAATCAACCAACACTTCAGGCAGTTTCTCGCGCAAATTATGAAAACATGGAAAACCCAAATACGCCTAGAAACACAAACCGAACGCATCCAAACAGAAGAGATGTACATCAGACGGGGTATATTTCAGGGAGACTCGCTCAGCGCTCTATGGTTTTGCCTCTGCCTCAATCCACTTTCAAATATACTAAACAGAACAGAGCATGGCTTCAATATCAGACACCAAAAAGTGAATCAACATAAAATAAACCATCTCCTATATACGGACGACATAAAACTCTACGCTGCCACACAAACACACCTGAAAGAACTCCTCAAAATCACAGAAATATTCACCTTAGATGTCAATATGGAATTTGGTATAAGTAAATGCAAAGTGCTCCACATCAACAAAGGCCAATGGAAGTGCCACCATGAGACAGAAACCATCAACAATGAAACACTCGATAACATGTTCGACAAAGAAACATACAAATATCTAGGCTTCCAACAAAACACCAAACTCAACCACACTCACATCAAAACAGAGCTCAGAACCGAATTCAAAAACAGACTGACGAAACTCTTGCAAACAAAACTCAACTCTAAGAATCTCACTAAAGCCATCAACACGTTCGCTATACCTATACTCACATATTCATTTGGTATCATCAAATGGTCACAAACAGACATAGAAAATATTCACATCCTTATACGATCTCAATTCACCAAATACAGGAAATTGCACCCCAACGCATGCAAAGAAAGACTTACCATCGAGAGGAAAGCAGGGGGAAGAGAAATTATAGACATCAGATCATTACACACGAAATAAATACAAGCACTCAGGAAATTCTTTCACAGCAAGCAAACGAACCTCCACCCAGCAACAGTGAAAGCAGACAAAAACTACACACCTCTCGACTTAGCCCGGGCAGACCACTCAGCAGACACACACAGTCACACCCAACTACAACAGGAAAAGATGAAAACGTGGTCAGAGAAAACACTCCACGGAAAACACAGATACCACATAGAACAAGACCACGTAAATAAAAAAACAATCGTACACCTGGTTACAGGATGGGCAGCTATTCCCTGAAACAGAAGGCTTCTTACTTGCTATCCAGGATAAAGTCATATTAACCAGAAACTACCAAAAGCATATCATCAAAGATCCGACTATTGCGGAGGACAGATGTAGGAAATGCCACCAGCAGAAAGAAACGATCGAACACATAACGAGCGGATGTAAAATATTGGCCGGAACGGAATACACAGCCAGACATGACTCAACGGCAAAAGTAGCACCAAGCACTAGCCACAACATACAAGCTCATAGAAAACATCCGTACTTGAAAATAAAGATTACAAACTCTACTGGGACATCAGTATCAATACAGATAAAACAGTCTCCGCCAATAGACCCGATATTACTTTTCAGTGCAAAAAAGAAAAAGTCACCTATCTAATTGACATAGCTGTCCCCAACGACACAAACATCTAAACGAAATACACAGAAAAAATTTCCAAATACATAGACCTTGCAACGGAAATAAAAAGGCTATGGAAACAAGAAAAAGTCATCATTGTCCCCCTCATTATATCAGCCACAGGCCTCACACCAACAACATTCACACCACACTTAGTACAATTAGGACTCAACACAAACATACTCAAAAACATTCAGAAGTCAGTGATTTTGAAAACATGTAACATTGTCAGGTCATTCCTTAATACACAATGGTAATGCGTTTGTGCTGACTTGGTTTGTGCCCGTCAGCCAAACATGGAACCACATTGACCAAATGTGAGAAAGAAGAACTTTTTTGTAATAATAATAATGTAGGTACATATTATAAAAATTTATATACGTAGTAAACAGCATAATAAAACAGACATTTTAAATTTGATACATACAGAGCGATGCAACTAAGTACAGTAATACCCCGCTTTACGCGAGGGATACGTTCCGAAAAAAATCGCGTTAACTGAAATTCGCGTATATCGAGGTTTATGATTAAACATAGTCAAAATTTAATACAAAAAAATACAAATCATTTTAATCAATCACTTTAATTCTAAGAACACTTTATGCAATACATACTCTTATTTTTTACGGAAAAATACATCTATTGTCTTTTGGGTAACGTTTTGTTTACGTTCTTGTAAAATACGTTCATAACACCCAACACTGTTTTTAATTGTTTGACACACGGTCAAGACACGGTCATCATTATTGTCTATACTCTGCAATATGTCCAAACCTGAATAAATTTTTGAAAGTGCATTTTGTATTTCCCCTGAAGATAAAACTTTCTCTTCTACTTGTTCTTCCTCATCGTAGATAGGATTATTCTGTAACTCGATCAGATCTTCATTGCTAATAGGATCGTCGTGCGTTGCTACAAGTTCTACGAGATCTTCTACCGTGACATCTTCAAGTTCAGACCCCTCAATCATTGCAGCAATGTCTTCAAGCACTTGTCTCTGCATCTGGACAATTCTTCTAGGTGCTTCCACTACATCTGGCCAAAGATTACGCCACACCCCATTCATACAACTCATTTTAACTTCCTTCCAAGCCTCTTCTATGTTGTGAATAGACTTCATAATGTTGTATGACTTCCACCACTCTCGCATAGACTGTCTTCCTTCCCCGTCAGTTTCATGAATTAGTTGGCTAAAAGTGCGGCGATGGTAATAAGCTTTGAAGTTTGCTATTGCTCCCTGGTCCATAGGTTGTAATATTGACGTAGTGTTTGGTGGAAGGAACTTTACGTACACTTTTAAGTCTCTGGGCGTATCAAGTGAGGTTGGATGTCCTGGGGCATTGTCTAAGAGTAATATAACTTTAGGTTCAAGCCCATTTCTGTCACAGTATGATTTGACTGATGGGCAAAAACTATTAGAATACCATTCTTGAAAAATTTCCCGTGTAACCCACGCCTTTCTGTTTGATCGCCACACAACTGGTAGACTTGTCTTGTCTGTGCCTCGCATTGCACGGGGTGTTTCTGAATGGTACACTAGTAAAGGTTTCAGTTTGAAATCACCAGTGGCATTACCACCCAGCAGAAGTGTTAGTCGATCTTTCGCAGCTTTGAAACCACTGGCTTGACGTTCTTCCTTAGAAATGAATGTTCGAGATGGCATTTTTTTCCAGTAAAGTGCGGTCTCATCAACATTGAAGATGAGACAAGCAGGAATTTTCTCTCGTCTAACGAAGTCTTGAAACTTGTCTGGAAACTCAGCTGCAGCTTGAATGTCCGCGCTGGCCGCCTCGCCTGTTATGTGGATATTGTGAAGATTAGAACGCTGCTTGAACCGATGGAACCAGCCTCTGCTGGCAGCAAAAGTCGGAGTGGCACTCCCTTCTCCTTCTTTTGTTTTCAGCATCTCATACAAAGATTTTGCTTTTGTGCATATGAGATCTTGACTTAGTGGTGTGTTCTTCTTATTCAAATCTTCGATCCAGACTGACAGTAATTTCTCCATTCTTTCTAAGATAGATGATCTCGAACGAGAAAGTTTTGTTGCACTTATAGGTGTTGAACCTTCGCTGGAGATTTTAATTTTTTCCCGATTTTTATAAATCGTTCTCACAGTCGATTCTGAGAGTCCAAAATCTCTCCCAACAATTGTTGCTTTGCCTCCATTTTCCATTCTTCTTAACACTTTCATCTTCAATTCCAAAGTGACGCTTTTACGCTCTTTTTTCTTTACAGGCGGCATTTTTAACGTAGGGTTAAATTATGTATGTATGTATCTCCAATAAATATTAAAACAAAACTGCCAGCCGACCGAACTAACATTACGGAACAAATGAACACACGAAACGAACGAGGAAATCCCCATAGAACAAAGTCGAAGGACAGGGAATTCCCAATTCTTCAAAGAGAATATTCAGAGAAAGCGGGGATCCCCCCGCGACCATAGAGAAGTTAATGACTACATGAGCGCGAAATTTGAAATTCGCGTTATAGTGAAACCGCGCGTAACGGGGTCGCGCTAAGCGGGGTATTACTGTAAGCGGAAATATGCAAATATTGCAAAAAGACAGGGTCGCCGTTAGTTATAAAAACAATAAACTACTAAATGTTTCTCAAAATTCTCCATTAAAAAGTTTTGTCTTCTATCGTTGTATAAAAATTTTTAAATTGAGAAACTCCTTTCCACATCGACTGATGTAATAGGGGCGTTTTTAAAATTATTTAATAGCATAGGATCTAAATCAATTGAATCAGTAAAATCCCCCTTTAAAACATTAGCTACTTGGCTGACAAATTGAAACCCACTATTTTTTTCCATAACATCTAATAAATTAATAATACAAGTATACTCTGATGGCGTCTGGGGTTTACTGACTGGTTTTTACTGACCATAAAATAATAAAATTTATTTGGGGAAAACCACCGGCGCGACGGCGGCGGCCTAAACATTGACCCTTATTCCGAAAAAGAATGAAAACGCCTGCCAAAGACTTACATTATTATAAATTCCTTCAAATATGCACATATATGCTATTTTTAAAGCATTTATTCAAATATTTAGAAAAATGCATATAATATGCAAAATATGCAATATATGCGCTTTGCATATTTGGGTGTCCTTAGTTATATCCAAAGTTCGTTACAAACAGTAAACAAAATCTAATATTTTTTCTTTCACTACTTTTTTATTTAGATTAGGCGCTAATGCTTAAAAAAATGAATAATAATAATTATTACATTAAAAAAAAACATTTAAAAGAAAATAAAACAAGTCACACTAAAGTTATTACTATGTATGTTGGTACATATACGAGTATAAACGAAAACATTAAAATACGTAGTTTATACAATAAAGTCAGTAATTTTCGTTTGTACAATTTTACTTGAAAAAGAAATGGTGTTTATATAATTGTCAAGGTCACAAAAACTACTTCATATGTGTTCAGGAACTTCACGAGATTCCAAAAAATTGCGAGTTTCAGTCATTTTCTTAGTCATTTCTGAAATGAATGGAACATAAATACTATCTCCTTCTCCAAGCTCGTCTTCGTCGTCATTATCGCTTAAAATCTTTTCAGAAGTCACTGATGTCACAATTTGATCATCAGTTAATATTTCTCTCGTCATTAATTCATTATCAACACATACATATTCTTCAAAATGAAAGTGATTAAACATCTTTTTAATCTCGATTTCCACTGTGCTTTGTTGAATGTCAACATCGTAAACAAATTCTAGACAATCAGTAGGATCTTCTCGATATTTTTCAATCCACTGAGTCAACAGTAACTTATCTATGCTCCTTCCTTAAAAATCCGCCATCCTTAAAACAGGTTGCAGTGGTTTCTCTACTGACTCTTTGCTAAGCCATATGGATAAAGTTTATAGCGTCCAAGAGAGTTACAGAAGAAATGTTACCTTTATCGATCGTCTCTAACATTTTCATAAGTAAAATCTATCTATAATGACATTTTAAAAAATGTATCATACCTTGATCCATAGGCTGGAGCTTTACACTTGTGTTTGGAGGCATAAAAATCAATTTTATTTGCTGTAGATCAACTTCAGGGTGCGCTGGACAGTGGTCAGTCAAAAGTAATATTTTTCTTTTTTGTGAATTTTAATTCTTTCTCCCATTCGTTCAGTTGATTTTTAAAAATTTTTGATGTCATTCAGGCTTTACTGTTCAATTTGTACTTTACTGGTAAATGTTTGTTTTCAAAACACCTGGGATTGGCGGACTTTCCTATTAGCAACAATTTTCTTTTCTCTGTTTCAGACATATTTGCAGTTACCAACACAGTAATCCTTACTTTTGATAATTTTCCACTCGCACAATTCTCTCCGACAAACTTCAATGTCTTATCAGGCGTCATCTTGTAAAACAAACCCGTTTCATCCTCATTAAAAATATCCACATATTCATAACTTTCTCGAATTTCCGGCCATACATTGGCCAACCACTGATCAACAACAGTTATATCCACTCCTGCAATTTCTCCTACTGTCTTACCCCCACTAATATTATGTCGCTTTTTAAATCGTTCAATCCAACTTCTACAACAGTTAAACTCGCTGTTCTCTATTTTCCTTACCAATTCACTAACTTTCCATTGTAAAGAGTAGCTAAACATGTTCATGTCGTTTTTGACTAAACCATTTAAGGAGTCCTTTATCGACTTGGTCATGTGTAGATTTTCTTACTGTTTTACAACTAAAATTTGATCATCATAGAATGATAAGATTTCTTGCCTCTTCTTCCATATGGTGGAAACTATAGATTTAGTTAAATTCATCTGTTTGCAGACATCACTTTGTTTAACCCTATTTTCTATCTTCCTTACAATATCGTGTTTGTCTTTTAAAGTAAGTATGTTTTTGTGTACTCATTTTAAAATAAAAACATTCACTTTGCTACTTTGATCAAATGTGCATTAGAATCGCATAATACAAGTGAATTGAAAATAATACTGCTTGAACTAGCGACGCGGCGGAAACAAGTAGAATAGGGGTTCCCAGCGAGTTTCGGGGAATTCCCTAGATTAAGACGCGCGACATCGAGCACAGGGAGTGGCAGAACATCCAAATTTGGTTCGCTTTTTCCGGAAGTTCGTTATAACCGGATTCGTTATAACCGATAAAAATTTGCATTGGTCTTATGGAGGTTTTTTTGTGTGTTATAAAATAGTTCGTTTTAACCAGAAATTCGCTATAAACGGGACTTCACTGTATATACACCTTTCAAATCCATCAAGCACCAAAAATTTTTTTGTTGCCCAACAACTGCAGAGTCCATAAGGCTTGCACACTTCAAGCCATTGGTGAAAACTATTCACCGAGTTACAACATTTACCCTATATCTCGGATTTAGCTCCGTCCAACTTCTTTTGTTGTAGTTCAGAAATGTATTGACAAATGAAAGAACAACGAATAACTGCTGAAATATCGACTTCGTTCAATTTTAAATAGTTGATATTGAGTTTTCGAGTATTTTAAGGATTACAGATAGAAGGGAGATTGACTCCTAATTAGGATAACAATTTTAACAATCCTAAGAGTGGTTTATATTCGCTAGTTGAACTACTCAGTATATATCACCACTACACCAAACACTTTATTTTTGCACTCGACGCGCGTTTGCTAACCATGTTAGCTTCATCAGGAGCGATGATTGACTAAAGCTAAACTATAAATTTACCCTATTTATACTTAGCCTAACCCTTAAATTACTCAAGCGGAACTAATGACATAGGCAAGGCCATCAGTTCCGGTCAAGTAACCAGTAGAGGGGACTATAAGGAATAGGCCCTCTGTCTTTATTTAAACTACTTTTACATTTTATGATTTCCATACTTTCGTATGCGTTCAACAATCTCCTATCAGATACATTTTTTATTAATCTTAGATTATCTAATGTTACAGTACGATCAGCTTCAAGGGCATGTTCGGCATTGCTAGACTTTTCTGTTCTACTGTATTTTAAGTGTGCTAAATGTTCTTTAAATCGTGTTTTAGTTGACCTTTTAGTTTGCCTAACATACTTTTTGTCACAATCATTACAACTAATTTCATAAATTCCACTTTTCTCACAATTAGGAATCTTATCTTTGGGATTTCCTAAGATATTCCTCAGATTGTCTGATGACTTATAGACTAAGGTGAGGCCTACCTTATTAAATACCTTATTGAGTCCCTTGCTATATTTCGGATTATATGGTATGGAGACATACTTGGTGTTATTTTCTTCGCGTGTAAAAAAGGTGGAATTCTGAATATTAAACCTAAACTTATGTCTATTTATTAGCTTATTTACTAAGTCATCGTCATAACCATTAACTCTAGTTATATTTCTAATACGATTCCTTTCTTTATTCAGAGGGAAAGTGATCAAACGATGAACTAAAAAATGTAATGAGGCTAATTTATGTTGTTTGCAATGAAATGAATCATTAGGAATATATCTATCTGTTACTGTGTCCTGCCTATAGATATCAAATTCTAATCTATTATTATTTTTAATAATTAAAATATCTAGAAAAGGCAATTGTCCTTTGTTCTCAACTTCGTAGGTGAATTTAATGGAATCGTACCGGCTATTTAATTTAGAAACAAAATCATCAATATTTGCTTTCTTTGTATCAAAAATCGCGAAAATATCATCCACATACCTATACCATACCCTTAGGAAATATTGTCTATTCCTTATAGTCCCCTCTACTGGTTACTTGACCGGAACTGATGGCCTTGCCTATGACATTAGTTCCGCTTGAATAATTCAAGGGTTAGGCTAAGTATAAATAGGGTAGATTTGTAGTTTAGCTTTAGTCAATCATCGCTCCTGATGAAGCTAACATGGTTAGCGAAACGCGCGTCGAGTGCAAGTGTTTGGTGTAGTGGTGATATATACTGAGTAGTATCATTGTGCCAAAGATTCCACATTCCCAACTTAGTATGAAGTTGAAGTTCAATTGTTTGATAGTTATTTACGTGTCATTACCCAAAATTGGTATCGCATGAGAAACCAAAATGATCAGCAAATGATAATTTTCTTGACGAGTATCCAAATGAGTCAATAAAATAAATGAAATTAAATTTATATTAATTTTTTTTTAAATGTTTAAATTTACTTTTGAACATATTATTTCAATGCTAAAAGTCTCTTTGGTATTCTACATCTCTACAAGGACGTTGAAATTTTCTTTAATACAGTCTAAAATTTTATTTTATATACAACTTAAATATTTTAAATCACTTTTACTGTCTCTTATAACATTCCGGAGTTTCTTAAAGTGGCCTTTTAAAAGCAACTTCTTCAGCAATCTTAAAATTTTCATCGTAAAATCTAGTAATAGCTTTAATAAACCGTTTAAAAGTCTCGAAGAACTGCAACACCAAAAATTTATGAAATTAACTACTTCGAAAGAATTCCGCCTCAAAATTTTTGAGTATGTTCCAATTTTCCTAGCTTTCGAACTCTATTATTCCCACCAAATTTAACAAGAATACGAGGCTGGTTTGAAAAGTCCGTGCAAAAATAAAAACTACTTACGTGTTTGGGGTAAACCTTCGACATAGTCTCCTTTTAGGCTTATACACTTCGTCCAACGATGTTCCTCTAGTTTGTTGATCCCTTCCGAATAATAGGATTTGTCCAAGTCTGCAAAATATCCATTAGTGTCTGCAATCACCTCCTCGTTTGAATAAAATCTTTGTCCCGCCAGCCATTTCTTCAAATTGGGGAACAAATAGTAGTCCGAGGGAGCCAAGTCTGGAGGATAGGGGGGATGTGAAACGAGTTGGAATCCTATTTCCATTAATTTTGCGACCACAACTGCTGAGGTGTGTGCTGGTGCGTTGTCGTGATGGAAAAGGAGTTTCTTGTGGGCCAATCGCGGGCGTTTTTCTTGCAGCTCGGTTTTCAAACGGTCCAATAACAATGAATAATATTCACCTGTAATAGTTTTACCCTTTTCCAGATAGTCGATGAGGATTATCCCTCGCGAATCCCAAAAGACAGTCGCCATAACCTTTCCGGCCGAAGGAACGGTCTTCGCCTTTTTTGGTGCAGATTCCCCCTTGGTAAACCCATTGTTTAGATTGTTGTTTGGTCTCAGGAGTATAGTAATGTATCCATGTTTCATCCACAGTGACGAAACGACGCTTAAAGTCCTCCGGATTCTTCTGGAACACCTGCAAACCATCCTTGCAACACTTCACACGATTCCGTTTTTGGTCAAGCGTGAGCAATCGCGGCACCCATCTTGCGGATAGCTTTCTCATGTCCAAATGTTTATGCAAAATATTATGTACCCGTTCAGTCGAGATGCCCACAGCACTAGCAATCTCACGCACCTTAACTCTTCTGTCATCCATCACCATATCATGGATTTGATCAATGATTTCTGGAGTCGTAACCTCCACAGGCCGTCCAGAACGTTCAGCGTCACTTGTGCCCATATGGCCAGTCCGAAAATTTTGAAACCACTTATAAACTGTTCTAATCGAAGGTGCAGAGTCACCATATTGTTTATCAAGCTTCTCTTTAGTCTCCTGAGGCGTTTTGCCTTTCATAAAGTAATGTTTAATCACCACACTAAATTCTTTTTCGTCCATTTCTTGAAAATCACTCGACTTCCTTGATTCACACGAATGCCAAACACAAAGAAATAGACCAATATGGCTGAAACTTGGTGTGCGTTCATTCAAGAGATGCTACTAACTAAACATGACCTCGATACGCGCCGGTGGTGTCATCTTTCGGACTTTGCACGGACTTTTCAAACCAGCCTCGTATATCAAGAGACGCCATTTTTATAGCATCGAACATGTGCTTAAAATGTTACAAGTCTTTTAATCAGCTCGTTGCCGTGATATATAAAATTTAGTTAGTGTTAAAAGATTAAACTGTAAATATATATTTACGTGTATGCTTTGAAAATGTTACTTCTTTGGTATCAGTAACTACGAAAAGGCAACTTTTCCAATGTTAGGTACGATAAAAACAATATGTGAAAGGAGAAAGAAGAAGTAGACGAAAGGGTCTAGGCGGTTAAGATGGTGAAAAATGCCCCCAGCGCTTTTGAAAAACCAAAAATATCCCCATGTAGAACATAAAAAAATATGACTTTCCTGAAATTTTCAGCCCTCTAGACCTTCCCATAACCTCAAAAATCTATAAAACGTGATTTTCGGTTTTTTGCCGATATCTCCGGATCTATTCATCGTAGAAACCTCTCTTTTTTTTCAAATTGTAGGATTTTTTATTGCCTACAACAGCTATTTTTTTAAAAAAAATTTTTGGCGCGAAATTCAAATTGTTTTGAGCGTTTTAAATTTTTAAAATTGAATTAAAAAAAAACTATTGAATCATTTTATGTAATATAAAGACCATATTGCGCCATTTTTCCCTTTAAAATCATGATTAAGACAAGATCAAGGCAAGTTTAAGACAAGATTAACACATTTTTAAGTTATTTTTTTTGTTTTGAGTAATTAGTCATACTTCATAATTCATCCAAATATATAATTTTATAGAAATTAAAACATTTCTGTTTATAAAAACATCATATAGAAAAAAGATTTTCTATATTTAATTGAATTAGCGTTAACTTGGTAAAAGTCCATATTCAACAAATTAAATACACATGTAAGTGTGATTTTTTACTTTATAATATAAATATTTTTTTTACTTTATATTAATAATATTAAGTAAAAATCACACTTACATGTGTATTTAATTTGTTGAATATGGATTTTTACCAAGTTAACGCTAATTCAATTAAATATAGAAAATCTTTTTTCTATATGATGTTATTATAAACAGAATGTTTTAATTTCTATAAAATTATATACGAGGTATATCCACAAAGTAAGTTCCGTTTGGTTATATAAAAAAAAAACGTGTACAGATACAGAAAAAAATATTTATTGTACAAAAATCTACAACTGTTAAACTAATTTTCTACATAGCTTCCGAAATTTTGTAGGCACTTGTCATAGCGTGGCACAAGTTTTTGTATGCCTTCTTCATAGAAGGTTGCCGCCTGTGTTTTCAACCATGTGGTAACATGTTTTTTCTGCTCGTCATCATCGTTGAAGTGTCGACTACCAAGGAAAGATTTTAGGTGTAAGAAGAGATGAAAGTCGCTAGGAGCGAGGTCCGGGCTGTACGGAGGATGATCAAACACGTCCCAGTCAAATTCCTGTAGGAGTCTTTTGTCACGTTCGCAGTGTGAGGTCGGGCATTATCGTGGAAAAAAACAACACCTTTCGACAGTAATCCTCGGCGCTTGTTCTGTATTGCGCGGCGCAATTTCTTAATGGTCTCGCAGTAAACATGTGCATTGATTGTTTGGCTTCGTGGTAAGAAATCAATCAGCAAAATGCCTTTTCTGTCCCAAAAAACGGTGCACATGAGTTTTCAAGGTGTCAAGATTTGCTTAGGCTTAACTTTCGTTGGGGACGAAGTGTGCCTCCATTCCATTGATTGCCGTTTAGTTTCTGGGGTGTCGTAAGATACCCAAGTTTCATCCCCCGTGACTATCCGAGAAAGAAAATCATCACCGTCTTCATTGTAGCGTGTCAAAAACTGAAGTGCACTGCCCATCCGTTGTTTTTTGTGTTGTTCAGTAAGAATTTTGGGTACCCAACGTGAGCAAAGTTTTCGAAATTTCAGTTTTTCATTAACAATTTCATGAATTAGTGATCGTGAGATTTGCGGAAATTCCGTAGCAAGGGCACTAATTGTAAACTTACGGTTTTGCTTAAGCTTCTCTTCAATTGCGTGAACCAGTTCATCAGTAACCAAAGACGGGCGTCCACATCGTGCTTCATCGTGCACTTGATCACGTTCTTCATTGAACTGTCTGACCCATCTTCTAACCATTGAATCACTCATAGTAGTTTGTCTGTAAAGCTCCCAGATTTGCCGATAAATTTCACTTGGTTTAACTTTCTTTGCATTTAGAAAACGAATCACAGATCTGATTTCACAAGCGGCGGCATTTTCAATTAAGGCTAACATCATAAAGAAGCACTACAAAGAACTCGTCGGTAGCAGCGATCTGAAAATGGCGTACATTTCTTTTGCTTGAGTCAGAGTAACTGCCACGCATGTTCGGAACTGCGATCGCAGCGCTGCCGCGGATAGAAATAGAAACGGAACTTATTTTGTGGATATACCTCGTATTTGGATGAATTATGAAGTATGACTAATTACTCAAAACAAAAAAATAACTTAAAAATGTGTTAATCTTGCCTTAATCTTGTCTTAAACTTGCCTTAATCTTGTCTTAATCGTGATTTTAAAGGGAAAAATGGCGCAATATGGTCTTTATATTACATAAAATGATTCAATAGTATTTCGATAATATAAATATATACATATATATATATATATATATATATATATATATATATATATATATATATATATATATATATATATATATATATATAATTTTGAAGCAACTGAGGATCTACAACGAAATTCTCTGCCCCAAAAGTAGGTAAAAAATGCGGAAAAAAAACGAAAAAAGCGGTTTTTCGCGTTTGTAACCATTTCCCCCCACCTCTAAAAATCTGAAAAAATTCGCAGGCATAGTTTGACATAAAATACACAATATATATTTTTTTTGGGCCTGAGTAAGTCCTAGTTTTTTTTTAATTCAATTTTAAAAATTTAAAACGCTCAAAACAATTTGAATTACGCGCCAAAATTTTTTTAAAAAAATAACATGTTGTAGGCAATAAAAAAATCCTACAACTTGAAAAAAAAGAGGTTTTTACGATGAATAGAACCGGAGTTATCGCCAAAAAACCGAAAATCACGTTTTATAGATTTTTTGAGGTTATGGGAAGGTCTAGAGGGCTGAAAATTTCAGGAAAGTCATATTTTTTTATGTTCTACATGAGGATATTTTTTGTTTTTCAAAAGCGCTGGGGGCATTTTTCACCATCTTAACCGCCTAGACCCTTTTACCAAAATATATAGACGCTATCTTATAGTGGGAACATGTCCGTTTGAATATCAGGCATTTTCATTTTATACTTGAAAATTCAAATAGTATCATCTTCTTTCTATTCTAGACACCACTATCTATCCACTATCTTATTCAGCAATTCCCAGAGGCATTTTTCGTGGCAAAGTTGTACCAATTTTCCTTATTATAAAATATTAGCCAAGAAAAGCCGCTGGAAAGGTGAAAATTTACCTAGCTGACTCGAGGAAAACCAGAAACGAACTTAAATAAAACACCAGTCGGAAAATTGCTTTCCAGACGTACAGGAATTTTCGGGACTGTGATCGTTCTTTTTTTCGGTGAATTATTTAGTGTTGGTTTTCGATGGTTTGGAATTGATGGAATATCTTAACCGGGGAGATATTCACTTTACTCTGTAAATAGAACAAGATTAATTGTTTTGTGTAGTTTTAGTTCTAGAATGCATTGTTAAACTACAAAATGGCTGTGCAGGTTATAATTTGTATTTTTGCTGCTTAAAAATATTTCCTCTCATTAAGCAAGCTTCTTCGGCACTTGGAAAGTTACTTGAGCGACGGTGCACAGTACGATGTTGTTTATTGGTAAAGGGTGTCTCAAAATTGCCGCAAGAAGTAATTTTGATAGAAAACACAGGTTTTTAATTAAAAATTATAATTTTTTTTTATTGATTCATAAAGTATACAGTATAGGGTTATCTATGGAATAACATATCGGGTAAATGGCCTAGACGGCTTTGCTGGCACTTACGCACTCTTTTGTCGAAATTTTCCATGTCCGTTTTGCATAAATGTGGTTGAATTTCGTTGATACACGCATAATTTCTTCCTTCAAGACGTAAGTGGTCGTGGGCTTGTTGGCATTAACCTTGGACATTAAAAAACTCCAAAGAAAAAAGTCCAACTGCGTTAAATCGCATGATCTGGGCGGCTAATACTGATCATCAAAACGGGATATTACACGACCAGGAAATGACTCATGCAATAATTGAATTGTTTCTCGGGCTGTATGGTATGTGGCATCGTCTTGTTGAAACCACATGTCGCCCAGATCCATATCTTGCAATTTAGGCACGAAAAACTAGATTATAATGTCGCGATAACGATCACGATTAACTGTTATTCAGGCAATAACCACATTTTCGAAAAAGAATGGTCCGATGATGCCTCCAGTCCAAAATCCGCACCAAACTCTGACACGTTGTGGATGCGTTTGTTTCGCAACAGTCACGTGTGGATTGTCTGAGCCCCAATGCAACAATTTTGTCGATTAACGAAGACATCAAGATGGAAATGAGCCTCATCGCTAAAGATGATTTTCTTCGAAAAATCAGTATCCACTTGTTGTTGTTCCATAATCCATTCAACGAACTCTCTTCGTTGTGCGTGGTCAGTAGGCTTCAGTTCTTGAGTCAATTGAACTTTGTTAGTATGAAGATGCAAATCTTTCGTGAGAATACGCTGTAGGGAACTTCTCGAAATGTCCAATTCTTGACCACGGTGTCGAATTGATGTTCCTGGAGTCTCAGCAACACTCTCACGATCTGCTTTAATGTTTTGTGTCGAACGACTTGTTGAAGGATGGCCAGAGCGTTTAAGATCACTAATTGATCCACTCTCCCTGAATTTTTCAGTTAATCTCTTCACAGTTGATGAGGTTAAATCACTATTCCGACCATATTTTGTACGAAAATTCCGAACTATAGTTGCCAAACTCTCATTATTTTTAAAATGTTGGTCAACAATGAAAACACGTTGTTCTTTCGTGTAGCGCTCCATTTTTAATCACCCTAAACTGTCAGCAGTCACGCTGTGTTTTTGTTTTGTTGGCAACTCTTTACCATACAAGTGGCGCGAAATTCAAATCTTGCCTGAATTTTGGGACACCCTTTATAAGATACAAGTGCACAAAGTTGTTTTTGGATTTACCAGAAGTCACATCTTTGCTCTTAAACATTTTCTTGAATGATATTGGCAAATATTTCAGTAATGTTAATTATTCATTATATACAGACGACTCCGCTAAATGGTTATGATTACTTGGAGAACGTTAATCTGTAGAAAACTCTTACTTTAAAAGGTTTGAGAATTATTCTTTATTTTTAAATTGTCGTTACATAACCAAGGTCAGTTGTTTCTTTCCATCCAAATAAATTCTTTTGTTTGGACCTCACGATGCCGACGATTCAACAGCTTTCAACTAATCATCTGTAGCAAATTTTGGGGCACAACATATAACAGATTTAAACAAAAAAAGTGTCACAGGGCGCCAATTCAGGGTTAAAGAGTGGATGTTGTAACTCAGAAAATCCACAGTTCTCGCTAATTCTTAAATTTGCAACAAAATTCTCGCGTTTATTCAAATGCATAAAGATTTGATCAGGTACACTTTCCTGGCCCCTGAGAGTAGTTCGCACAATGTCAAATGCATTTCTTATTTCATTTTCACTAAATTTAGCAGGACATTCCCCGGTTTCAGTTTCTTCCTCATAATCTTCTATACTTTTTATATCGTCAATTATGTCTTGGTCAGTTGGGAGATCTGTCGTGCCAACATCATTGTCGATTTCTAAGAAATCTTCAAGTAAAAAATCTGCGTCGACGGTAGCAGTTTTTTGTAGAATACCCCATTGCCTTTTTAAGGTAGCGAGTTCCATTTCGTCTTCTTCTTCCCATTCGTCAATTTTTTCAGTAAAGCCTGCTTTAGAAAAGCAGTTTTTGATAGTTTTCTGAGAAACATTTTCACTCCATACTTTAGCGACTTCGGTTATACACTCTTTAAGGGTAATCAATTTTTGGACTGGAAGGTTGTTATCAATCGCATTAACAATTTTGTGAACAATTCTGTTTCGGTAATGATGTTTTTTATAATGGTCCATAGGTTGCAATTTGGAGGTCATGTTTGGTGGAAAAAAGATCACTTCCATATTCCTTAATTTTTTGCTTACAGTATCTGGATGTGCAGGACAATTGTCTATAAACGTCACAGTCTTTCGCTTTTGGCTTTTCATTTTCGTGTCCAGTTCTTTGATCCATCTTTCGAAAATCTCAGAAGTCATTTTAGCCTTTTTATTATTGGCATAATCTAACTCCAGAGATTTAACTCCTTTTAAATAACGGGGATTTTTGCTTTTACCTATGAGCAGTAATTTCAGTTTTTCTGAGCCATCCATGTTTGCTCCAACCATAAGTGTCACCCTTTCTTTACTTGTTTTACCACCAAAACATTTATCACTTTTAAAAGCAAAAGTTTTATTTGGCAAACATTTAAAAAACAAACTGGTTCCATCACAATTGAAAACGTTTTTTGGCTCGTACTTTTTCAATGCACTTTTTAAAACAGTTTCAGTCCAAATGTCACAGTCCTCCTGACTAACGCTTGCACTCTCGCCAGACACCGTCCCTTCACTAGCTTGAAAATTAACGCAGTTAAATTCTTTAGCAAATTGTAGGGCCTTTTGCTTTATTAAATTTCCCGATATTGGTACGTTTTGATGCGTACGGACCACTTGAAACCATCGTAAAATTGCTTCATTTACATCCTCGTAAGTACTCACCCGTACTCGTTTTCGACTGCTTGGAACACTAGGTTTCTTGATGATACTATCGCGACTTTTTATTATCAGAGAGACGCAACTTGGAGAAACACCAAATTTTACAGCAACATCAATTTTTTTGCAGCCTTTATCAACTTCCTCCAAAACTTTAATTTTCTCAGCTAAACTTAACTGATTTATTGCCAACCATTAGGCGTTATAAACGCGTTAAGAACCATTTCAAAAGAATGCGTTATAAAAATGGAATTCGTGCTAATGTTAGATAAATATGGGAAACCCGAAATGGCCAAGATCTCGATAAATGCATAAAAATTTATACATAAAATTCCGGTAAAAATTTTATTATATAGAGTGTTACTATTTTACAGATTGACTATATGCAGGGCTTTTTACATGAAATTTCATTAAAATATTCTAGATCTTGAAAAAATTGCACTATAAAGAGTTTTTTACTATATAGAGTTTCACTATAAACAGTATATATATATGTATATATATATATATATATATATATATATATATATATATATATATATATATATATACATATGTATATATATATATTAATATATATATATATATATATATATATATATATATATATATATATATATATATATATATATATATATATATATATTTGTGTGTTATGTGTTAGTGGAAAGCTGCAATTGGCTCTTGAATAGCCTTTGCTTATGAATAATAATCCTAATGGTTAATACATTTTAATGTTAGCTATTTGCATGTCAAACTATTATATCAGTACAAAAATTCCAAACGTGTACTTATAGTGTGTGTGTAGTGTTACAACAATGGCGTCAGCTCATATTTATCAGCGACGAAGTTACCAAATTAGTTTACTTTAGTTTACGTAATTAGATTTATTCGCAATCCCGCTTTTGTGCCAAGTTTCAGGCGCATTTCTGCAAACATACCGAAATTAATTTAATAACATAGCTTTGCATTTTCACTATTTCGGTATAATTTCAGCGTGACTTAGGCCTGACACCCTCCACGTTAAAGCTGTAACTCTGAAAATTTCGAAATAACAAAAAGGGAGGTTTATTGTCACAGAACGTTTCAGAATAATTGTACGGGAGTAACTGGAGTTAATTTTGGAGTTATAGTAACCGGATTATATATTGTAGAGTTAATTTTAAGGTTTGTACAAAGAAGTATCGAGAAAGTTTAAAATCTTCCTTCGATAACAGTAATATCGACATTATAAACAGACGGGCAGATCGCAACTTATTGTCTCTAACGTAAATAATAAAAGTACCGACAAGTTACAGTGGTTTTAGTGACTCTACTTTTGATATTTTCAACACAATGGAAAAAATCGAATTTCGTATGTCGATTAAACATTGTTTTTTGATGGAAAAAATACCGTTCAAGCAAAGCAATGACTAGATAATTGTTATGGGGACTCTGTCCCTGAAAAATCACTCATCATTTATTGGTATGCTGAATTTAAATGCGGTGGTTCAGATACAAATGATGCTGAACGCTCCGGACGTCCAAATGAGGTGGTTACACCAGAAAACATCAAAAAAAAATCCACAAAATTGTTTTGGATGACGGTAAAGTGAAATTGCCATCAGTTCCGGTCAAGTAACCAGTAGAGGAGACTATAAGGAATAGGCCCTCTGTCTTTATTTAAACTACTTTTACATTTTATGATTTCCATACTTTGGTATGCGTTCAACAATCTCCTATCAGATACATCCTTTATTAATCTTAGATTATTATCTAATGTTACAGTATGATCAGCTTCAAGGGCATGTTGGGCAATGCTAGACTTTTCTGTTCCATTGTATTTTAAGTGTGCTAAGTGTTCTTTAAATCTTGCTTTCTTTGTATCAAAAATCGCGAAAATATCATCCACATACCTATACCATACCCTTGGGAAATATTGATCATTTTGTTTCTAAATTAAATAGCCGGTATGATTTCATTAAATTCACTTACGAAGTTGAGAACAAAGGACAATTGCCTTTTCTCGATATTTTAATTATTAAAAATAATAATAGATTAGAATTTGATATCTATAGGAAGGACACAGTAACAGATAGATATATTCCTAATGATTCATTTCATTGCAAACAACATAAATTAGCCTCGTTACATTTTTTAGTTCATCGTTTGGTCACTTTCCCTCTGAATAGAGTAAACTTTAATAAAGAAAGGAATCGTATTAGAAATATAACTAGAGTTAATGGTTATGACGATGACTGATGAGTAAATAAGCCAATAAATAGACATAAGTTTAGGTTTAATATTCAGAATTCCACCTTTTTTACTCGCGAAGAAAATAACACCAAGTATGTCTCCATACCATATAATCCGAAATATAGCAAGGGACTCAATAAGGTATTTAATAAGGTAGGCCTCACCTTAGTCTATAAGTCATCAGACAATCTGAGGAATATCTTAGGAAATCCCAAAGATAAGATTTCTAATTGTGAGAAAAGTGGAATTTATGAAATTAGTTGTAATGATTGTGACAAAAAGTATGTTGGGCAAACTAAAAGGTCAATTAAAACAAGATTTAAAGAATACTTAGCACACTTAAAATACAATAGAACAGAAAAGTCTAGCATTGCCGAACATGCCCTTGAAGCTGATCATACTGTAACATTACATAATCTAAGATTAATAAAGGATGTATCTGGTAGGAGATTGTTGAACGCAAATTATATACCTAAACCTTCTTCATTTATTGGTGAAAACCGCATGAAAATCCGTTCAGTAGTTTTTGAGTTTATCAGACAGATAGACAGACGCGGCGGAGGACTTGTAGTGATATATATATATATATATATATATATATATATATATATATATATATATATATATATACATACACAAACATATATGTAGTATATATTTATATAATACACATAAAAACTTAATACTGTTTTGAAATTATTTTATCTTCCCTTGTCCCAAGGACATTTTACATTTACGTAATAAATGCACCGTAGTGGCATCTTCGCTGACCTGACTATGTAAACCATAACACAATACACTCTAAATGGGAGGATAATAGTGCAAAGGGCGCTCGCTAAACTAGGTGGATAGTTTCCCGACAAATAGAGAACAATTTGTCTTAGTTCAAAATATATTTTCTGCTGGGAGTGATGAATTTCGGTATCCTTCTGTAGGACCTACTTTTTTCTAGTATATATTGGTGATTTGGGATGAATACTGGACACAGAGTGTGCCGATGACTTGTGAGTTGGATAGAATGTGTAACACTGCAATCAGTGCTCTTGTTTTAATAGTTTTATAGCCGCTCATTATATTTCTCTAAATGGTTTTAAACCACAGTGTTTTAGATTTCATCTCTCTTCAGTACAGATAGAATATTAATCTAGATTTTAATATTGAAAATCTTGCTTTTCATAAATAGGGGCGGATAAAAAAAAAAATTAAATTCGTCGACGTTTCGAAATATATAATTTCTCCATCAGAACAAAGTTATCCTTGAATTTTTTCTGTCATATATAGATATTTGTACACTTGATTTCGTAGGAACACCATGGGTCCTCCTATTTAATTTGGTCGATCCACCATTATGTTACTTCTAGTTTTTTTTTTTCTGGGTATAGCACCCGTGCTGCACGGAAATCTCATAAAGATCTACAGGAGAAACACGTGTGCAGAAAAAGCGATTCGCGTTGGTCTTGAATCGCTGTAAATTTTAATCAGTAGGAAACAATCGTGCGTAAATCACTCCAAAGGGATGGGGTTCTCCATACAAAATACTTCTTGACAAGCTGAACCTCATATGGATGTGAAGTATTAGCGCTACGTGTATTTCTAGCAGGCACCGCTCTAGGAGGAATTAAGCGAGCTACATTCATCGGACAATTTCTACGAAAATGCTTGTAGAAGAGGCTCAAGTGAATAGCTTTGGGGATATCGAGTCGCCTTGTCCAATTCCGCTTTTAATTTTGATTTTATTTGTTTTTTCTTCAAACATTATTTGTGATGTTGCATTTTTATGTATGTATAGAAGAGTTATGTATCTTTCATCGACTTTGCTGTTACTTAAGGCGTTAAAGACTGCCCATATCTCTACGAAATCAAATGCTTTTTCGTAGTCAACCATTGCTATCCACAAGGTGACCTTATATTCATTTGCTTTTGCCACTAGTAATCTAACTGTTTGAAGATGGTCCAAAGTGCTGTATCCCCGCTTGTTCACGTGGTTGATAACTGCCTAATTTGTTCGTTACTCTATAGCAGGGGTCGGCAACCTATGGCACGCGTGCCATCTCTGGCACGCCAAGCAATTTTGAATGGCACGCGTACCTATTCAAAGTTTACACATTAATTCTGTAATCTGTGACATGTTTCGAAATTAAGTAAATAATCGGAGACCGTATTACTTTAACGATACAAACGAAAACGATATATTATATAGGTCACTAGGTATTATTACCAAAAACTACAAAATATATATTTTGTAATTTATAATTTACTGAATGCATTGGTTTGGCTTTAATTTCGGCAAGTATTAAAGACGGCAAGCCTCAAAATATAAGCCTAGGCAAAAACACAAATAAACGTCCTCAATTCAGATCAAAAGAGCCGCTATAAGGCGGTTTTTGTTTGACTTGACTTCAATCGTTCCGACGCGCGCCGCAACTCTTTTTATATTGCCGAACTTTAGTTTTTGTTAGATTTAACTTCTAGGCGGCCCTTTGATTGCAATGGGCGCGTTGTAGATAATAATTTTTGTTCTAAGAAATTTAATAAACGTAATTATTGGAATTTTCTGGAAGCATTATTTTTCTATATATAGCAAGCGGCT
Organism: Pachyrhynchus sulphureomaculatus; assembly: GCA_019049505.1. NCBI lineage: Eukaryota > Metazoa > Arthropoda > Insecta > Coleoptera > Curculionidae > Pachyrhynchus > Pachyrhynchus sulphureomaculatus. The sequence goes on along the minus strand of CM032451.1, from coordinate 2,306,696 downwards.
ACACGTTGGGATCATTTAGTATAGAAGTAACATCCGTTCCAGTCAATAGTCGTCGAAAAGTTTAAAAATTAAAATTATGTTGCGTTTTGGCCGCGAAGAAACAGAAGGTAGATGTTCGATTATTTCAAACTTCATGGATAAGAGATTACGGTTTTGTACAGCAAAACGATCGGGCCATTTGTGTCCTATGTCTGGAAAGAGTAGTTTTCCGGACATCGTAGTGTTCAACGACATTTCCAGATAAAACATGAATCGTCATTTAAAAATAACGCTGATAAAAGGGAGGCAATACAAAGAGCAAGTAAACAATACGAGAAACAGTCAACATTCTTTAGCAGAGTTTTCCAAGGAAAAAATCAGGTAACTGAATGCAGTTTCAAAATTGCACAATCGTTGGCACAAAAGGGTAGGTCGTTCACTGACGGGGAATTTATGAAGCAAACGTTTTTGAGTACTGGCGAGATTTTATTCGACGAGTTGCCCAATAAGGATACAATATTGGCCAGGATTAGGAATATACCGGCATCAGCGCGGACCATCGAGAGACGAATTACCGAAATGACACAAAATGTCCAAAAACAGCAGAGACGCTATCAAACGGAGTTTTGTATTTAGTGTAGCATTGGATGAAAGTGTCGATATTAATGACATTGCCCGTCTGGCAATCGTTGCGCGATACTTCGATGATGGCAGTGTGTATGAAAAACTGATTTGTCTGCTCCCATTGCAGGGAACTACAAGAGGAGGGGATATATTTTCAGAATTTGTTAAACATTTTGAAAAGCGGAACATTGATTTAAATAAAATTTTTTGCGTAACGACAGTTGGCGATCCTGCTATGATTGGGAGACATAAAGGATTTGTTTCCCTTCTTATTGAACGTATGGGTCGATCAGTTTTGAATTTTCATTGCATAATTCACCAAGAGAGTTTGTGCGCTAAAATCTCCGCTGGAAGTTTAAAATCCGTGATGGATAGGGTGGTTAAAATAGTTAACTACATTGTCGGTTGTTCTTCACTGATCCATAGACAATTTAAGGCGTTTCTGCAGGAATTAGAAAGTGCATATTCAGATATACCATTGCACAATAATGTGCGCTGGCTCAGCCGTGGTAAAGTGCTGTCTAGATTTGTGCAATGTCTGGGCGAAATTAAATCGTTCTTGTTGGAAAAAAATCAAGTGGATGCTTATCCTGAACTAGAAGATAAGAACTGGATCTGTATGTTAATGTTTCTTACTGATAGTACAAACCATCTCAGTGAACTCAACTCAAAGTTACAAGGTTCAGGCAAAACAGATCTGGATTTAAACGAATCCTGGAAATCATTCAAATTAAAAATAGATTTATTTATCAGCGGTATTGCTACAAACACATATAAATATTTTCCAAATTTAAAAACTTATATATCCAGTGTCGACGATGGTGCACTAATAGACGAAATTCTTAAATGTATGACTAATTTAAAAGAGGAGTTTATCGAGAGGGGTCAGGATTTTAATAAACATGGTCCTATGTTCGCTTTTTTAATCAAACCAGATTTAATGGATTTTTCCAGCAGTTGCTTTGACATATCTCTTTTCTGATGGATGGACATTAATGATTTTGATCTTCAGTACATTGAATTTAAATGCTCCGAGTTATGGAACACGAAATTTATAGAATTAAGAAGGGTATTAGAAGGTGACTGCCAGAACCATTCAAACGAGATACTCAGTTGTTGGCTGAGTTTACCATAGAAATTTATTTGTCTTAAGAAAGTAGCGTTTGCCATGCTTACAGCTTTCGGATCATCCTATATCTGTGAACAACTTTTTTCCCATATGAGAGTGATTTTAAACCCGTACCGAAGCAGGCTGACAACAGACAACTCGGAAGCATGTGTAACACTGAAAATAACCAAACATGAACCGGATATAAGAAAACTCTCTAAAAAACTTCAAGCACAGGGTTCACACTAGGTCTTAGGACTAGTATAATAAAATTATTTGTTAAATGTTAAAATTTTTTTGTAATTGAACCTAAAAGCAATATTTTAAGTTAATTTAAGTTAGTTTTTGTTAATTTTATTTGTAGTAAGTACCTATGTCGGCACGCAAAATGTTGTATGGATGAAAACTGGCACCCCTTAGTTAAAAGGTTGCCGACCCCTGATCTATAGTGAGGATTTTGTATAGTACCGATAACAAGCTGATGGGTTTGTAATTCTCCAATTCAAATTTGTTCCCCATTTTAAAAACAAGCACAATCAAGGCGTTTACCCAGGGTGTTGGTATTTTACTTTCTATTACCTGTTAAATAGAGCTTGAAGAGATTGTATTTTCTTCTCAATAGAATCCAACAAATGCAGTGTGTATGTTTGAAGGCACAGCCCCAAACATGGGAGCAGTATTTCATCCTTGGTCTAATTTGAGTTTTGTATAGAATTAACAGTTGTGGAGTGTAAATAAGTCATATTAAAAAGAAAACCCATAAAAAAAGTCAAAAATCAATATGTCCCAATCAACAAATTAAATATGTCGAAACATCGACAAATTAAAAATAGAAGATCCTTTTATGTCAGTAATTCATTATTGATACTGATACACACGTTCATGTCATTTATACATAAAGACTTACTTAACTCTTTCACATGCAAATTTGTTCTGGATTACATAATAATATGCGTAGATGATCCCTCTATCATATTAACTATTAAATTTTTTTATTCTCCCCCCTTACATTTGGTTTTCGAATACAGTTTCCTATATCTCTCCATCCGAACCACACTTACCAAGTTCAAATGCATCTCCCATCCAAGCAAAACAAAAGCCTACCATCAGGAAACAACACGCGCTCTCCGATACGGCGTAGAGGATACCGCCGCGGCGTCCACGCGTCGTCATGGCGATAGCGTCGCCGTTACGTTGACGCCGACGCGACGATCATATTGACGTCTTGCACGCACTCCTCGCGTCACACTGAACTGGTTTCGTTGTGTAAGGACCTTTTGCACCGTGGATATAGTGGTCGTGCGCAACAGGCAAAAATCGGGACAAGAAGGAAAAAAAATCGTACGGGATAAGCCATGGAGACGTTTCCACTAGGTCTGCATCTTACTACATTTCATACCCTTGCTATGCGTTGGATAAAACATATACCGATATGATATAAATCTCGTCTTTGTAGTGGAAGCCGTGTAAAAGTATAGGGTCTTCTCTACTCTAATTGCGAATACCTTAGGAAAGTATATTAAATTGATTTGGTGGACCTATATATTTATGGTTATTAGAGTAATTCTAGTTACCTATCGTTTTGTAACATAATTTATCCGTTTCAGCAACTGGAAAACCTATTCAAACTGGATTTTTTTTTCCTCGCTCTATAATCTATAATATATATAAAATGCAAAGTCTGTCTGTCTGACTGTCTGTCTGTCTGTCTGTCTGTCTGTCTGTGTCTGTCTGTCTGTCTGTCCATCCGTCCGTCTGTCCGTCCGTCCGTCCGTCCGACCGTCTGTCCGTTAGTGCGCCTATCACTGAAGAACCACTTATCCAATTTACGTACTTTTTTTTAAAACATACATATGTTCTCTGGCCAGGTTATAGGCTATATTTTATTACGATAGGTAGCATAAGGAATGAGCAGTGACGTAAAATAGTGAATGATGTCGGAAATAAGTTTGCCGCTAGCGCGTGCCTTTGCAATACATAGCCAAAACCATTAAATATGGAACAATATTATGTAGCAAAGAATATCTGTAATGTATAATCTATAATGTATATAAAATGCAATGTCTCTCTGTCTGTCTGTCTGTCCATTAGTGCGTTTATCACGCGGGAACCACTTATCCGATTTACCTGTCTTTTTTTAAATTCATACATAAATTCTTTGGCCAGGTTATATAATAATAATAATAATCTATATCTATAATATATAAAATGCAATGTTTGTCTGTCTGTCTGTCTGTCCGTTAATGCGCTTATCCCTCGAGAATCACTTATCCGATTTACGTGATTTTTTAAATTCATACATATGTTCTCTGACTAGGTTACAGGTATATATTTTATTACATCTATAATATATATAAAATGCAACGTATCTCTGTCTGCCTGTCTCTCCGTTAGTGCGCTTATCACTGGAGAACCACTTATCCGATTTTCGTACTTTTTTTTTTAAGACATACATATGTTCTCCGGCCAGGTTATAGGCTATATTTTATTACGATAGGTAGCATAAGGAATGAGTGACAATAATAGTAAATGAAGTCGGACAAAGTTTGCCGCTAGCGCGTTCTCTTGCAATACACAGTCAAAACCATTAAATATGGAACAATATTATGTAGCAGAGAATATCTATAATATATATATAAAATGCAATGTCTCTCTGTCCGTCTGTGTGTCTGTCTGTCTGTCCGTCCGTTAGTGTGCTTATCACTGGAGAACTACTTATCCGAGTTACGTGCTTTTTTTTAAACCCACGTATGTTCTCTGGCCAGGTTATAGGATATATTTTATTAGGTCACATAAGGAATAAGCAGTGACGATAATAGTCAATCAAGTCGGAGTAAAGTTTGCCGCTAGCGCGTTCTCTTGCAATACCTCCCTAAAGCATTAAATAAGGAACAATATCATGTAGCAAAGAATACAATATATATAAAATGCAACGTCTCTCTGTCTGTCTGCCTGTCCGTTAGTGCGCTTATCACTCGAGAACCACTTATCCGATTTACGTGTTTTTATAAATTTATACATATGTTCTATATAATTCGATATAAGCCTAGATAATGGGAGATAAGGTGAGATAATGGGAGATAAGGAGAAATATTGGGAGATAAGTCGAGATAAGCCTCGATAATGGGAGATAAGGTGAGATAATGGGAGATAAGTATAAATAATGGGAGATAAAGAGAGATAATGGGAGATAAGGAGAGATATGTCTAGATAATGGGAGTTATGGTGAGATAATGGGAGATAAGGAGAAATAATGGGAAATTAGGAGAAATAATGGGAGATGAGCAGAGATAAGCCCAGATAATGGAAATTATGTAGAGATAATGGGAAATAAGGAGAAATATTGGGAGATAAGGAGAAATAATGGGAGATATTTTATTACGTTGGGTAACATAAGGAATAAGCAGTGACGATAGTAGTGAATCAAGTCCACGCGAGCGGAGCCGCGGGCCCGGCTAGTCGTTTTATATATGTTTAATTTTCAACGATTTCGTTTGAAAAAACGTGCTAGTGGGAAAAGATTCGTAATGTTGTTGCAGGATATCTTTGGCCCAATGTATGACAACGATTGGAAAGTTCTCCCTCATACGGCGTATTCTCCAGGCTTGGTCCCTTCGGATTACCATCTATTCCAATCTCTAAAGTACCACCTGATTTTCAGCTCAAGTTCGCTGAACAGATCGAGAAGTGTGGAGAAATTCATTCTTATCTAGGAAACCATCATTTTTCTGACGTGAGAAGAATGCGTAAAAAGCAAAGATTAAGATTCTATTAGTTTTAATCCGGTTGAAGGTTTCACTTCACATTTTTAATAATAACTCGTCGGAGTAAAGTGGCTTACTAAAAGAGAGATTACGTTGCTTACGAAATTAACGGCTTCTTCCTGGCTGCATACCCCTTATATCCTGCCCTGTGTCAACAATTTCTCACTGTTTGTGAGCAAACATTTTTCGAAAAAACTCCTTTAAATTGTGGTGCACTTTTCTTGGGATCTATAATTATTTATCTAACAATACTGGCCTCTTCACGTGAAGTCATTTTTTTGGGACGACCGGAGCGTGGTCGAATTTTATAGGAACCCGTTGATTTATACTGGTTTACAATATACTGAACAGTAGCATGCGACTTTTTAATAATTTTTCCTAGATTTCTGTACGATTTTCCATCTTTTCACAAATCAATTATGATCTTGCTAAGTTGAAATGGAATTTCACAACTTCTCTCGCTCATTTTTAATGCTACTTCGAAAATCCACTGCAAAATTACTAGCAACAAGTGACAGATTATAAAGTATGGCCGAAAATTATTCATTTGTTTTCAGTTTAGCGAGCAATAGATAGCTTGATAAGATGCGGCTGATTATAATGTGTTTTTTTCAGTGCAGTTCTTGAGTGTATGGAGACTTTTTTGACATTAATTTTGTTTACATTTTTATAAGAATGATGTAATTTAATATGGAAACTCTTTGGTATGACTATATATATATATATATATATATATATATATATATATATATATATATATATATATATATATATATATATATACATATATATATACATATATATATATATATATATATATATATATATATATATATATATATATATATATATATATATATATACAGTAGAATCTCGATTAGCCGAAATAATATGGACCAAAATGATTTCAGATAATCCAAATTTCGGTTAATCCGAATTTTTTTTATAAAATAGAAGTTTAGAATGAATACAACATTGCAGATTGGCTTAAAAGCATTTATACGATCTGCTGTTACGTACATAGGTATTTATTAAAACAAAGAATGCAACAATTAGTTTCCTTATTTTATGTAAATGTACGGAAAATCGAAAATAAAACAGTTTTATTTTTAACTTTAATGTCTTAAAAATGAAGTAATTTTTAACTGCACTCGTTTTGCGTTAGTTCTGTTTTTGGCTGTAATGTCTCTCCAACGTTTGATAAGCAAAACGTCCGGGGCGGTTGCATTTTCTTGTTGTTCTTCATAAGTTAGCGCTTTTTCTAGGGCCTCTAGTCCTTCTGAATGTGACATTTTTATTGGAATATTGTCAGCGGCTTCTAGTTCGTTATCATCTTCGTCATCACTGTCTATTTTATTAGCGTTTTTGCATACACTTTTAATTAATTCTTGGTCAGTCATTTCATCTTCCACACTATCACTGTTTAACCATTCACAAACATCAGTGTCCGTAACACTTCCACATCCTGATATTCTTGTAATAATTTGATGTAAACTTTCATTATCTTCTGTTTCTGCCTCTGAGTAATGTCTCTCCTCTTGTGGAATCAATTTTGACCAAGATTTTTCCGGAATACTGCTCTTTACTTGATTCCAGCCTGAAGCTATCCAATATATAACATTTTCCAAATTTATCTTTCTTAGACAATTAGTAAGATTGCACCTTCATCTGCTTCTTCTAAAATATGCTCCAATAACAAACGCCTGTAATTGCGTTTTAAATTTTCCAGTACACTGTGATCCATAGGCTGAATGAGAGAAGTTACAGCAGGAGGCAAAAACATTGCTTTTATTTCTCCACTTTCAAGTTGCTCTGCACTTGGGTGAGTGAGGGCGTTATCTAGTAACAGAATACATTTTTTAGGATATCCATGTTCTTTTAAAAAAGTTCCACTTTGGGAACAAAATCTCTAAAAAAAACCAGTCTCTAAATAGTGTCGCGTTTATCCAGGCATTGTTTTGATTGTTATACAAAACAGGAAAAGCATTGTGACGAATATTCTTAAAGGTTCGTGGATTTGCTGAGTTACCAATACCTAATAGTGGGAGTTTGTGTCTTCTAGAAGCATTACTGCATGCAAGAACAGTAATACGTTCCTTGCTACGTCTGTAACCAGGTGCTCCAGCTTCTGTTTTTGAAGCTAAGGTATTTGACGGCAACATTTTGTAGTTCAAGCATGTTTCATCACAATTATAGATTTGGTCTGGTCGTAAACCATGTTCTTTCATAAGCTGATAAAAATTCTCTGCAAATTTTTTTGCAGCAGATACATCAGCCGACAATCTTTCTCCACAAACTTTCAGTTGATGTACACCATGTCTTTTTTTCCACCTGTCTAGCCATCCATCACTTGCAGAAAAATTTACAGGCGCTTCAATAACCGGCAACTCTTCGCTTAAACTCACTGCCTTATGTTTTAAAATTGTTCCTGAAATTGGTATTCCACGTTCTTGATTTTGTGTAAACCATAAAAATAATCATCCAGTTTTTGGTATTCACCGCTTTTCATACTTTTTCGTGCCTGTGTGGGCGAAGACAAAACATCACACCATTTTTCCTTCACTCTGAAACAATACTCACGGATACAGCTAAATCCTTCGCTATATTTTTCAGAAGTTCACCATTATCTAAACGTTGAATTGCTTCAAGTTTCTCTTTTAAGGTAATAACAACACGTTTACGTTTATTATTATGACGCTCTATTTTGTAAAATATCTATTAAAACGAAATTATTACCTCTGCGATAATAATAGACGTAATGAGTAACTTATAACACTCGTCGACTAGCAAAACATAGACAGCGGTGAAATTCTAGATGTCGGGGAGTTCCCGACGCGTTAAGGAAACCACTCATAGTCTGTTTCATATAATGGGAATTTTTTCGTTTAATGGGAATACAATTTGCTTTTTAAAAGTTTGTTTCGGATAAGCCGGATTTCAGATAATCGCGATTCGGATAATCGGGATTGTACGGTATATATATATATATATATATATATATATATATATATATATATATATATATATATATATATATAACATATATATATATATATATATATATATATATATATATATATATATATATATATATATATATATATATATATATATATATATATATATATATAACATATATATATATATATATATATATATATATATATATATATATATATATATATATATGGTGTATATTTTCTTGGTATTTGGTCTATTTATGGATGAAGGTTGATTAAAAAGTATTTATTTAAACGTTTCGACTTCTTACAAAGTCTTCATCAAGTAAAACATTCTACAATAATATTGTTTCATATTCAGATATTTAAACTTTCTTTTATAGGACATTTATAATTTGAACTTACCACACACGTAAATTTTCAAACATTACACAATACATTGACACGACACAATCAAAATAGTGTTTTGCTTCTTCACTACATATTTAAAAGCCGATCTTAGTTTATCTGCGGTGTTTGCAATACTGACTGGTATATTTTTAAGGCATTATTCGTATCTCTCTCTCATTTATAGCATTTTTGTTTTTTTGAATTTCGATGGATTCTATTATTTCCTTTTTTTTGGCGTTTTTTTTCCGTGCCAATGATTTTTGTTTGTTCGAAATTAAATGTATGCTCTTTATTTTTTGCGTGATTACAGAGGGCTGTTACATTTGTTCTGTCGTACTTATGTCCTTTTATCCTATTTTCCAGATACTGGGATGTTGTAAACACCGCAGGTAAACTAAGATGGGCTTTTAAATATGTAGTGAAGAAGCAAAACAAGGTTACTATTTTGATTGTGTTGTGTCAATGTATTGTGTAATGTTTGAAAATTTACGTGGGTGGTAAGTTCAAATTATAAATGTCCTATAAAAGAAAGTTTAAATATCTGAATATGAAACAATTTTATTGTAGAATGTTTTACTTGATGAAGACTTTGTAAGAAGTCGAAACGTTTAAATAAATACTTTTTAATCAACCTTCATCCATAAATAGACCAAATACCAAGAAAATATAAACTCATAGAAATATAAATTACTCAAAGGTCTAAGAAGAGCACATATTTTAAAGAAACTTGGAATATGTACGAAAATATATATATATATATATATATATATATATATATATATATATATATATATATATATATATATATATACATATAAAAACATTTTATATAGTGAGATTATTATAAAAAAAAGTAGCTTCATAATGGGACGCTAAAGCATTAGATATAAAAAAGGAGCAGAAAAATTCTTAACAAGAGCTTTTTATCTCTTTAAAAATGGTGCATACATGTCTCTCCGCTTTTATAAAATCACTGAAAACTGTACATTTCCAGACAAAATGCCATCATTATATATTCCAGCGGGGTATTGTCGCCTCGTAGAGATGCGAGTGAATATCTCTTGTCTAGCTCGTTAGGAATAGTGACGCGAAACATGCTACAATGATGCCTTTTTTCTTTTAAGCACAGATATAGGCTCTCAGTGCTAATTGGGACTGAAAGAACACAATCTGCCTATATAGATACGAGGGAGTTTTGTAAGTTAGCTACTTTGCCATAAAAAAATTTCTTCTTTACTTGAATTATGTGAGTTTTTATCATTAAATCAATATAATCGTAACTATAACGAAAATAATCGTCTGTTAGATCTTGTATTTAGTAGAATTCCACTTAATGTATATCGTGCGGATCATCCTTTGATACCATTGGATCTTCATCACCCTGCCTTACAGATGTCAATTCTGGTTAAGCATATTCATGATAAATTTCCCCTTCTTCAAACTCAAAGGTACAACTTTCGAAGAGCGAATTACCCATCCCTTTACAACGACATTCTACAAACCGATTTTTCATTTTTGGGGTCCTTCAATAATATTGATAACGCTTGCGATTAATTCTGTGTCGCACTGAATTCAGTTATCTCCAACAATGCTCCTATTATTCGCCCTAAGACCCTCAAATATCCTAAATGGTACGATAATTCGATAATACGTAGAATCAAAAAAAAAGAATCAAGCCTGGAAAAGATATAGACGTACTAGAAATATTTGTGACCTAGTCGAATTTAAAAGTCTTCGTAGAGGGATCAAGATCGAGGTTCGGATTGCTTATAGAAATTATGTTACTGAGGCGGAAAGGGACTTCTCTATCAACTCAAATAAATTTTGGTCTTTTCTAAACGAGAAAAGAAGGACAACTAGTATTCCCATCAACATGTATTTTGAAAACGAATTGCTTACGGCTTCTCAGGAGATAGTGAATTTTTTTGCTAAGTACTTCCAATCGGCATATGTTGATTCCTCTATGTTTCGGAACAACCCCCCTGATAACTACTCACGTCTCTCTCTTTCAACTTTAATTGTTAACACCATAGAGGAAAGGGACGTGATCAGTGCCTTAAAGAAACTTAAACCTAAATCGACCGCTGGAACCGATGGTCTATCGGCTATTTTTATTCGGGATTGCGCAGCTGTGTTGTCCAAGCCTCTCACGTTTCTTTTCAATCTGTGTTTAAACTCATCGTTCTTTCCCCAAATCTGGAAGAAGTCTAAAATATGTCCCGTATTCAAAAAGGGTGATAAGAGCCACATTGAAATTTACAGACCTGTGGTAATATTGAACAACTTTTCAAAGGTTTTCAAAATTGTGCTTTATGACATTATATTTAATCATGTTAAACATTTCATAACTGAAAGCCAACATGGATTCTTTCCAGGGCGGTCAACCATTACCAATTTAGTTACAATTACTCAATTTATTTTGGAAAGTATGGACGATGGAGGACAAGTCGACGTAGTTTATACAGACTTTTGACCGGCTTGACCATGGTATTTTGCTTGAAAAACTCTCAAATTGTGGAGTTATTGGCAATTTATTAAACCTGCTGAAATCTTACTAATTGGTCGTCAACTGATAGTAAATTATCGTGGTTTTGAGTCGGTCATTATTAATGCTACCTCTGGTGTTCCTCAAGGGTCTGTCCTAGGACCGTTATTATTTAACATATTTATAAATGACATCACCCGAGGCCTTACCTCGTCCTCTTTGCTTTATGTTGGCGATCTGAAAATATACCGATGCATAGACTCTCTCCATGATTGTGTAACTCTTCAGGATGATCTAGATACTTTAAATCGTTGTTGTATTCGTAATAACTTATATTTGAACACAAAGAAATATTTTTTCTATGTCTTTCACTCGAAAGAAATTAGCAGTAAATTTTTTTATATAATTTAAACCATAATGATCTTGAAAAATGTTATCGTTTCAAAGATCTTGGTGTAACGTTTGATGCTAAACTCAGTTTTGTGGGCCATATAATTGAGACCATTGCTTCTTCTTATAGATGTATGGGTTTCATTATGAGGAATTCTAGAGACCTTTCAAACATTGAAACCCTCATCACTTTATTTATTGCTTTGGTTCGTTCTAAACTGGAATATGGTTCAGTTATCTGGTACCCAACATATAAGATCCACAGTAATCATATTGAAAAAATCCAAAGACGATTTGTGAAGTTCCTCTGGTTTAAATTAGATGGTATTTATCCATCATTGGGTTTCCCTAATGATGTTCTATTAAGATTCAATATTGTTAGCCTTTCTCGGCGTAGAGAATATGCTACAATCTTGTTTTTATATAAAATCTTGAACAACAGAATTGAATGCCCTTGCACCCTCTCAAGTATTAGGTTCCGTGTGCCATCTCAACACGTTCGCCTAAACCATTCCTTTTTCTACATGCCTGTTCCAAGAACAAACTTGTTGATGTACTCGCCGATATACGTTATGTGCATGAATTATGAAAGGATCAAACATACAGTTGATATTTTCTGTTGCAGTATAACATCTCTACGTAGGTCATGTTTGACTGTGGATTAGGTCTGTCTCTTTTTATTTTTATTTTTCTTTAGCTTGTAGTGTAGTTATTAGAATTATTAAAATATTAATTTGATAGATACTTATCTATTTGTATTTGTTATATTTGAATGTTCCTATCCTGTAATTGGATTGCTCTCTAGGATAGTTGTATTAAGTAAATAAATAAATAAATATACAAAAATAAAATCATACAAAAAATTTGTTTAGTTGTCAAATTACTGTTCATATCCTCAGTAGTGAAAAAGTTTTTCTTTAAGAAGAAGAAAGTGGACTAAATGTTATTGATGAAAGAAGGTCCCAGGAGTGCGGTAATAATTGTGCGTCTTATTTTCAAGTAAAATTTTGGTCTCAACAATTTCAGTTGGGCCAAAACTCGATTCAGAACGATCTTAAGTCGGGGAGACCGGTTGAAGCCAGGAGCTTGATGATGGTTTGCTGCTATCAGAGCGACGATGTTAGTGCTTACTAAAGAAGCTAGAGTATCTGAAGATTTAGAGATAAAAATGGTTTCCGCACTCTGGATCTCTAAACTTCTTACACCAGAGCAGAAAGAACATTTGGTCGTTTGTATTCCACCTCCGAATCGTCTCTACGACTACTTTTAAGCTTATCCAGGAATATTGCGTTTACTCATATATGGTATACATATCTGTGTAAGATTTCGGGAAGTAAGTAGTAGTAGTAGTAATAATACCCATTATATTTTACACGTGATTAACAGTACAATGTTTAGCTTTTTTTAAATCAAAAAACACTGTAGTCAGGTGAACCACAAGAAATGAAAAATAATCGGAGTTAAAACGAAATAAAATTTTAAACAACAATTTATACAATTTTTACAAAATGCACTAAACTGTGTAGATAGTTTTATGATACATTCAGAACATTTCAAACCCAAAGTAAACTTTGCATGCTGTTTACATACTCCGAACATGACGCTGCATACTTTTACGCTGTTCAAATAAAGCGCTTTTTTGGTGATTTTTATCCGGTTTTATTTCTATCAATTCCTGAATGTACAGGCGTAATAATATGAGGCGTTGCGGATAGTAAGGGCGAACTCAACATTGGGTCAAATTTTTTTTTTTATATAATTCTATTTTATAGTACTTTTCCTACATCACATACCGGTCTAATTGTTGAGTTCGCCCTTGCTTCGCCTTCAAATTTCAGTATCAAATAAATGAAAAATTTCGAACAGGCGATAGCCGGGCGGGTAGTAAGGGCGAACTCAACAATTTCGCGCGGAGAAACCGCCGGTATTGCGTCACTAAATGAGGTTTACTTGAAATTTTACGCTTTCTGCGTGTTAGTTCAAGTTAATTTTGAAGTTAATACGTTTATGTTTTGTTTGGTTTTGTTGCTTCTTTTTTTAAGAAAAAGTATGGCGCAACCTGGACCTTCTAGTAGTGAAGTAAGCGTACAACATTTATATGGTAGTGCTGTGTCGGGTTATTCGCGAAAGAGACCTGCTAAGATGAATGATTGGCAAAAAAAACGAGTGTAAGTTGAAACGAAATTCAGGAAGTACTTACATTTCAAGAATAACAAAAGGCACGTTGTTGCCCACAAAATTGGACCTCCTTGCAAGTGTGGATGTTTTGAGAAAATAGGCGCTGAACTGGTCACCAATATTTTTGACTCTTTTTGGCAAATTGGAAACTATGATCTACAGAATGCTTACTTATCAAAATTGTTGATCTGCAATGATGTAAAAAGATCTTACGTAAAGGGGCGTCCAAGTCGTACCCTGAGACGCATTCAATATAATGTGACTGTTGATCACGCTAATCGTAAAGTTTGTCGTACTGCGTTTTATAACATTCATGGCATCTCTGAAAAGCGCGTTCGAGTCGTACTTGACAAAACCAGCAGAACTGGAACTGTTACAACGGATCAAAGGGGGAGGTGTGAACCCGCGAAGAAAATAGGAAATGACGATCTTTCTAAAGTAAAAGAACACATCATGTCACTACCTACTGTCACCAGTCATTATAGTCGCGCCAAAAGCCCTCATCGAAAATACTTACCTATTGGACTTAATATTAAAAAGCTCTATTCTCTTTACAATGAATGGCTTACGGAAAATTACCCTGGTTACAGCCCGGTAAATCAGCACTATTATCGTGATACGTTTAATATGCAGTTCAAAAGTATAAGTTAATGATTGAAAGCTGTCGCCGAAAAAACCAGTTTTGCGTTGTCCAACTTAGACAGGACATGATTTTCAATTTCTCTAATTTTCAAAAGAAAATTACTAAAATGCAGATGGCTGGTGCTAAGTTTAAAGATGGAAAGATCTTTGAATTTACAAATAACTTTAAGCAAGGTTTCTACATTCATTCTGCTTACAATTTGGATGTCAAAACGGCAGTCAAACTACAAAAAGGCAAGGTGAAAAACTATGATCCTGATCATTTTCATTTGGCCAGTGAAACACTGACGAGACTTTACAGTGCTCCCATTAAAATACCAGCCCCCAAATTAAAGGACATTCAGGACTTGTTACCGTATGTTCCCCTACCTTGGAGTCGGTACTTTACTAACATTATAGCCTCTCAAGACGCAGCAACGAATAAGAGCACCGAAAATGAAGATGTTATGGACGATGACCAAATAGATTACAACTGAACTTGGCTAATTATTTGTTTCTTTTCTTTAGTTTTTTTTATGTTAGTTTCAATACCATATTTCCACTGTTTTGTATGTTGTATCAGGTAACTATTTTAACTTTAATTAAAACAATAACCTTAAAATTAAATAAAATGTGTTCAAAATTTTTAATACCGGTCTAATTTTTTCCCAGGTATTGCCAATTTTAGGTGATAGTGTAGCATCAGAAACGAACAGTAAAATATGAAAAAAAAATACACAAATAAATATTTAAAAAACATTTAAAAATTCACGGAATACACTATTCTACTTAAGTAAATAATAAAAAGCTAATAAATTATAAATAAATAATAAAAACCTAATTTTGCCAATATTTTGTTGAGTTCGCCATTTAGATTTTTCTATAAATTCAATTTTTTTTCGAAACTTCATTTTGTTGAGTTCGCCCTTACTATCCGCAACGCCTCAATGTATATAGCATTTCTAGAAAATTCCCTTTAGTGTCGTCTTTCTTCGACTCGTCGTATTGACAATGCCTGGCGCCTTGTCGACTAACTCAAAGTTCAAGATCATATTTATTAGAATGTAACTATATATATACATATAAATATATATATATATATATATATATATATATATATATATATATATATATATATATATATATGTGTGTGTATATATATATATAGACAGTCGACACTGTTTATAGTGAAACTCTATATAGTGAAAAACTTTTTCAAGATCTAGAATATCTTACATACATAGCAATATATACGGATTTTTTCTTTATATAGTGAAAAACTCTCTATAGTGAAATTTCAGTCAACATTTTGGTCTTTCACTATATCGAGAGTCGACTGTATATATATATATATATATATATATATATATATATATATATATATATATATATATATATATATATATATATATATATATATATGGTCCAAAAAATCACTAAAAATGGTTCGCAATATTCGAAGTTCGTTACTAAAAGTTATTTTCATGTGTGTTGGTACATATACGAGTATAGACGAAAGCATTAAAATACGTAGTTTATACAATAAAATTAGTAATTTTCGTTTGTACAATTTTACTTGAAAAAATAAATGATGTTTATATAATTGTCAAGGTCACAAAAACTACTTCATATATGTTCAGGAACTTCACGAGATTGCAAAAAATTTTCTTAGTAATTTCTGAAATGGGTGGAACATAAATATTACCTTCTTCTCCAAGCTCGTCTTCGTCGTTATTATCGCTTAAAATATTTCCAGAAGTCACTGATGTCACAATTTAATCATCACTTAATATTTCTCTCCTCATTAATTCATTATCAGCACATACATATTCTTCAAAATTAAAGTGATTAAAAAATTTTCTAATCTGGATTTCCACTGTACTTTGTTGAATATCACCATCGTAAACAAATTCTAGACAATCAGTAGGATCTTCTCGATGGTTTTCAATCCACTGACTCAATTATAGCTCATCATCGGAGTCATCTACATTCCTTCCTTAAAAATCCGCCACGGTTAAAACAGTTTGCAATGTTTTCTCTACTGACTCTTTGCCAAGTCATATTGTAAGGTGTGAACTTGTCCCCTGTTTGAGGCATCTTTTTTTGTACCCTGTGAGAAGTTGTTTGTCCCACGCTTGAGCCCAATTTTGTAACATTGGAACTTGCCCGCACGTTGTGGTGTCATTTTGTAACTTATGAAAAGGTGTTTAATTGCGCCCCACGTACACTGTGTCATTTTGTACCGTTTGAATATTGGACACCCCAAGCTTGAGCACAATTTTCTTGCAGCCCCGCTTTAATTTCTGATACTGAATTGAGTGAACCCTGATTTTAGAAGAACTAAAGAAATTAAACACACACTAGCTCAGTTTTCCTTGGTAGAGAGATATGGGTAAGAGATAATTGTCTTACGTCTTTTTGGAACTATTTTCTATTTTTTAAAAAGCTTTAGCTGTACAAATTTTGGGCACCATCCATTTTAAAATAGAAAGGATCTAATTTCAGCTAAAAAAATGGAAAAATACTGAAAGAATGTATTGTTGGTAAATAAAAAAATCAGTATGTTACAGCCGTTCTTGTCCTGAAAAGTAGGATAGGTATTCAGTGAGACACTAGCTTTAATCAACAAAAAAAGAGAGAATTTATTCATGTTTTTTAAAATAAAAAGTTCCAACCTTTGCAGTTCTACAAAAAAATTCTAGCCTAACTAGTGGTTATTACATTTAAATCCTGGCTATGATAACCCCCTAAAACGAAAAATTGTGCTTTACACTTCACTTTTAGTCTGTTTTAAATTGTTGTTAATGCACTGTTCTGGAATAAGTCTATTGAAGGAAGTTTGGGTAACTTACTGTTCTTATTACTGCTTTGTTGGCATTCGACCGATTTCACACTTTTTCTAACTAACACTTTGAAAGCCCACTACGGCTTTTAGTTAAGAAACTGGTACTTTTACTTAGCTCGCATGATGGTTGTTCTGAGCTTTGTTTTTGTAGCTCAGTCATAGGAAGCCTACTTGGCGACTCTCATGAAAATTAGCCTGTCGGCTAGATGGTACGAAGCCTACTCGGCGACTCGATGGAAAAATAGCCCGGTTGCGGCTCGATGGAAAACAGCCACGATTTACGGTCTTCAGGCCCTTAAATAATCCATCCCAACTCTGCCGGTAATATGGCGACGCCGGAACCAAAACTGCGGATACAAACTTTCCACCAATCGTGGCGTAGCGGTAGATTCGGTCAGGAACCCGCACAACTCACTATACCGAACGTCTTGGAATCGCTGTTTAATATACCGTTCGACACAAAAAAATGAAAATAAGTACAATTTGAAGTGAAAAATCAGTAACATTACATGGTCTTAAAATCTAGGAAAAAATGAATGTTACAATATAGATAAAGTTTATAGCGTCCAAGATAGTTACAGAAGAAATGTTACCTTTATCGGTTGTCTCTAACATTTTCATAAGTAAAATCTATCTATAATGATATTTTAAAAATGTATCACACCTTGATCCATAGGCTGGAGCTTTGCACTTGTGTTTGAAAGCATAAAAACCAATTTTATTTGCTCTAGATCAGAGGTTCCCAAACTTTTTTTTCTGTTAGACCACTTTCAAAATTTTACTGGTTTCTGTGGACCCCCTGCTGTTACATTTCTACCATATTCCCAAAACTCGTCAAAAAAATTTGAAGATTAGATCTAACGATGGAAATTCGCGTCGTGACTGAGTTCCAACCCTAAATTCGGAGTGGTAAAAATAAAAAGAAAAATAATATATTTTCTTGTGTTCTATTTATTAAAATAATATGATTACAGACTTAAAGAATTAAAATTAAACATTAATAACGTACCGTAACCGTCAACAATGCAAATCAATAATTAAAAACAAAAATAGTCATAATTTTAATGGGAGGGACGTACTTGATGGATTGACAGGAAATTATCAATATTTGGCTTCAGTTTTGTAAGGAATAACCGTAAATCTCCCCGTTCTGTGATGTTCAATCTGCTCCTTTTTAGTGTTCCGTACGGAACACTTATAAGATCACTTCGGTGTCTGTCTGTCTGTCTGTCTGTCTGTCTGTTTGTCTGTCTGTCTGTCTGTCTGTCTGTCTGTCTGTCACACCCGATTTTCTCCGAAACTATTTGACATAGAAAGTTGAAATTTGGTAATAATATAGGAATTGATGGCCTCATCAGAGTCATGTAGTTTTGAGAGTTAAATTTTGACTTAAGGGGTTAGTTTTGGGGGGTGAAATCGGAAGTGAAAAAAAATTTTTTTTACTAGGTCATCGAGTGTGGTGTCAAATGAAAGCTTGTAAAAACACGAGTAAAAAATGTATATATAATGTAATACTTGCGCGCACTTTTCTTTGTATTATTTTTAAAAAACCGCGAAAAAAATCGCTGTCCCGGGCCTTATCTCGAAAAGTACTTATCAAAAAATTTTGAAAAAATTCCGGAATATTCTCCACGGGGTGTAGATTGAACGAAAATTATCACGAGTGCATTACCTGTAATAATTTATCTGGTATATAAAAAAACAGAAATTTCAAGGTCATCAATTTTCTGAAAAGATTGGAAATAAACTTTGTTGAAAACTTATTTGGGGTGTGTTTTGTGAAGTCACTGATCATTTTATATCATCGTAACATAAATTTTGACTTAAGGGATTCGTTTTGAGGGGTGAAATCGGAAGTGAAAAAAAATTTTTTTACTAGGTCATCGAGTGTGGTGTCAAATGAAAGCTTGTGAAAACACGAGTAAAATATATATATATATATATATATATATATATATATATATATATATATATATATATATATATATATATATAATGTAATACTTGCGCACACTTTTCTTCGTATTACTTTTAAAAAATCGTGAAAAATCGCTGTCCCCTACCTTATCTCGAAAAGTACTGATCAAAAAATTTTGAAAAAATCCTGGAATATTCTCCACGGGGTATAGATTGAACGAAAATTATCATTACCTTTAATAATCTATCTGGTATATAAAAAAAAACAAAATTTCAAGGTCACCAGTTTTCAGTAAAGATTGGAAACAAACTTTGTTGAAAACTCATTTGGGGTGTGTTTTGTGAAGTCACTGATCATTTTATACCACCCTAACAAAACTTTTTATTTCAAAAACAATCAACGTACGGAACACTAATTGTGCAAGTTCAACTTGCACTTGACCGGTTATTTTTTGTTAATAGGTTTGTAACGACACTAAAATTTTTTTCGACAAGGTATGACGAGGGAAACGCTATCAAGTTTTCTCGCAATTTCCCACAGCCCAGGATATATTTCGGGTATTTCGGCCTGTAGCCAAAATGTTTGATAGCCTTTTTTAAATTTCACCTTCAGCCCGTCATTGGTGCTAAGCTCGAGTAGCTCCTCTTGTAATACCACATTCGGCACTTCCGTTTCATCAAATGGATTTATGATCCATGGTGGTATTTCCATCGTCAGAATATCTTCAAATCTATTTTTGAAGTCATCATGCAGGGCATTTAAATGTTGAACGTATGTCTGAATATCCTCATCAAGACATTCTGCCTGTGACAAGTTTGGAAACTGGGAGAATTCGCGCCGACTAACTTAATTTTTATGACGTACCTACTACATACAAACATAACATATATAATATTATTAAAATATAAAATAAAAGTATGAATAACAAATAGGCAGGTACTTACTTTTTCCGGCTCTGGCAAACACTGACATCGATTCACTCACACTTTTCTTTTCAAAATTCCGGAAACAAATGAGTAACGTTTGTCCTTGGCATTCGTATTTATATTGGTGAAGAATCAAACATGTTCATGCAAGATTGCAAGCACAGCACAAGTCGTATTTCGTCCCTTTGCACGTCTGAACGGGTTGCGTTGCGGGCGGGCGGGCGGCGTTTTGCAAATCTCGACGCGCGTTCTACCGAATATCGAATATGCAAGTTTTTACAAGTAACAGTCGCTGACCTTCTTAAAATATACTACTCAAAAAAATTAAGGGAGGTTTTAAAACAAGGAAATTAATGCTAAATAAACAGGCTATCTAACATTTTTGTTCTTTACTATCGAAACCAGATCAATTTTCGTGGACCCCCACTTACAACTTGTGAACCCCCATTTTTTTTTCACGCCAACGTAGATAATTTTCCACCAACACAATTTTCTCTGACAAACTTTAAAGTCTTATCATTCGTCATCTTGTAAAAAAAACCGTTTCATCCGCATTAAAAATGTCCACATATTCATAACTTTCTCGAATTTCCGGCCCTACATTAGCTAACCACTGATCAACAACAGTCTTATCCACTCCTGCAGTTTCTCCTACTGTCTTACCCACACTAATATTATGTCGCTTTTTAAATCGTTCGGTGAATTCCCTAGATGAAGTCGCGCGACATCGAGCACAGGGAGCGTCAAGTTCATTATAAACGTTACGCAAACATTTTTTCTTTAGTATTTAAAAGAATTATATTTAAACAAGTATATGTTTGTAGGTTCAATAATATTTTGATAATGTTTTAAATTAATATTATGTTTATTTATCAACATTGTTACATATCAGTTGATAACAATATATAATATAAAGGTGCAATTTAATCTTTTAATCGTAAGATCTGAAACAACACTTTTAAAGATGGCAATATTAGTTTTGTCAAGACGCACTCTTTATACGATACGTAATTTGTAATTACGACCTAAACGTTTCTCATGAGTTATTTTTTCTAGTGAAAGAACTTTTTATACAGACAACACTTTAATTTTTTTCCTAATGCATCTAACTCGATCCGTCGACCACTACACAGATTACGCTTTTCAGTTTTTAACTTTTTCGCGTCATTTATTCCAGAAATATTTTTTTTGCGTTTATTGATGAGCTTTTCCTTTGCAAATTTGCCTTTATGTCTCAATTGATTATAATCAAAAGGCATTTTTTATTTAATTATAATTTTTTTTATTTTAAAATAGAATATGGGCTCGTTTTATCCGACAGTTCGTTATGACCGATAATATATATATATATATATATATATATATATATATATATATATATATATATATATATATATATATATATATATATATATATACAGTCCCTGGCCAAATTATTAGACGCACTGCAAGATTTCATGTAAAATATTAATTACCGAGTGATATTGTACCGTTTTATTATTTTAAATTGATTTGTTTTTTATTTTTATATTATCCAATCAATTACCTATTTATTTGACATAAATAAAACAGCATTAATTTAGAAAAGCATAAGTTTATTAAGTTTTAAAGAAAAGTGAAATTAATGTTAGTAAAAGTCAATATTTAGTTGAGCCACCTTTAGCCGCTATCAAAGCTTTAATTCTGCGCGGCATGCTATCAATGCAAGATTGTACTGTCTCCTGCATTTGAGGATGATGATTCCACACATGAATAATCTTTTCTAGGAGCTGGGTTTTGTTGGTAATCACATCTTTAGCCACTTCTCTTTTCATCAGCTCCCACACATTTTCAATGGGGTTCATATCAGGGCCAATCCAACTGAGGGATATTTTTTTCTGCCAAAAAAGCTTTAACAGACCGAGCAGTGTGGCAGGGAGCTCCATCTTGCATGAAAGTGAATGGTTCCTCATTTGGAAACCATTCTCTGAGCTGCGGAATCAACCGATTTTGTAATACTTCTTTGTACTGATCTTGCCTCATTATTCCTTTGACGACGTACAGACGTCCAGTGCCCTTGCCGCTGATGACTGACCAAATCATCACTTTGGTGGGATGTTTAACCGTCGGGACGACACAATCAGGATGAAACTTTTCTCCATGACGACGACGCACATACTGAGCTTTATTGTGCAAAATTTCGAATGTGCTTTCGTCACTGAAGCAGACCTGTCAAAAATAGGAAAAATATATAAACTTCCATGTTTATTTGCTTTATTTAACTGAAAATGATAATAATGTATCAATTATTGATTAAATTGCTGTATCTTACCGATCTCCAGAAGTCCACATCTTTGTCTTGCCATTGTTTGGCCCACTTCAGGCGCTTTGCTTTCATTGCAGCTGTTAACTTGGGCTTCCTGGCGGGGCGACAGGCCTTAAAATTTAATTCTTTCAATTTTCTTCGAACAGTGCGCTCAGAAGCATTTACGCTAGCATCCTGGAGTTGTGATTTTATTACCTTTGTGGTAGCAAATCTGTTTTCTACACAAATTTTCTTCAAACATCTCTCTGACCGTGGAGTGAAAATTGGTTTTCTACCGCATCTTTTCTTTCTTTTCGGGCTTAATTCCTTCCCTGACTCAATTTTCTTTTTTATGCGTCGTACACTAGCTTCAGAAACCTCCAATCTTCGTGATATTTCTCGGCTTGTAAATGTTTTCGCAATCACAAGGGCCTTCACTTCAGCTTTTTTACGTGGTGAAAGATCGCCTTTTCTACCCATAATGAAAATAGTCCAATTACTTTTTTAAAAACACTGCATACAAAATAAACTAATAACTGAGTAGTATAAAACTGTTAAACAAACAATCACAGTCCATAAAGCCACAGAAACACGTCCGTACCTGACTCGATTCCGATCGCGACTGATACAGGTTTGTACTTCTTTACGTTCATGTATCACTTTGTCAACACAGTGTTGCCATATGTTAAAAATAAATACAAATATGTAGTCTACAACAATTCTTTTAAATAAAAATCAATAATATTGTAGTTTAAATATACCATTATTGCATAAAAACTCTTAAGAAACATAAAATTACTAAAAAAAAAATACAGTGCGTCTAATAATTTGGCCAGGGACTGTATATATATATATATATATATATATATATATATACGAGGCTGGTTTGAAAAGTCCGTGCAAAAATAAGAACTACTTATGTGTTTAGGGTAAACCTTTTTTATTTTTCGACATAGTCTCCTTTTAGGCTTATACACTTCGTCCAACGATGTTCTAGTTTGTTGATCCCTTCCGAATAATAGGATTTGTCCAAGTCTGCAAAATATCCATTAGTGTCTGCAATCACCTCCTCGTTTGAATAAAATCTTTGTCCCGCCAGCCATTTCCTCAAATTGGGGAACAAATAATAGTCCGAGGGAGCCAAGTCTGGAGAATAGGGGGGATGTGAAACGAGTTGGAATCCTATTTCCATTAATTTTGCGACCACAACTGCTGAGGTGTGTGCTGGTGCGTTGTCGTGATGGAAAAGACTTTCTTGTGGGCCAATCGCGGGCGTTTTTCTTGCAGCTCGGTTTTCAAACGGTCCAATAACGAAGAATAATATTCACCTGTAATAGTTTTACCCTTTTCCAGATAGTCGATGAGGATTATCCCTTGCGAATCCCAAAAGACAGTCGCCATAACCTTTCCGGCCGAAGGAACGGACTTCGCCTTTTTTGGTGCAGATTCCCCTTGGTAACCCATTGTTTAGATTGTTGTTTGGTCTCAGGAGTATAGTAATGTATCCATGTTTCATCCACAGTGACGAAACGACGCTTAAAGTCCTCCGGATTCTTCTGGAACAGCTGCAAACCATCCTTGCAACACTTCACACGATTCCGTTTTTGGTCAAGCGTGAGCAATCGCGGCACCCATCTTGCGGATAGCTTTCTCATATCCAAATGTTTATGCACCCGTTCAGTCGAGATGCCCACAGCACTAGCAATCTCTCGCACCTTAACTCTTCTGTCATCCATCACCATATCATGGATTTGATCAATGATTTCTGGAGTCGTAACCTCCACAGGCCGTCCAGAACTTTCAGCGTCACTTGTGCCCATATGGCCAGTCTGAAAATTTTGAAACCACTTATAAACTGTTCTAATCGAAGGTGCAGAGTCACCATAATGTTTATCAAGCTTCTCTTTAGTCTCCTGAGGCGTTTTGCCTTTCATAAAGTAATGTTTAATCACCACACGAAATTCTTTTTCGTCCATTTCTTGAAAATCACTAGACTTCCTTGATTCACACGAATGCCAAACACAAAGAAATAGACCAATATGGCTGAAACTTGGTGTGCGTTCATTCAAGAGATGCTACTAACTAAACATGACCTCGATACGCGCCGGTGGTGCCATCTCTCGGACTTTGCACGGCCTTTTCAAACCAGCCTCGTATATATATATATATCCTACTGAATATTCCTTGTAATTTAATTATTATTTTAGTATTATTTTGTTTTGTTATAATGGACATAGTAGATTAACATACTTAAAATCTCTAAACCAAACTTTTCAAGCAAATATTCTGTGCGCTTTGCTATTTTTGGCATTTTTGCTAAGTCAACAATAGAACCCCGTTAAATTGAATTTAAAACTTCGCGCTAATACGAACACCGATGTTGAAACTGCGAAAATAAATACAAGTTAACGAGAATAGGTGAAAAATCTCGCATAATGTTTTAGTATAGTTTAGTCAGTAAATGAATATTCTTTGTTGATGTGCTTGTTAGAAATACGTCAATTTGTAGACATATGTATATATCCACACGAAGATTTCGAATACGTGATTGATAAACTGATAGAAGAGTACTACGAATGGGATCCTGAAATCAAACTACACAAAACACAATACACTTGTACGGAAATACTACAAGATCTACTTCTCGAAGTTACACGTCAAAGTACACTAATTAGGTAGGGTCTAACCTTATAACTAATACATGAAATGGTCTAAGCATAAGTATATTTGTGTCCTTAAACAACTTGGCCTATGTAATGGGTTTTATATAAATGTGGTGAGAGGTTAAAGTATAAAATACCGTAGTTAATATAAGTATCTAGGAATTTATATTACAGACGACGCCGACGGCGCCACCAACGAGGCAATAAGGGATAGAATTATACAGGCACGCAACGCCATCAACTTACTAAATAGTGTAATATAGGACAAAGTTAATACACATAGAATCTATAACATATATATATATATATATATATATATATATATATATATATATATATATATATATATATATATATATATAGTGAAATATGGCAAATAAAACAGCGTACAGAAAAATCAAGATTGGGAAGAATTAGGAACGATATGATTCAAGAAATCGTGGAGATAAAACACGCGATACTAGAGACTAGCAAAAAAGATGAACAAAGATAGGTTACCCAAACAAAGCCTCAGG
Source organism: Pachyrhynchus sulphureomaculatus (assembly GCA_019049505.1). Lineage (NCBI taxonomy): Eukaryota > Metazoa > Arthropoda > Insecta > Coleoptera > Curculionidae > Pachyrhynchus > Pachyrhynchus sulphureomaculatus. The sequence goes on along the minus strand of CM032451.1, from coordinate 2,281,046 downwards.
GAAAAAGGAAAAAGAGGAGGAGCTGGAAAGAGTTGGAGAGAGGACAAATCCCAGAGGAAAACCGAACAGGAAATCTCTAAATGGACAGAGGTTAGTGGCAAAAGGGGAACGGAAGACGTCGAAGGACATGTTAACCTGATTATGTATATATATATATATATATATATATATATATATATATATATATATATATATATATATATATATATATATATTTATATATATATATATATATATATATATATATATATATATATATATATATATATATACATATATATATATATATATATATATATATATATATATATATATATATATATATATATATATATATATATGTATGACGGCTCTTTCCATAATCGTGGATAAAAACCTGACAGAGAGGGGTGTTAGAATTACTTATAGACATGCCTATAGCGAGCCACAACTAAAACACGTGTGCAATACATTAATCAACTAATGTATGTGCATGATTGTGCTTTGGTTTCTCATTCCTTGGTCAGCTTATAAAATATTCTTTTATATATATATATATATATATATATATATATATATATATATATATATATATATAAATCATCAAACGACACAACAACGAAAATCATGTCATCATCCAAAACCCTCAATTTTACTTCACTGGAAATGCCGGGCGAACCTTTAGAGCACGTAGATACGTTCAGTTATCTTCGCAGTATGCTCAATGCTAATGACAGCATGGATACAGAAATTAGAAACCGCTTCAGTTCAGCATCTAGAGCAGGGTGCTCAAACTTGAACTGCTTGCGATCTACCTCAATATTGTTAGACTACGATCGATCGACTCTGAGAGGCTGCAAGTAAGTGTGATGCAGGATTGTCGTCTAGGTAGGGTGTATCGTGGCATAGATATTAGTTTTCCGCACAATATGCATTTTTTTTAGTCAAGGTAAGTGTAGGTCTGCTCTAAAATGTCAATGATAAAACTCATAATTATTCAAAATTGCGAGTTTATTGGTTCTTACAAAACAAACGAGTTCTAGTGTCTAAACTTAACAAAAGAGTGACTTTGGATGTTGAAGCGTGGCACTGCATGTCCTCAGCATACTTTTCATAAGATGGTACATAATTCCCGAATGCTAATCGCAAGCATGATGACATATGTTCGTCAGTTAGTCGATTGCGATATTTTGACTTAATTATCTTCATTTCAGAAAATGCAGACTCGCACAAGTAAGTTGACCCAAACATTGCCGTCAGTTGAAGGGCGATTTGCCTTAGATTCGGATATTTATCTTCAGATATAAAACACCACAATTTTGTATCAGATGCTGTGGCTTTGAGATGTATATCTGATATAATCTGCACTAACTCATTTTCAACAGAACATGAGTCCATGTTGAACTGATTTGCTATTTCAGTAGCTAATTCCTCAATGTTTTTACACGAAAAAGGATAATTCATAAATTATGCGATATTTGCCAATTTACTGAAATCATAAAAACGTATTTCGAATTGGCCCAAAATATTTGATAATTCTGCCTCATAAATATCATAATTCAACTGAGGATCCTTGCTTTCAAAGACGGAAAATTTTTCAGATCCTTTCTTTTCAGTTGATCTACCGTAAGTTGCAATTTATTTTGAATGCGTTTATTGCGCTAATCATCTCAATAATAGTTTTTCCTTTACCTTGAAGCTCCAAATTAATGGTGTTTAAATGCATTGTGATGTCTGTCAAAAATGCCAAATCAGTCAGCCATTTTTCATTTTTCAGCATCTGAGTGTCATCACCTCTTTCGTCCAGAAAAGCTGTTATTTCGGGCAATAATTCTTGAAACCTTTCTAGGAATTTTCCGCGACTCAACCACCTGACGTCCGTGTGAAGAACGAAATCAGTGTGTTCAGCTGACTCACTATCTTCCAACTGCAATTTAAAGAGCCGTCGTTGCAAGCTACGTGCACGGATAGAATTGACAATTTTGCCCATAATGCCCATAATCTCCTCCATGTTTAGAATTTTGAACACAAAACTTGTTGATGTATAATGCAATGGAAGGAGAAAAATGAAGGGAAATCATCATTAGCTGGACACAATGCCACAAAACCGTTTTTGTTTCCAGTCATTGCTGGCGCTCCATCGGTTGTAATGCACACTAGGTTATATATTGGTAGCTTGTAGTTTGTTACAAAATTGAAGAAAACGTCATATATATCTTCGCCACGGGTCTTTCCTTTCAGAGGAATCATCGTCAAAAACTCTTCCTTAGCCGACATGTCATTGAATACCATTCGAATAAAAATACACAGCTGGGCAGTGTCTGTCATATCGGTGGATTCGTCGAACTGTAAAGAAAAGTATGTACATTCCATGATATCATGTTTTAGTTCATCTGCCATGTCCTGACTCATGACTTCAACACGCCTTGTGACAGTCGGACGAGATAACTGAAGTTCTCTAATAGCAGACATAGTCTCTGTTTTATTTTTAAAATCTCCAAATAAAGTCTCACCCGCTTCAATAAATGCTTCCTTCACAACCAATCCATCATCAAATGGTTTCTTGTGTTTCGCCAATATATGAGATATTTTAAATGATGCGATCGTTGCAGCTTTTGATTGTTTGGCTGGTCTTGTGAACATGGTTTGTTCTTTTTTCAAACAAGTTATCAAATCACGTACTTTTCGTTTTCTTAATTCACTCTGTGACGGAAAATCCTTTTCATAGTTTTTATGAACCGTTTTATGATACCTCTCTAAGTTCCCACGCTTAGGTATTGCAACTGACGCACGGCAAATGAGACAAATGCACTTATCCTTTACCATACAAAAGAAAAATTCTTCCTCCCAATCGTTATTAAAATGATAAGTTTTACTTTTCTTCGCCGCACTCATTTTGGACTATTTATTAATAAACTTTGTATCGATGTATCGCCTTCAAGTTACAACTCAGACTGACTCCTATTCCTGCGCCTGCAGGAATAGGAGTCATTTATATTGGCGCGCGAACGAAGTCTCGAATGTTCCCGTCAAACACAACTCCCGAAGTTTCTAGAAAAATCGGCGGGAATCAAAAACGCGGCTTTTCTTTGGCAAGTACCGCGCGTTCCTTTGATAAAGCCGCCTTTTGCCGCTAGCAGGGAGTTATTACGATAAAAGAAAGTGATGAGGGGGTTATTCTGGCCTAATTGTAGATCGAATAAATTTTAGTAGTTTATTCATTACATTTTGTTTTAGTTACCTAAAACAAAATCTGTGAATAGTTCTATATCGGAATTTTTTTCTCGAGATCGACTTAAAAAGCACTCGCGATCGACTTGTCGATCGCGATCGACCGTTTGAGCACCCCTGATCTAGAGCATTTTGGGTGTTATGGAAACGGGTTTTTTCAATCGATACGAAGCTAGCAGTCTACCGGGCTGTGGTAATCTCTGCTCTACTATCCGGATTCGAAACATGGGTTCCGTATGCTCGACACATAGAAACCCTTAAATAATTTTTATAAAAGCAACTCAAACAAATAATGCGCATACGATGGCATTACAGAATTTCTAACGAAGACGTATTATCTAGAGCTCAATGCAGTACGGTTAAAATCATGGTGGATAGGGTTTGCCTGCGCTGGTCAGGACGTATTGTTCGCATGGATGAGAATCGTGTAGTGAAGAATAGGGAAAGCTGTGTGAGGATACTCGTCGCAAGGGGGGGGTCAACGGCAAAGATATACAGACAACTTGCATAAAATATTCAAGAGTATCAGCGTAGCCAAAACATGGGGAACAATCGCTGTGATCCGGATAAAATGGAGGCAATACGTTGCAAGCTACCAGGGGCCCAGACAGTTAAGAGGAATTAAGACTGTCCTGTACATATCGGTCTAGTTAGTCATCGGCGGACACATCAGTAAACAAGGGTAAAAAATTATATATATATATATATATATATATATATATATATATATATATATATATATATTATATATATATACAGTAATACCCCGCTTTACGCGAGGGATACGTTCCGAAAAAAATCGCGTTAACTGAAATTCGCGTATATCGAGGTTTATGATTAAACATAGTCAAAATTTAATACAAAAAAATACAAATCATTTTAATCAATCACTTTAATTCTAAGAACACTTTATGCAATACATACTCTTATTTTTTACGGAAAAATACATCTATTGTCTTTTGGGTAACGTTTTGTTTACGTTCTTGTAAAATACGTTCATAACACCCAACACTGTTTTTAATTGTTTGACACACGGTCAAGACACGGTCATCATTATTGTCTATACTCTGCAATATGTCCAAACCTGAATAAATTTTTGAAAGTGCATTTTGTATTTCCCCTGAAGATAAAACTTTCTCTTCTACTTGTTCTTCCTCATCGTAGATAGGATTATTCTGTAACTCGATCAGATCTTCATTGCTAATAGGATCGTCGTGCGTTGCTACAAGTTCTACGAGATCTTCTACCGTGACATCTTCAAGTTCAGACCCCTCAATCATTGCAGCAATGTCTTCAAGCACTTGTCTCTGCATCTGGACAATTCTTCTAGGTGCTTCCACTACATCTGGCCAAAGATTACGCCACACCCCATTCATACAACTCATTTTAACTTCCTTCCAAGCCTCTTCTATGTTGTGAATAGACTTCATAATGTTGTATGACTTCCACCACTCTCGCATAGACTGTCTTCCTTCCCCGTCAGTTTCATGAATTAGTTGGCTAAAAGTGCGGCGATGGTAATAAGCTTTGAAGTTTGCTATTGCTCCCTGGTCCATAGGTTGTAATATTGACGTAGTGTTTGGTGGAAGGAACTTTACGTACACTTTTAAGTCTCTGGGCGTATCAAGTGAGGTTGGATGTCCTGGGGCATTGTCTAAGAGTAATATAACTTTAGGTTCAAGCCCATTTCTGTCACAGTATGATTTGACTGATGGGCAAAAACTATTAGAATACCATTCTTGAAAAATTTCCCGTGTAACCCACGCCTTTCTGTTTGATCGCCACACAACTGGTAGACTTGTCTTGTCTGTGCCTCGCATTGCACGGGGTGTTTCTGAATGGTACACTAGTAAAGGTTTCAGTTTGAAATCACCAGTGGCATTACCACCCAGCAGAAGTGTTAGTCGATCTTTCGCAGCTTTGAAACCACTGGCTTGACGTTCTTCCTTAGAAATGAATGTTCGAGATGGCATTTTTTTTCCAGTAAAGTGCGGTCACATCAACATTGAAGATGAGACAAGCAGGAATTTTCTCTCGTCTAACGAAGTCTTGAAACTTGTCTGGAAACTCAGCTGCAGCTTGAATGTCCGCGCTGGCCGCTTCGCCTGTTATGTGGATATTGTGAAGATTAGAACGCTGCTTGAACCGATGGAACCAGCCTCTGCTGGCAGCAAAAGTCGGAGTGGCACTCCCTTCTCCTTCTTTTGTTTTCAGCATCTCATACAAAGATTTTGCTTTTGTGCATATGAGATCTTGACTTAGTGGTGTGTTCTTCTTATTCAAATCTTCGATCCAGACTGACAGTAATTTCTCCATTCTTTCTAAGATAGATGATCTCGAACGAGAAAGTTTTGTTGCACTTATAGGTGTTGAACCTTCGCTGGAGATTTTAATTTTTTCCCGATTTTTATAAATCGTTCTCACAGTCGATTCTGAGAGTCCAAAATCTCTCCCAACAATTGTTGCTTTGCCTCCATTTTCCATTCTTCTTAACACTTTCATCTTCAATTCCAAAGTGACGCTTTTACGCTCTTTTTTCTTTACAGGCGGCATTTTTAACGTAGGGTTAAATTATGTATGTATGTATCTCCAATAAATATTAAAATAAAACTGCCAGCCGACCGAACTAACATTACGGAACAAATGAACACACGAAACGAACGAGGAAATCCCCATAGAACAAAGTCGAAGGACAGGGAATTCCCAATTCTTCAAAGAGAATATTCAGAGAAAGCGGGGATCCCCCCGCGACCATAGAGAAGTTAATGACTACATGAGCGCGAAATTTGAAATTCGCGTTATAGTGAAACCGCGCGTAACGGGGTCGCGCTAAGCGGGGTATTTGAAATTCGCGTTATAGTGAAAACCGCGCGTAACGGG